>CM046865.1:13803747-14258340 GCA_025617745.1 Heliocidaris erythrogramma | reverse complement strand
CCCCCCCCCCCCCCCCGCCGGTTGTCTCGAAGTGGCGTTCATTGAAACTTCTCGCTGGGAACGCGTCCATTCGAGATAACCCGGGGGGGGGGGGCTTGTCTCGAAAGGGTGTGCCCGTTCCCGCTCCCATCCCGCTCCCGCAACCCACCCATTCGAGACAAGCCGGCTCGCTCTGCGAGCCCGAATAACGACAGGCCCGATAAGCCCCGGGAAACGGCATCGCAGCAAGACCCTCTGAAATACTAGCGTCATTATTTAAAGCAGGGAACTATAAAGAACCATGTTTGAAGTGTATTTGTGGAAAAGTGAATTCACACCTAAAAGGCACCTTGGAAAACCTGATATTAAGATGTTTCTTTCTCATAAGACTTGGAAGATAAAGAAAAGGGACAAGTAAAGAAAAGGGACATACACCTAGCTCTAGAAGAGTAGCAATTCTTTTCAAGGATAATAATAATAATAATATTGGGTATTTTTATAGCGCTCATATCCACCATGTATGAGGTCCTCAAGGCGCTCCAATATTACCCCGGCTCTAGCTAGGCTACCGAATTCGGTGCTCACAGCATTCAAGGAATTCCTTCCTACCGGTACCCATTTAAGAGTGGCAAATGTAGATTAATGTCTTGCCAAAGAACATTAGTGCTGTGCCGGGGTTCGGATCCAAAATCTTTGCATCTCCAGTCAAGTGTTTAAACCACTCGACCACGACACCTCTACTATTGTAGTCAAAGTTAACAACTGTAGAATAGACAATGGGGGAAATTTGGTAGTTTTAGACTTGACCCTATACGATTACGTTATTACTCTTGCGTCTTTATATGGACCGAACCCTGATAATCCAACCTTTTTTGCAGATCTACAACGTATTATAATTGAATTAGAAAATCCACATCTTATTATCTGTGGGGACTGGAATTTAATTCCGGACCAAACCCTTGATACTCATAATTGTTTACATGTAAATAATCCTAAGCTGCAAATTTGTTAATACTTAAATTCACTGACTTCCAACCAGTGGCGGATTTGGGGGGGGGGGGGGGGGGGCATCCGGCCCGTACGTGCCCCCCCCCCCCTTTGGAAGAAAAATATGCATTGTGACCCCCCCCCTTTTTCGATTGTGCCCCCTCTTTTAGAACGTCATTGTTTGCCCCGGGCGCCATAAGTTCTAGAAAAGCAACTGAATAACAAAAATTTGCTCACAGCTGCAGCACCCTCAGTGAAAAAAAAGAGGACTGGGTAATGGGGTCTGGTTGATAAAATAAAAATAATGGAAATCTCGTCAGAAAAGTAGAAAATATCTTGACAAAACTTATAGGAACATGTCGCCGGAGAAATATGCCTTGCAATATGTCACCCCATGTTTCCCCCAAGGTGGTTTATCGTCAGACTTTTAGTTTTACTCAGACAGTCGGATAATAATATTGTTAATTAATTATTTTTGTTGACTTAAGCCATTGTTATTTCGGGATGCTTGTGTTATTGAGAGTGTACTATTCATTGTTTTATTAGTTTATATAATCGGGGCACTGTGGTTTATTGGTGAAAAAAATTGACTCTCATGCTTGGGGTCCTGGGTTAGATCCTTGTTTCTTTCAGTCCGGGACAAGGTTTTTTACCCACATTTGTCCCTCTCGACCATGTTGTATCAAATTGGTAAATTGGTATCAAATTGGCAATGCTGTGGATACTAATAATAGCAGGGCCCTAAGAAAGGGCAGTAATTTAATATTAGGTTGTCTCGTCGGTATTAAAATATCGAGGAGGCTACCGTTAGTAAGAAAGACCATAATGTTATCATTATAAAACTATCCATATAGATCGTGTGACGGTGACACAGATTTGATTTTACTATGGGAACCAAGACCGTGGCTATCATTGGTAGCGGTGTCAGTGGATTAGTGTCACTTAAGCAATGCCTTGAGGAGGGATTCGAACCCGTGTGCTTTGAAAGAGAGGCATCGTTCGGTGAGTTAAATGTCAACCTATATAGGGCATAATGAACAGATGATGTGTTATTTGTCCTACTTTTAACACATCTTTTCAATTCATTTGATTGAATTTCTGTTTAACATTTAATATTTTAAAAAATATTATCAGAGCATCACTAATGGAGATAACATTATACAGAAGAAAGTTACTCAGAGCAATAGCCATATAGGTATTTCAAACAATCTTACAAATCTTACTTCAAGCATATAAATAAATATTCTGGAAAAGCAAGTGGAAAAAAAACGATGTACATATAAATATAGGATAAGAAATCAGTCACTTGAATGCGAACTCTAGTTTCCGTACATTCTGGCAGGTGCGTGTTCACGCAATATGCACAAAATTCACAAAAAGAGGCAGGAGTTATCCCACCTCGACCGCTGTTTTAAGGCAAAAATTAATGTAACTCAAGGCCGTGGCTGAATAAGTCGCTGAAGAGCAGTTTCGTTAAGCATTTCTTCATGATTTTACATTTCCCGTTAATTTCAGTTACACTTTGTCAAATTTCACGGAAGAAGCATATTAGTCTTCCTGAACAGATATTTCCGACCAGTGTTGTCATCATACAGCTTTTACAAACTAGTTGACATGGTTGAAGGGGATATGTTTGATTTAATCTGCTCTATTTCGCCCTACTAACAAAATACACCAATGAAACAACACTTACACCACATCAGTGACATAAGATCATGAGGCATCTGAAAAGATATATAAAATTCCTCTACTGCTACTGATTAATCCCAAATATTTACCGGTGGAAAACGGTTACATTAGTTTTTTTGTTGATACGAAATTTTGTATATATTTTTTGTATGATGAATAGGTGGAATATGGGCCTTGCACGATGAGGTTGAAAAGACGAACAAACGTGGTGCCCTCTACGATTGCCATATTTTCAACTCCAGCAAGAACATGACCAACTTTAGCGATTTTCCATTCCCGAAGACTACTTTTCCTTACATCAAGGGGAAGGAATTCACCCACTATCTCAAGGTAATTATGCTTTTCGTCTTTGCCTTATGTAATAGGTGGGTCTACGGAAGACTACGGATTACCCTGGGTATACCTACCTAAATCAATGGTCACTTAGGAAAGGTCAACATCAGAATGAGGTCATATCCCTTTCTTTATCGCTCTCTCTCTTTCTCTCATTCAGCAAATGTTGCGTAATTAAAGAAAGGGGGGGGGGGGGGTCATTTAGGAATTTCGAAAAAAAGGATAAGGCTCATAATTCCTTTATTTGATAAACAATTATAAACGGATTATTGTTTTCCTTACCCAAAGTCCTACGTTGATCACTTTGACCTTGAACGTCACATCCGGTACAACGCTGACGTGAAGCGCGTGGAGAAGGCTGCCGATTATGACGTCACGGGTCGGTGGACGATCACCTCTGATCAGAATGGTTGGGAAGTGACACAAGAAACTTTCGATGCCGTGATTGTCTGTACAGGCCTTTGCAGTGAAAGGAATATGGTTGAGTATCCAGGACAAAAAGACTTCACTGGAGAAATCATGCATAGCAACGACTATAAGAAAGCTGATGGTCTAGTGAATAACAAAACTGTCCTCGTCGTAGGTGAGATTTAGTATTTGTTGATGTTGCATTGGTTGATGTTGCTTTTGTTTTGTCAAACATATCAAAGAAAATCCAATAGGTAGACGTCAATGGGGAGAGGGGAATGACAAATTGATACCATAAACACACTGAAGGCAATAGAGGAGTAGAATAGACAGGCATATTGATACATGTTGTCTCATTGACCAACGCCCCCTAGCGCCGATGCAAACAGTGCAACGTTGTAGACAATGGGATTTACAAAAACAGTGATAAAAAGTCCAATTCTCATTTAAACAAAGAGCACATTCACCCGAATAATTTTTGATGCTTTATCATTAGCCCCCTCATGTCCTATACGATTTGAAAGTTCACCCACCGTACCCAATCAAAACTAAGTCTTCACGTCCCTGTAATATAGTCAATGGGGATTTGACAACCTCATCTTCCGGCGCCATTTGCCACGGAACGAAGCCATAAGGAAGCAAGCACAGCCAGGATAGAATGCCTCCATTATCGTACATCGGTCCTAATTGGCTGGTCATGCCCATTTCTTTCAACGCCCCGCCGTACCTGCCCTATCAAAGAAGAACATTTTTAACAAGCCAAAGCATAAGCTATGAATATTGATGATTGTAGCGTGGGCGAGTCCACTTTTGACAGAGGGTTGCAGTCATGGAGCAATCTGAAAGCTATTAATATCAGCAAATATTTCTATAAATTTCCTTCCGTATTTGTTACTTCATATTGTTTTTAACTCAATTTAATTTATTGTCGGTATTAGGAATCTGTAATTGATTATTTCGGATGAATTGTAGCACAAAATACTCCTATGGTTTCAATGCACGACTCTCCTGGCCATATTGGAGCATGACGTCATATTGGCAAATCGCGTAATGACGTCATAATTTCTGCTTTCGCCGCGAGTGCGAGCCAACAAGCAAAATGAGACAGTCGTATCAATATGATAATTAATATGAAGTAAATAATAAGAGATCAGTAGAAGAGTGAACTGAGAAGTAAAAAAGGAAACAGTTAACCCGTTGACTACTGAATTATCTCATCCCCATAGGCTCAATACAGGGACCACCCGGTTCCCGTGGGCAATGGTTATATGTGATTAGAAATCCCATTACCTTTGTGCAATCTGATTTAATTTATCTCTTGTTATTGCTTGTTTAGGTGGCACACATGCGGCAGGAGATTGCGCAGTTGACACAAGTCATTATTCAAAGAAGGTAAGCATACTCAACTAACGCTATGACTCTATGAGATTGTACAAAGTGTGAAACGGAAATGATTCCTCGGATCAAAATAAGCACTTGGCAAAAAAAAAAAAAAAAAATCTCAAAATACGTTTGCATTTTATCAGCATCTTTCTTTATAAAACAACTAATAGAGAAAGGGGGGGGGGGTAGAGAGAGAGAGAGAGAGAGCGTGAGGAGAGCGGATATTCTTACTTGATTTCTTCCAAGGTTGTTCGTCCTCTCATGCTCTTACATTTCTTATGTCCCCTTGTATTGGAATGATATAAAAACTGTATAACACTTTCGCCTCGAAACAAAGACAATAAACACACGTACACTCATTTTCGACGAATTGCCCCATCTTGTCCTTTTTCGATAGACGTATCTGAGCATGCGCAACGGGACATGGGTCGTTCAGCGTATAGGGCCTGGTGGGGTGCCTCGTGACATGGCGTTCAACCGACGGATCAACTATCTCTTCCCCGAGTGGCTTCGGAGAAAGAACATTATAGACCACATCTACTCGAGAGACAACTTGGACAACCTTGGACTCAAGTCTGTCAAGAAGATCTCTTGCTCGGAGGTAAGACGTGTTTGGTTTTTACTCACCAAGCTTGACCTTCACTAAAATCTTGATCATAGAATTAAAAGAAGATAATATAATTGCTGGCCTTGTTCACTTTCAATCCAACACGTATGACCGGTGCTTTCAATGATGTCAGTGCATGTACCTTCCGATCCATGCACGCTCAGCCAGTGTAAATTGTACAGTCAATTAACGAATATCAGTTGCTGTCTAAACATATTTATATCAGAAAATCATTTTGTTCAACTTAGAATAAGGAAGATATTGCACACCGTTACCTGAATTAAACACCTCATTCATAATGAAAATCGAGATGACGACATTGCCGTCACATTACCGATTTCCTTGGAAGAGTCTTCATTGTCGGATTCTTTATCACAGATGATGGTCAATGATGAAATTGGGTCCAGGATCATGTGTGGTGCAGTGGTGTGCAAAACTGAAATCAGCCGTTTCACCAGGAGGGGTGTAGTCCTCACCGATGGAACATCTGTTGATGACCTGGACCTTGTAGTGTTCGCCACGGGCTATCATCTCAGGGTACCCATCGTAGACAAAGATATCATCAGCGGTAAGTGCAAAAGTGTCCCTCCCCCATATTAATTTTAAAGGGAAAGTCCACCCTGGTATTAAGTATAAAAAAATAAGAGAAACAGATTAGTGACAGTTTTAGTAAAATCTTATAGGATATAAGAAAGTTATTAATTTTTGAAATTGTGATCTATCAAGCACAAAGTGGCAATTTTCAATTCATAAATTGTCATTTTCGTAGCTGTTGAGAAAGGAACACATGTTTCATACATGTTTTTGTAAAAAAAAAAAACAACATATGTTCAATGATTATAATTATCTAGGTTGCATGTATGATTAAATATTTTCTTTAGAAAAATGTCGAAATTAATGATTTTTAGTATAGTAATTGTTAATGCTGTTTAAGTATCATGTTCTAATTTTTTATGTATTTTATATGTAAACCTTTGTATTAATGAAATAAATGAAAGACTGATACCTTTTTAGAACACGGCAAATGAGAGGAGCTAGTAAGATACGTCACGGAGTTGCCAATATGTGTTTATTTGAATACAGCTTCAAAAACTTTCTTATTTCTTAGACAGTAGGAATTTTTATCTACCCTGGGTTGACTTAATGGACACAAAGACAACTCTGGGTTGACAATAAACTAAAGTGTCTAGCATGATTGTGATATAGGCAGTTGAGATTCTCATCTACCCTGGGTTGATGATTAAATGGCCAGAAACATACGTAAAATGTTTAAGTTCCCTAATTGACCCGAGGTTGGTCTACCCGGGGGCCCTACCCCGGGTAAACTCTTAAGTGGGTATTTCCATTGCTGCATATATATATATATATATGATTTTCGCCATACAAGTGTGAATTTCTGAAGGCATAGTACCATGCTTCCCGCTTGCTTGATTTCTTCATCGAAAACTACGTTTGGATGCCATCTGCACACATCATGTGGGATAACTGGTCATCAAGGTCTGTAATCATATAGGCCACAAACAGCAGCGGGCCAATCAAATAGCCCTGTGGCACCCCATCGTTTTTGAGCGGAAGCATATGCTGCTGCTCCATCCACGACAATATCAGGATAGATCGGTAGAAAGCCAATCCATCTTTAGTAGCACAAAGTACTGAATATTTCTCCAATCCTAGCTAGGAGGATGTGATGATCGGTGTTGGGAAGATGTTCGATGAAGAAAGTACTTCTCCTTTCTGAATGTTCTACCAATTGCAATAATCATTTGATTGTGTATTGTTGTATATTCTACAGATGATTTGAAAGACGTGGATTTATACCTCCATATTTTCCCACCTCGCTTGAAGCATCAGACTTTCGCTGCTGTCGGATTTGTAGAAACCATCGGAGCTCATGCTCCAATCTTTGAGATGCAGGCCCGCTACGCCACCCGGGTCTTCAAGGGTTGTGCAAGTCTGCCCTCGCAAGATGTCATGCTTGCCAATATCAAGAAGAGAAAGGCCTTGTTGGAGAAGCGATACGGGAAGCAAAAGATGTGTGTAAGTTGCATGTAGAGATGTAGAGGAAAGGGAAAGATAAAGAGAGAGAGAGCGAGACCGATATACTATTATATACAAGGAAATGGTATATACACGTTAGATTTAATGAGTATATTAAGAAATTTCATTTGAACACCCTATACCCTCACGAGTAGCATATATTGTTTCTGTTAGAACGACCCTTTGCTTAGAACTATACTGAACTCATTGAACGATAATTCTACGCTGTAATCGTTATCATTCATTTTGCAGATCTCAGATCCATACCAGGACATGATAGCCGATCGCATCGGTGTAAAGCCCAAGTTCTGGTCCCTACTATTCACAGATCCAGTCCTCGCCTACAGAACGTTCTTCGGACCAGCTCTACCGTACACTTTCCGTCTCGAAGGGCCCCATGTCTGGCCTGGTGCACGCGACGCCATCATGGGCGTATGGGATAGCACTTTCTATTCCACCAACACGAGACAAATTCCGAAATCCGGCGCAAGAGATCTTGTGGATGTTGGTTATGTTATCTTGAAGATTCTCGGTCTCGTGGCACTTGTAGGAGTGATGACCGTCTTTATTTCGTTATTGCGTTGAGCGTTGTAATGCTCGTGGGATAGTTTGTTGGAGAAGAGATGTGTGTTAAGGGGGAGGGGGAGGAGGCTGTTACATGACTTGGATAATAAGCGGTTAGTTACTATTATTTTACAGGTTTTGGGGTAAGATTGTATGTCTTTCTTTTTATCTGCTAGTCTTTTTCCGGTCGAATTTTCAGTATGACATAGAGACAACTGTGAATATTATTGGTTCTATATATAACGTTTTGGTACACCCCGTATCTGATGTTTCAGAGTTAAGCATTGATCTTTATGACATCATGGGGTAGACATCGGCTTTATTGACACCCATCAATCCAATATACTCTATCACAATATTGAATTTAGCCAAAACAAACAAAAAAAGACTACCGGATGTTTGACGTCTGCAGAGAGACATGCGGAAAAAGAAAAGTTACTGAAGTTGGCTGAATTGTTGGTCGATCATAATCTTTTATATGTATGTATATGTGTATGGGTGTGTGGGTATGTGTTTGTGTGTGGGTGTGTGGGGGGGATCTTTAAATATATTTAATACGCTCCAATTTCCAATGAGATAATATCTGTACTACATTGTATTTCGCCTGTAATTAAAACGATTGTCAATTGGAAATTATCGAAGCGTTTCGTAACTTGTGTTTTTTGTTGAAAATTTAAGCAACGACCCCTCTCTATCTACCATATCGAACATCAGCCCCCCCCCCCCCTTTCCTTGGCATCTGGAAATCATGTTTACGCTTTACCCTCCTAAAGCAGTGGATGACGCAAAATATGTCCACTTCACAATGGCTTTTTGAATAACATTTGTTTATTTTGGTATAATGAATGGCTGAATGGTGAACATGACTATAATTATGCTAAAAGATTTTGTCTCATAATAAGGCGGACAACGTGAAACCTAATTAGCAAGTTTCATCCCTTTCAATGCTGTACAAATTATCGTAATTATGTAAAAAATGAATTGAATCATGACGTAGAAATGCAAAACCGATATTATGACGTGATTTTTTTTTTCATTTTTCTATTATCTGCATTATTGCATTTTCTATTGGATGAAGAAACTGACCTTTGACCCCTCCAGAAATCAGTGAACCAACTCTACTCATTTAAACCTGGACTAAAGTTAGCACGCTAATATGAATACCAGCCCCGTAGGTTCATACATAATACTTACGAATATCTTCCACCTTACATGCTAGCTGCTAGGGTTTACTTCTGGGGTAACTACCAGGCTATCGATGTTTCGAATTCTACAAGATTCATTTTTCTGCTTTCAGCTTTCTAAATTAACAGCTTCCTCCTGCCCACTTTCCCCCCGTTATCATGGTTATATTATGCCCTCGCGTTGGAACACATGCTGCTCCCCAGAGGATAGGGATAGCAAAATCATGTTGCATCATGCGATTTGAAATCATAATGAATACTAACGTTTATCCCTCTTTCCATTTCCGATTCGTCATCTGGACGACGGAGAGCGTAATTATGGTGATCACCTTTTGACCTCTGTTGCGGCTGCCGTAAAGTGGGACACCATCATTCCCTTGTTAATTTTTATTTCACATAGAATAGCCACAACAATAACAAGAGTAATAACGATAATGATGATGATAATGATAATAGTAGTATTAATAATAATGATAATAATGATAATTATAATAGTAATACATGTCATGAGCAGGGGAACGACCCAAGACTTTTACAACTCCAGTGAAGTGTTCAAATCAATCGACTACAACACCTGTAAAAATAAAAAGTTTTTCCATCTCATTAAAGCTGATTTCTGATTACCTAGTTAATTTCATTTAGACGGCTGGTGATGACGATATTGTTTTATTGTTGATTGTCGACGATGCCTGTCTTGTACTGTAAAAAAAACTATTGTGTAACGAGAAAAGTCTTTCGAATTGATTCTACAAATAAAATTTCACTCCACTTTGACACACCCCAGCATTGTCATAAAATACAACACGATGTAGTTACCCTGCATATAATGATGACTAAACGAAGGCTTGTGTGTGTGTGTGTGCGTTTGTTTAGCATTATGTCCGAGGACATTTTCGGACAGAGAACAAAAAAAAATCATGACAACAATGGTCCTCGGAAGGCGGACAATAGTCCTCGAACGTCGAACAATGAATTTATGCCTTATTCCGTCGACTGTCCGAGGACGAGTAACAATAGAGGAACAATAGTTGTCCTCGGAAGTAAAGCCATGTAAACGTGAGTGTGTGTGTGTGTGTGTCGAGGGGGCGGGGTGAGTGAGTTCTGGGAAAGGCGAATAATAATTTGTGAGCTTTCTCATTCCTTTTGTCAGTTTGGACGAACATCATGACAGGATTGCTCTTCAAATGCCCTTATTTTATGACAAAACATGGCTGAAGTGTTGTGACCTAACAGTCATGACACGTGTGTGTGTGTGTGTGTGTGTGTGTGCAGCCAGGCCGGGGCGTAGATCCGTTTTTTCGGAGGGGGGGGGGGGCATTGCCCGTAACTAGGATTTTTGCGGGGGGTTCAACATTGGAGAAAAGTGGACCTTTCTGCATGAGCAAAGCGACCGAGTAGGGGTGGCGGGTAAGGGCACGAGCGTATATATATATATATATAGTCAGATTATTTGACAGGGGTTCGGTCAAATATAAAGCCCGGACATATACTACCACTGTGTAGGGTTCCAAATTTTGCGGTCGAGCAAAGCGAGCGTGAGAAAGATAAAAATGTACTTGTAAGTGGCAAAATTTGATTTCATTAGTCACCAATAGGTGAAATGTAAAGCTATTTCTGCGGTCATCTTGTTGCCAGGAATCATTCATATTAATAAAGTTTTTAGGAAGTGAAGCGAACGGGGGGGGGGGGGGGGACATTCTGCTGTTCTTTTATAGAAAGGTAACCCTTGTATCTGGGCGCCATGGCGATAGGGCAGTGACGGGCCTAAAAATTGTCATAACGTTGAATTTTCATGGACCTCGGAGTCGCTGCATGGAACTATCCCGTTTATAAGGTTTGCGAGCGAGCGAAGCGAGCGAGCAAAAATGCTCCTTACTTTGCTACTGCTACTTATTTCAATATAGAAAGTTGGACCTATTGTATTCGGGTGCCATGGCGATAGGGCAGCGACGTACCTGAATATTGCAGTAGCATCCGATGGAAATATTCATGCACCTCGCTGCCTGAAACTATCTAATTTCTAAGATTTGCGAGCGAGCGAAGCGAGCGAGCGAAGCGAGCGAAGAAAAATGAACTTTATTTTGTTGTTGCTAATTTCAATATAGAAAGTAAGGTAACCCTAATATCTGGGCGCCATGGCGATAATAAGGCAGTGACGTGCCCGAAAATTGTCATGACAGTGAACATTCATGGACATATTACAATAAATATTATCAATTATGGAAATATTCATGGTCCTCGCTGCCTGAAACTAATTAAAAGTTTTATGATTACGCAAAGCGAGCGACGGAAAACGTACTTTACGTACCCCAAGGGTTATACTAGGGTATCTTGTTATTTCTCATTATAATTTCCAAGGAGTCAATGTTTTATAAAATATTCTCATGGCACTCCGGTTGAACAGCCTGTATAAGAGGGCCATAATTTAAGGGCGTTAATTACTTGACCGGGTCCGCCTGGAATACTCCATGCAACTTGAGAGCCGGAAAATCTTCCATTTTGAAGTGAACAGACACATTAAATACCCCTCTCTCTCTCATTTCCAGTATGGTTTCTATATTTCACTATTATTTCCATTACCACAGATTTCATTTGAGTCGTATTGTCACATGGTAAAACTCAAAATAAAGAATCCCAAATACATGCCATTTGCGATATTCGTAATTAATTATGATCAAGTTTATTATAAATCAAACTGGAGTGCTTATTCCTTGATGAACAAATTAAAGAAGAAGATTTATACCCCACACACTCAATTCCTGTATAAGGAACCGTTCACAATTCTCCCTTACCATGACACTTCGCAATATTTGTAAACAAGATATATGCATGTAATCAACCTTTATAAGTAGACCTGAATTGTCTAAATATGTCTAGCTATTTATAACAAATCTGTAAATTATATCAACCTTCCAATCTTGATTGCTAACAAGTATTTCCATGTACATACAGTGATGACATAAACAGACCTGCACTGTCCGCTTATAAATTTCAGTACCAAACTTTAAGTTCCAATCGACCACTGTATATCCTCAGCACAAAAATCAACCACTCATGTCTTATGAGAAAAGCACTGTCCACTTCACATGGAATAGCATTTCAATCAACCTCTGTTCATAGACCCATTTTAGACTCTTCTCACAACATATTTCTTACATCAACAATACAAGCAGATGTGAAATATCCACGTTGAATTTTGAAGCAGCCAATACGACTTTCTTTGTTACACATTTGTTATTCCTTAAAATCTAAGCTAAAAAAAGAAATCTTAAGTTTATCTAAGTCATCCCTTGTACCAAAGTACAAAGTTCAGTAACGAGCTTTATATTACGTCCTGAAAATTTGATATTCCATAGTTCTCAGATGTAAAAGTTTTAGAACCGATATTTACATAGTTCCTTCAAAAATGACGATGTCGTTTCTTTGACCATGTTGAACAATAAATGTCAGTCGTTCAGAGTTTTAGTTCGTAGATTGATACAGCTCACCATAATGTTCATTTATCAATTACTCTGGAGATGTCATGCTTTCGGTGAACTGTTCACTCGCTCGCCCCTCCTTTCGTTGACTCTCGGTAGAAACATCAGTCCTTCTCACAAGATATGTGCCATCTAAAATGTAAAGAGTTCAGGCACAACATTCCTCTTCATAGGCTTAGGAAGATTTTCAGGAATGGGGGGGGGGGGGGGGGGGGGGGGGCTCGATCATTTGTTTTTTGACCGCCGTTTGAAGATTTTTTTTCCCCCGACTGCCCCCCCCCCCCCCCCCCCCCCCCCCCCCCAGTTGTCACCATTTAAGACAGTCCAAAACGTCATTTTTTGGCTGTTTTGGCGCCTTTTTAGAGTCTCTTTTTGCGTAAATTGTTAAGCCTTCCTTTTTCTTCTCTCTTTGCTCTACCCCCATTTTTAGACCACCACTAGGGAGAGGGGGGGGGGGGGGGGGCAGTTACCTGGAAAAAATTTTTTTCTCTCTCGATAAAGTGACCTGAAGTCACTGCATTCTAAACCCTTATTTTAAAATCCCCTGAAATAATCATTTTAACATGGGTTAAATAGATTAAACAAATATGGCGTCGGAGGTTCTAGGACGCTGATCACGTTCGGAATTCCATACATGCAGTTAAACCATGCGAGCGCAAAGCGCGAGCCGAAATTTTTCGATATAATGATTTGATAAAAAAGCATTTGTAGCCTTTCTTTTGAGCAGTTGAAGAAATTAATAAAAGTAGGCCTACTTGAAGAAATCGTTGAATTGTAAGATATTCAGTTTATTTTTATTAAGTTAGACAAAGTACTAGGTGTTAAAAAAAAACACATTTAACACCTTTGGAAAAAATAATACGCCAGGAACGTGAAAAAAAAAACTTTTATTGTCACACATGCCTATAATCGGACATTAAAAACTGAAATGTGGCACCACCCAAAAAATATAGTTCTGAGATCGTCTTTTGCCCGGTGACGTAGGCGATTGGGGAAGAATTGCTTTAATGACACGTTAATTATAGAGGAGTGCATCGAAATTCCTCCATCTTGTCTATAAAGTAAAAAAAAATGATTCACTTGCAGTTTGATTGTCTTTAATTTGCACCTGGAAATAAATTCTTTGTTCCTCGTTTATGTCATCGCGGCGAACAATTTCAGACTTTTCTTCTTTTGAAGCCTCAGACAAATGTGCCAAAGAAGTTTTGTCTTCTTGTGTTCCTGGAAACAAAGTTTTGGGCAATAGTTTTCAAGTCCAGTTCATCTGTACGAGATTTATATATGTGTAATATTAAGCTTTGGTTGAGCTTCCTTTGGGTCATTGTACTTCTCAGATAAGTTTTGATCCGTTTCAAGACAGAGAATGTTCTCTCTGCAGTTGCCGTTGTGACCGGGATGGTAAGGTAAATGAGAAGAAGGATGTGCACCTCTGAGAATGATCTCTTATAGATTGGACTGTTGTTGAAAATCTCACAGATTGCTTTAATGTATTTGATAGGTTTCCTCTCATCGTCACACACGTCTTGGAGGCTTGTTAGCTGCCGAGTTAATGCTACAAAGTCAATATCTCCGGCATACACTTCCCTCAACTCATCAGGGATGGTAACATTATTGCCATTGGCAGCATCTAAAAAGAGCTTCTCAATCTTTGACACCAAGGTGAAGTTATCTTGTTGAAAGCGCCTCTTAATGTCATTGATTACTATGTCCAGCGCCTCATAGTACTGCTTGCGGAAGTAGTCCTGAACATCATTGAATGCATGGTTTTGTGAACCATCATCAATCCTTACGTCTGGTTCTGGGGAGAGTTGGCTCGTCTGTAATAATGCTATGTCTTTTTTCCAGTACAGATGAAAAGAAAGTCTTAAATTCTGAGTCATTTCTTTTCCTGGTCAAGGTGGTTGTTGCCGTTTCTGCAGCAGTGAATGCATCCTGGGCAGAAGTTTGCTTTCCTTGGATGCCTGTGGATAGTGTTTCTGCGATGTTGAATACTAAAACTGACAGCTGCAATCCATAGAAGGTCTGGAATTTCTCCATTTGGGCTTTAAGTCCACCAGCTCTATCCCCATACACCGTATGGTCTGTGTCCTGTACTTCGCAAAATGTAGCGTATAAAGCTTCCCAATTGTTGAGAATCGTGTTTATTGCTCCTGTCCGCACCGTCCATCGTGTTGGACAAAGGGGCTTAATCCCAACTTTGGGACCATGTGACTGCTCCTTTTGAATTCGTTCAAAAATCATTTGCCTCTTTGGTGAGAGTTTGATGAGCTGGATTAACTCAGAAGCAAATCCCAAAGCATTCCTAATTGCGGTACACTGTTTGGCAACATACTGTAAGGCAAGATTGGTGCAGTGTGCACGGCAGTGAACTGGCAGAGCAGCTGGATGTTCCTCTTGGATTGTTTTTGCAACACCACTGATCCGCCCTTGAAAATTGGCGGCCCCATCATAGCCTTGTCCACGGCACTTACTCAGGGGAAGGTTGAAGCGGATGAAAATATCCTATATAACTTTTAGCAGAGTGTCCGCCTTAGTATTCGGTACCTCCATTAGTCCTACTGGGTCTTCAAAAACTTCATAACACTCTGAAACCCACCTCACGCAAACTACCAACTGTTCTCGATTAGAGACGTCCCTTGTTTCATCTGCCAGAATCGCAAAATATTTTCTATCTGATATTTCTTTCCCAATGTTTCGTAACACTGTCAGGGCCATGTCTTCTATAAATTCATTTAAAACATGGGGTGACTGAAACTTTCCTTTGTTCGCCCATGAATTATCTATTAGCTTTATAAGCTGTGAAAAGTTACCATCCTTTGCTCCAGAGTCATGATCAAATATAGGAAGGCCTTGTCTAAGCAATAACCGCAGTCCCTCAAGTTCTTTCAATAGTGATTCTCTATTCTTTCTTTGGTTTTCTGCATGTTGTGTGCTCAGTTGGGCAGTGACTGGTTGATGTCTTTCAGATTGATATAACTCTGTTGTTTCAGTGTGGGAAGCACATTTGTCATGTTCTCTGAACCTGTGGAGAGCCTTTTTCCAGTTACAAAATCCGTCAAGAGTGAAAGCTGTTTCTGCCTTGATTGACCTAAAACTAAACTTATTACAGTCATGTGCACGCTTGCAGTAAAAGCAGAATGCCTTGTTTAATGAACAGCACAAACTGAGCCATGGGAATTCTTTAAACCATGCTACCTGAAAGTTTCTTGTTTTCGTTTTGCCACCTTGTTCCTTTTTCTGCTGAAAGTTAGACAGGATGTTTTGATTGGTGGGTTGACAAGGTTCTCCTGACGTACAACACATAGCACTGCAACCATTCTTGCTGTGACATGTCTGACAAAAAAGAGAAACGCGTAAATGTAAATAAAAATAACAAACTGGGGACATATATACCAACGCTCAATACTATCCGCTTTCTGGACTAAAATACATAC
This sequence comes from Heliocidaris erythrogramma, assembly GCA_025617745.1. Taxonomy (NCBI): domain Eukaryota; kingdom Metazoa; phylum Echinodermata; class Echinoidea; order Camarodonta; family Echinometridae; genus Heliocidaris; species Heliocidaris erythrogramma. The sequence goes on along the minus strand of CM046865.1, from coordinate 14,242,256 downwards.
CAACAGTTATGCAACAAGACGTCAGTGGACCTACGCTCACCTTTGGAGATAAAACTAGTGGCCTGCCATTACCCAAAGATAACAAAGGAGTACTTTGGGTCTTTAATTTTGCAAAAATGTCTAATTGAGGCCCCATTTTTTTTTTTTTTTTTTTTTTTTTTAATTTATTTATTTATTTATTTTTTTATTTATTTATTATTATTATTATTATTATTTTTTTTTTTTTTTTTTTTTTTTTTGGGGGGGGGGGGTCCTCCATGCCCCCTCATTAGATGAGTACCCCTTGCCTAAGGGCTGTTCCTGTCACGTTTGGATAAAATCCAACGATGAATTTTGAGATGTCAAAAGTACATTAATGACAATGGGGCACTCATGGGTGGGGGCTACCCTATGTCCCTTTTCAGATGGATACCCCATTTTAAGAACTGTAGGCTCCCATTGTCTAAGGATGAGTCATGTCAAGTTTGGATTCCAGCAATGAATTTGTTAACAATTTTACATAGTGCTTTCCTTAGGATGATTCCTGTCAAGTTTGTGTGCGTTTTTGAGAAAAAGTCGAAAATTTAAAAAAATTGCGCACGGCGTTCGACGGACGGTGAGCGATCTCAATAGCTCACTTGAGCATTTTGCTAAAAATATGCAGTGCTTAAAATAAAATAGAACATTAAAAGAATGCCAAATTAACTCCAGTTTTCAGTCTCAATTGAAATTGCAACCTTAATCACCTGTACGATAAGCTAACGTTATGAACACAAGTGATGTTGTATTGAACGCATTATGTTACTCACCAACTGACTGCTAGTCGGGCTGCTAGCACTTTCCTGCTGATCCATTTCCACCTCATCTGATGAAACATAGTCTTGGCTAGCTATTGAATCTCCGTCTACAGGTAAAGCAGCGTCAATATTGGCCTGGCTCCTTGTTGAAGGCTCTGTGTTACAATTGTTGCTGTTGTTGTCTGGAGTTTGGGCGGCATTCACATTAGTATGTACATGCTCAGTCTGTTCTTTGTCCAAATCCTGTATTTATAAAAAAAAATCACATTATATTCTCATGATTCCGATATAGACACAAAAATTAAGAATGACAATTGTGCGCCTGGATGAAAAATTTATAACTGTAAAAAATGTCCAAAAAGTTAGCAAATAATTAATCATAACAACTGTTCGGTCTGACTGCTTGTATAACAGTTTCGTGTATATTTGTTACATATTTTACACAAAGCATAACCGTTTAAATTTCATATACACCCGATGTTATAAAATTACTTACTTTAGTTGTGAAATCAAAATCTTGACTCCTGTCCTTTGTTGACTTTGTTCTCTTTGGCTGTAGAAATATATAATTTGATTACAAAATCGTAATATTATTAATATACATGTATAATTATTTCATTAGTTTAACACAAGTAGGCTTATTCCTATATTCCATATAAATTCAACATTGTAACAGCGAAGAACCAACTTTTATACAAATAACGCATCTTACAGTTTAGTTTTTTAGGTGAGATTGTATTTTTCTACTAAGAAATAAAATAAAATTTTTCTAACTTTTTTAGTTTTTCTACAGCCTACCTTGAAGAAATCTGCTATGCTCTTTTTCTGTTTATAGCCTTTGGTGCCTGAGGTTTCAAATGTCTGCAGTTCAGGTGGATCTGTAAGGAAATAATTATTGACCAAAAAAACATATATAATAATAATTTTCTTATTTCAATATTAATTCAAAGGATATTAAATGTTAAAAGTATCTAGCTGTTCTATTCAAGCTATTGAAAGAAATCACTTAATTCAGCATTTTAAGTCTTCAGTGTAAGCTAGCCGTCGCAGCTATTAATCCAGACAACGTATTGCTACCCAATGTTATTATTGAATAATCCATGGGTCTGGGTCACAAGAGACACTCGGGAATTTCAGCTGTGATTAACAATGGTATTGTTATGTTTTACTTTAAGAATAGTATTCAAAATTCTTTTAGTCTCAACAAAATTTACATCCCTCAACTTTACAATGACCGAATTTCAATGTGATACGAGTTTACAGTTTTATGAGTTATAAAAAGTTTTTTTTTAAACACCTAGTATAATTGAGGACACGGAAGTGGTTTGGTTAACAGTCTTCTTTGTTTACGCTGTTATTGTCTTCATTAGAATTGATACACAGTAACCTGGAGTGGAGAAGATGTTGAAATAAGTTATATATTATGATATGCTTTATAATGGTGAAGTGTTGCATACTTGGAACTGGAGAAGGTGTAAGACGTGGAGAAGGAGTAGGCGGCTTCTGAGGAAGGGTATACGACTTCTGACAAGGAGTTGGCGATTTCTCATGAGGTGTAGGCGGCTTCTGAGCAGGTGTAGGCGGCTCCTGAGGAGGTATGGGCGGCTCCTGGGGAGGTGTGGGCGGCTCCTGAGGAGGTGTGGGCGGCTCCTGAGGAGGTGTGGGCGGCTCCTGAGGTGTAGGCGCCTTCTGAGTATAGGTATGTGACCTCTGAGGAGGAGTTGGCGATTTCTGAGGAGGTGTGGGCGGCTCCTGAGCAGGTGTAGGCGGCCTCTGAGGAGGTGTAGGCGGCTTCTGAGGAGTGGTATGTGACCGATGAGGAGGAGTTGGCGATTTCTGAGGAGGTGTGGGCGGCTCCTGAGTAGGTGTAGGCGGCCTCTGAGCAGGTGTAGGCGGCCTCTGAGGACGTGTAGGCGGCTTCTGAGGAGTGGTATGTGACCGATGAGGAGGAGTTGGCGATTTCTGAGGAGGTGTGGGCGGCTCCTGAGCAGGTGTAGGCGGCCTCTGAGGACGTGTAGGCGGCTTCTGAGGAGTGGTATGTGACCGATGAGGAGTAGACGATTTTTTATGTAGAGGAACCTGAACTTGACGAGAGGTACTACCAACATTAGGCCTATTAATAGGGATCGAGGAAACATAAACTGCTTCGGCATAAGTAACAGGACGTCTTGCAGAAGTTGGTAATAGGTCAGAATTCGGCATCGAAGAAACATCGGAAGTAGTCTGGTTAAAGTGATCACGTGCAGGTTCTATTGTGAAAAAAAATATCGGAGTTTATACTACAGTCACGTATCATTATACACTCTAAGAAAAATAGGTTCAACTTTGCACCTTTAATATTATTATTTTTATTATTATGAAAGGTGCAGACCAATGTCACACTGGGAGCACCTTTAAAGGTGCAATTTTGCACCTACATGTACTTTGCACCTTTCAGAAAGGGGAGCACCTTTAAGATGAACCTACATGTACTTTGCACCTTTCAATAAGGGGAGCACCTTTAAAGGTGAAACTTTGCACCCTTTTTTCTGAAAGGTCCAATGTTGCACCTTTAAGGGTGCTCCCAGTGTGACATTGGTAAAGGTGCAAATTTGAACCTATTTTTTTTAGAGTGTATATCTGCATTTTGGCAGGGTTCACTGCATTTATGTTATATGGTACTTGTACATTATGTTAAAAAAAATTTATTGATGTTATGAACGTCACTTTGTATTTTTTTTTCTGTTATTGAAATAATTGGAAATAAATGGATTTTTTAACTGAATTGAATTGAATTTAAAAGCTGGCACTTAAGTTTAGAAAGTTACCATCTTCTCGTGTATGTACTGTACATGCCAGCTTATCTCCATACCCTCCCATGCAGTATATTTTTTCTGTAATCATAATCAGTTTACAATTTAAATTTCATATTAGTAGTAAGTATTTATTTTAGAAGAGATTATATTTTTCAACAAATATTTTCCATGTTTTTTAACAGCTCAGATGTAAGGCTAAATTAAAGCTAACTTACCCAAAGACAGATAATGGCAGCCATCAGCAAGATGCCCTATTAGAAGAGGTTCTTTTTCATCAGGTGTAAGACAGTGAATCTTAGTCATCCTCCCGGTAGGCTTGCGAGGTTCAACACTATTCACGATATGAATGTCACGACCAAGCTTTTGGGCAGTGGCTCGTATGATCCATTCCTCAACAAATGTCCCGTATTTCTTCATCCTGTCAACTGCTCCTGACAAAGCCACACCAGGAATATCCATACTCCTAACAAGAGCGTCAGTATGATCCTGCGAATATAAGCAATATTATAATTTAATGACATATTCTGGACAATCTTTGCTTGATCATAATCACAGAAAATAGTACCAATCATTGAAGTAGACAAGTTGTACTTATGTATGAATATGAATTTATTACCATTTTCAAACAAAGACAAAATATGAAAAATATTTACAAGGTATGAACATTAAAATGGTAATGGGAGACTACGAAATAGCAGAAAATGGCCAATGGAAATGTGGTTCCCTGACACGACATGTAAATGAGATTATAGCGATACTACATTACTTACTTAAAATATATTTAAATATAATAAAACTAACAAATAATTTATCCTAAACTAGACTGGGTAAATTAATTACTGTACAAAAACATATGAGGTTTTAATTGGTGAAATACTGGCAAGAGGTGAAAGTACACAATTTTTCAAAATTGAAAACCAAACATAACATCTGGAAAACTACAAGTTATCCAGACATGCATTACCATTCCTTTTCTTTCAGGTATTAAGAGTTTGATGATAAGGCGTTTTGTCCATACTTCTTTAACTTATAAGCCTACAATATAGATCTTCAATAAAACTCACCAAATGTTCAAAATAATCAATCGCTGCTGTTCTGAGCTGCATCGCCCTAGCCCTGGCCTTAGATCGGGGGTTGGATATGTCATAGTTCAGATGAGGTAGTCCTGTACTTATGCTTAAACGATCACATTGGTCCAAAACAGCATGAAAGAAGCATGATCCGTCCCCTGGTACATCACACTTCACTTGCAGTCCAAGTGACGTCAAATTCTCGTGAAGAAAGTTCTTATCCTGTTGTTCCTTGCATGCTCGCTTATTGTAGAATTGCCAAATAGGGACAGTATTTTTTGATGCTGCAGCAGCTGCAGTTCTCTTCCTGGAAGGCATACTAAATACAAATCAATAAAGAGTATTCAATTAAAAATAATTTTTTTCCCCTTCAAATATAGTCCCACATGTGTAGATGGATATTGCAACATCCCACTTATTCACTTCATTTTAACAGTTTAATTTACCACACTTTTCCTGCAAATCATTTTCAAAATCGAAAGGTACATGTACACTACATGTATCCTGTTCGTCAAAAAGTTGAATTGAAATATCCAACATTTGCTCCAGTGTCATCATTTTGCTCCGGCCTTTATTTCGTCATTGCGCTTATCCCGGATTTGCCACCCCGGGGGGGCATAACGATCTCAGACTTTGCCCACCACCCTTCCCGGTCGCAAATTAAAAAAAAAAATATCCGTCATATCCCCTCTCTGCTCATTTTGCGCCCTTTTTTATATTTTTGAGCCCCTATATTGGTTGACCTGGGGGCCAAGGCCCCCTCAGCCCCAACCCAAGGATACGCGCCTGAGGAGTAGGGTTGTTATTGTGTTTTAAGTTAGATTTTGGTCCAGGGTTGACCCCAAATCTAACTTAAAACACAATCGCAACCTGAGAGGGGCTTGGTCCCCCTGGTCAACCAATAGGGACGCAAACAACGGGGAAAATGGCGAAAAAACGGGTAGAGCCTAGAGGGGGGTGGGACAAAATTATGAGTGAGTGACGTTTGGACATGACAATATCATATAACAAGTAAAGAATGATTCTGCTCTTCCGCTTCAGTACCTCGTTGGGAGTTTATTTATACTCTGAACTAATACGTAAGATCATATCTGGCTGAGCTGGGACCCAACACGATGGCCTTGAGCAAATGTGAAATGCAGGCACTCTGCATAGTTTCACTTGGGAGGTATTTGGGGTTCCATTACAAGGGCGTAGGCTGGTTTGGGCATGGGGAGGTGCACATCTTGGGGAGGTGGAACTAAAGTTTAGAAAATTTGACAGAATGTTTCGGGTCTTTTTTTTTTTTTTTTTTTTTGCTGGGGCGGATCTCCTATGCCTCCGCGGGGGAGGTGGGGGGTGCACGTGCACCCAGTGCACCCCCCCCCCCCCCCAGCCCTTGCATTATGGTTTATATACCATGGAGCTAAAAGCTTCATGGTTATACATGTAGTTTCCAATGAGAGGTTTTGAAATGGGCACTAATATAGAGTCCCGTGTGTCAGGGAGGGAAGTAACCCCGCCGGACGCCGCGGCGTCCGGCGCGCCGCCACGAAGTGGCGGCCACTACGTGGTCAGGCTGGCTGCGAAGGGTCTAGACGAGCGAAGGGTCTAGACTGTCTATAGCCTGAGATTTTTGTAAAGTTATAGAGCTCATATTGTATTTCAACTTCAGTCTTGAGTTGTGTTGCATATTAGAAATATAAGCAGCCTCTGATTAGTAGAAACAAATACTGTATGGTCGGGGGTCCTAAAGCTACACGGGTCCTAAAGCTACGCACCATACAAATCACATACACGGCAATGCAACGCATTCAAATCAGGCTAAAACACACACGCGATACACACAGTCAATTTCAATATCAATTTGCATTCATTTATTGCATGTGCGTAGCTTTAGGACCCCTTCATTTAAGAACAAAATTTGACATCGGCATTGATATCGACCTGAAAACGTGCATTATTGACATTCACCCATCGTAATTTTCTCCACAAATCAACTTTAGAATATCCAGAATCAGGATATGGAATGAAATTGGTGACAAGCCAGTGATTTCTGTGACCTTTTAGCTGCTGAAATCAAAGTGCGTAGCTTTAGGTCCACCCATCATACAGTGTATAGCTCGAATTTGTCAATAGGGCCTAGACCTATCTAGGCTAGATGTGGACTCACTCTCATGCTTCATGTCTGACATGAATTACTCTCAATTATGCTTAACGTTAGACAGTCATAACCCACGTCCAATGAATGAATCGCGGTCAATGGGATGATATTTTTTTCATTCTGACCACTATAAAGAACAAATCATACGATATCATTACGCCTACATCAGGTCTGACTAAAAAAGGTAATGAATTATAAAAAAAAACTTACTTGATGAAGTCCGGGGAGATGAAGACGTGCCTGTGTCTGTGATGATCTTACTCCAATATGCTAAGCAAGGCTGGACGCGGTGTGCAGCACGTGTGTCGAGACAATATCGGTCGTTGACAAATGAGCCCCCCTCAATCAATCTCCCAAAATTTATAAACTCTCAGTTTTAATAATAATTTGAATACTAAGTCGATCTGTAGATTATAGAAACGCATGAAGCTTCAAGCCCAGAACATAAGTGTGCAAATATATTTGGGGAGGGCGGGGTCAATGGTAGCTAGCCTATCCGAGCCCGAACAAAATATTGGGGGGTGGGGGGGGGGGGCTCAATGATATCCGAGATCCAACACAAATAGTGAGGGCTCAATGATATCCGAGCCCACAAAAATATCGGGGGGGGGGGGGCTCCGTGATGTTATCGAGCCCCACCAAAAACAATTGGGGGCTGATGATATCTGAGCCTCACCAAAATATTGGGGGGGGGGGGGGGGTGCTCAAAGATATCTGAGCCCCACCAAAATATGGGGAGGGGGGGGGGGTGCTCAATGATATCAGAGTCCAGCCAAAATATTTGGGGGTCTCAATGATATCGAGATCCGATGTCTGAGCCCCCCCCCCCCTCCCCAAATAAATATTTATAAAATATTTATATTTGAATGGTAAGTCTGTAGATGATAGGTTATACATGAGTTTCATGCCTAGAATATAATGATTGGGGAGGAGGGGGGTTAATGATATCCGAGCCCCGCAATAAGTATTGGGGGCGGCTCAATGATATCTGAGCCCCACTTAAAATATTGGGGGCTCAATGATATCTATAAGCCCCGGAAAAATATTTGGGGGGGGGGGGCTCAATGATATCCGAGATCCAACACAATAGTGGGGGCTCAATGATATCCGAGCCCCACAAAAATATCGGGGGGGGGGCTCCGTGATGTTATGCGAGCCCCACCAAAAACAATTGGGGGTCTGATGATATCTGAGCCCACCAAAATATTGGGGGAGGGGGGGGGGGGGGCTCAAAGATATCTGAGCCCCACCAAAATATGGGGAGGGGGGGGGGTGCTCAATGATATCAGAGTCCCGCCAAAATATTTGGGGGTCTCAATGATATCCTAGTTCCACCAAATATATTTGGGGGGGGGGGGGGTCAATGATATGCGAGATCCGATGTCTGAGCCACCCCCCCCCCCCCCCCCCCAAATAAATATTTATAAAATGTTTATATTTGAATGGTAAGTTTGTAGATGATAGGTATACATGAGTTTCATGCGTAGAATATAATGATTGGGGAGGAGGGGGGTTTATGTTATCCGAGCCCCGCAATAAGTATTGGGGGCGGCTCAATGATATCTGAGCCCCACTTAAAATATTGGGGGCTCAATGGTATGTGAGCCCCTAATGGCTCAATGATATCTAAGCCCCACCAAAAAAAAATTTTGTTTGGGGGGGGGGGGGGGGGGGGGCTCAATGATATCCGAGATCCAACACAAATAGTGGGGGCTCAATGATATCCGAGCCCCACAAAAATATCGGGGGGGCTCCGTGATGTTATCCGAGCCCACCAAAAACAATTGGGGGTCTGATGATATCTGAGCCCCACCAAAATATTGGGGAGGGGGGGGGGGGGCTCAATGATATCCGAGATCCAACACAAATAGCGGGGGCTCAATGATATCCGAGCCCCACAAAAATATCGGGGGGCTCCGTGATGTTATCCGAGCCCCACCAAAAAACAATTGGGGGTCTGATGATATCTGAGCCCCACCAAAATATTGGGGAGGGGGGGGGGGGTGCTCAATGATATCAGAGTCCCGCCAAAATATTTGGGGGTCTCAATGATATCCGAGATCCACCAAATATATTTTTTGGGGGTCAATGATATGCGAGATCCGATGTCTGAGCCCCCCCCCCCCCCTCCCAAATAAATATTTATAAAATGTTTATATTTGAATGGTAAGTCTGTAGATGCTAGGTATACATGAGTTTCATGCCTAGAATATAATGATTGGGGAGGAGGGGGGTTTATGATATCTGAGCCCCACTTAAAATATTGGGGGCTCAATGGTATCTAAGCCCCTAAGGGCTCAATGATATCTAAGCCCCACCAATTTTTTTTTTTTTTTTTTTTGGGGGGGGGGGGGGGGCTCAATGATATCTATAAGCCCCGCCAAAATATTGGGGGGGCTCAATGATATCTGAGCCCCCCCCCCCAATATTTTTTTTTGGGGGGCTGCGCCCCCCAAGCCCCCCGGTTCTAAGCCTATGCTCTTGTTATAGGTTATATCAGAACAGCATTATCAGACTTTTCCTATTCGATAATAACAACTACAATCATTTAGGATTACATCCATATAAATACAAAATGTCTCCTTTTCAAAGACTTCAGTTGATAGAAATTAAAAAAAAACAATTTTATACTTTCCTCCTATCTCAACTTCATAAAATTACAAAGTTATAACGGTATCAATATAATATGAAACACAATTTTATCATCTCACTTTATACCGATAGTAATGTATCGATTTTACTTGTAAGTTATGAAGCTAATTTTCAAAGTAAAAGTATCATTTTTCGCAACACACATGACAACCAGAAAATAGCAGCAGTCTACATGTCTTGAGCAGGCTGCACATACCCCTCTACACACCAAGACAACTTCGTAGGGTGTGGCCTCTAACAACTGTTATCCCAGTATATCAGCTTCTATACACTTAAATACAAAATAGACTCACTGCTTATGTAGGTCTTATAACAGGTGTAATGTCATTCCTCTTCCTTTTCATTAAACCTTCCAAACAATACAGCCCTCAGTGGGACACCGTATAAATTTCCATAATAATTACTCAGCCATCGATGGCACATTCACTCTTCTCTCTCTCTCGATCTCGATCTCCATACACACATCTCTCTACAACTTACACATGCATATTTCACTTCATTCTTTTTCCTTATTTCGTGAATATTAATAATATATTTGATTAAACTGTTTTCTTTGCATTTTCAACGTGACACTTATCATGTTTATCACTGCTTATCTTCCCATGTTATCTTTGTAGTCTGCAAGCACAGACCCTAATTTGACACTTTTATCAGAAAATCATTGTGTCCTGAGAGAAGCCTAATTCAGCTACATTCTGGTCGTGTCAGGAGCAGCTACAGTACATGGCATATCGTTGTCTTACAGCGCAGACTGTCTTTCACGACTGACCAGCTAGGTTTGTGCCTACAAACTACCGTATTATCATTGTACGATGTTTTAAGCAATATAGAGTACCGAAGTGTGACGTCATCAATTTTATGACCATATTTAGGTAGAGCATGATGGAAAACGTTCACACATCAAATTTGACATGAATCAGTTCATGGTGGCCCAAGGTACGGCTATATGAATATCTAATTAGCCCCAATGAAGTCAGTGTAAATTGGCCTGGTTCTTAACAGTTTAGAACCAGGCCAATTTAACACTGACTTCAATGGGGCTAAGGAGGTATTCATATTTCGGGGCCCAATGAGCCAATTGCCATAAAATTTGGGCTCTGGATGTTTTTCACCATGTTCCTTTGAGATATGTTATAACAAATGTCAAAATTAAAAAATAGCTTTTTGTGACGTCATTACTTCGGTACTCTATATCTCCTTGTATTGTCAGGATTTCCTGTCCAATCTAACACATTTTAAAGATCAAAATGCATCATTGAGCAATTCAATTTCGTCCTATAGTCTGATAGGAATCAATAATCATCCCAATGTCAGATGTCAAAGATAGTTTAATAATTAAAATGTCATTCAACAGGTTCAATGGTCAATCAACTTCAATATATCTCCATTCATTTTCGTCAGATTTCATTCGCATTTGTCCGACCTGGCAATCCGCTGCAAAATTTTATCATCAAATCCATCTTTGGGAAGTCGATTTCAAGAAATTGTCATTCAAATTCGTCACATAGACAAGACCTTGCAACGAGCGGGTGACGATTTTGAATAACTCTTTGAACTCTTTCTGTCTTTGACAAAATCGATAGCATAACAAGAAAATAAATTCCGAAAATGAATGGCCAAAGACGTATATTGACTAGGCCTTATAAATGGCTGTGCAATGCTATGAAGTTGCAGGACAAAAGGAAATAAAATTGACTGGAAACCCTATTATCTCACATTATTTTCCACATTATTTCCTCTCTCCCCTTTCACGTGACCTTTGTGCGCCTCTCTCATATCTAAGCCAGTTGGTATGGGAATGTTTAAAAAAAATAACTTAAACATCACTATTCTGATGTCACTTTGATTTTTTTCCGCCTTATGATTCTTTTTTGTTGTTGTGGAAGAAAATTTATGCTCGCAAGCCTGGGGGGGGGGGGGGGGGGGGGGGGGGGGGGTGAGGATATTCGAACCTCTAACCCCCCCCCCCCCCTTTGAATGACGCTTTGAAAAAACCGATTGCAACATGGTATAACGTAAAATAACTATTGGCCGTCGTAAAAAAAAAAAAAAAAAAAATAGCGAAAAAAAAAAAAATCCTCCTACCAATTTAAAATATTGTTCATTAATTTTATAAAATAGGCTTCAAAATTGGTCACATATAGCACTATTTTGCCTCTCAGCCCTTCTACAGAAGCAAAAATTTTCCAAAGACCCCTCCTTCATGACGGCCATGTCAATAAGTTTCGCCTACTTTGTTGCATCCGCGTACTTGAAGGCCACCTGAATGACAAGCATCGACGCAGTATACGAGCACACGCACAGATCTGATTATTGAGTGATCAGTCTACAAACACAAGAGATCTTCTAATTTTCAGGGAATCAAATATCGATAAATAATTTTCTTTCACAATTTTTCAGTTGAATAATAGTTATTAGTAATAGTATATTAAATTTACACATAGGTATATGTAAGGAGACAAACAAATATCTTTTTCAATTAATTATTCATCATTTGGAAACATATGCGTAAAATTCAAAATGGCAACAAAAAGTACTTCTGCTTCTGGGCTTTTCCGCTCATTAGGCAAGGTAATTTATTCATGAAATTGGATGGCCAGAATTCCATGCAGCCAATCGAAAGCCAGAATAGAAAGGTCAAAGCTGGACCTTGTATTCTTTTAAGAAACCATTTAACTGGTTAATTTCCGCCATCAGAAACACTTCGAACCAATCACCAAAGAAACCCTTGTCAACGTGCATGGACGTACTTTCCCATAGAAACGTGTGTAAATATGGTGTTTCGGCTTGTGTTTAACATCAATAAACAGGCCGTTTTGAAACAAAATGGGCCAGAATTCTACAAAACAAGCACTCATATTTTCATGTACAGCAGAACCTTTGGGTTTTCTATATATATTTTCCTTTTTAACTGAATTAAACCAGTGTAAACTAAAAAAGATAAAATGTGACCCGACGCCTCAAAACCTACAATAAGTCGCCAAAATTATTTTTTTTTGTTTTGTATGTTTTCTGAAAGTCGAGATTCTCAGCTTTCCAATGGTATATCACTTGCCTAGTTTACTCAATGATAACATATGTTAGATTTAGAATCAGTATGTAACCAGCAATCAATAACTCCTTTTCAGAGAAAATGGAAATTTAAGTTCGGAACAAAAGAGCGCTAAACCTTCGCTCTCTGTGTGCGCCCAAGTAAAACTGGGTATTCAAAGGCCATAGCAACCAGTATGAAGGGATTATCAGATTAGGCTGAATTTTGGCAAACTGCTACAGGAGGACCTATTCATTACTCACTCCAAAAATCAATTTAATACCTTTAGAGGTAAAGTAGTAATTTGGCATTGAATGAAAGTATTACAAAAGCTCTTTAAACATTCATTAGCTGGACAGGTGAAAAAAGGAGTTATTTTAAAATACCCCAAAAACATATTTCTAAGTCGAATTACGACTCACAAACTTGAGACATGATAGAATGATAATGAAACTACCCATTTCTATCAAAAACAGAAAATCGACTGATCGAAGCAAATTTGCTATTTGGGGCTGTTTGCTACGTTGTGGTCCGTGCGACTTATTGTAGGTTTTGAGGCGGCACAAATGGTTTTAAAAGTTGAGATTTATGGATTTTCATGATTAATGTACATGGTTCAATGGTGGAAATTTGTGGTGGGTGATGCGCGCGCGCGGAAAGTTAAACTCGCGCAATGCAACACACTTTTTGGTATGATCAATAATTCCTGGCGCCCCCCCCCCCTATTGGGAAATCCTGGATACGCCCCTGCAAGAGGCTACGAGAGTCTAAGCTACGGCGACTCCCTTAAATCATTGCTGAGGGCACAAATGCACAGGTTTTACTTTTACCTGTGCAATTTTTTTAGGTGTCTTACCTTATCATATCATGCTGTTCTTGCACCCATTGCGTCCAGGAAAAGGAACATATCTGATTTTGGTTCTTGCTTCTTCTTTATCGTCTCACTCACGGTCACTGTCGACTATCACGTTTCCTTTATACACATTATTGCCATATAGCTTTCGGCGATTGTTATGCATATTACTAGATGAAGATTCACCGATAGTTTGGTAAACTGAAATGGAACCATTCAAACGTTAGAGCACTAACAAACAAACAAGGAAACAAACAAACAAACAAACAACCAAACATCGGGACAGAATCGACTGAAATTAGTAACGCCCTTGCTTCGCGCGGCGGTAAAGATCGATATCTTATCACGTTATTTTCCCTTTCCATCAGCTGCTCCACGGTTACAAGAAGCAGGGAAATTAAACATTTGTGCGCCGAGCGCGCTGCGAAATTGTAGTCTGATCGCGTAATACCTTTGTATTTCGTTGTTTGGAAGGTTTCATTTGCCTAGTTCATGATTCCAAAGCCTCACAGTATACACAATTTTACATGTAGACATGATCAACACTAGCGTAGCCGGGGGGGGGGGGGGAGGGGCAGGGTTAAACTGCCCCCTGACAAATTTTGACCGAAAAAACAACAACCAAAAACAAGTTTATCGGTCAGTGGCGGGAGGGGGGGGGGGGCAATACTGCCATTGTTTTCTTTTTCTTGTCAGAGAATTATGGATGAAAACATCTAATCCCCCCCCCCCCAAGCGACCTTTGGAACTTGGCTGTCGAAAAAAAACTTTTTGAATGCTTGTCAGAGAATTATGGACGAAAAAATCTGATCACACCCATAGAATTGATGTTCCTATCCATGAGGCTATGAGGCTTATTTCGGGCTCTGTTAGATCCACTCCTCTGAGTCATCTGCCATTCTTGTCTGGGATCCAATCCCCACAAGTCCGCCGAGACATCACCTGCAGGTCCCACACAGGCTGCGGTCAAGGAAACCCCTCCGCACATTCCTTGAAAATCTGGAAGAAGCAGAACCTCCAACTTCAGAAATATCAGAGCGGCTCCAGCCTTACTTTGATGCCTGGACATCTCACCCCCCCCCCCCCCCCCCCCCCCCCCCCCCCCCCCAGGTTGCAATCTACCAAGAAAGCCCTGGGTACAACTGAACAGATTGCGGTCTGATTTTGGCAGATATGCAGCAACCATGAAAAGATCGGGAATCACAGACTCTGACCTCTGCCCATGTGGACAAGTACAAACCCATGTACATTTTATCAATGAGTGTCCTGCGATGAGCGAAATAAAGATGAAATGAAACGAAATGAAATGACATGGACGACTTTCTGAAAAATCGCTAAAACCCTATGGCACCGTGCACACTGCCACGACACCTTTCGAAACGTCGTGCAGGACGTTTTTAAGGGTTTTTAGTCGTTTCAGAAACTCGCCCAGCGAGTGATTTTCCCAGCACGACAAAACGACATTTTGGCCACCAACCAATAAGCTGGAGGATTTGCAGTGACGTCATATTTATCCCCAGCTGTTATTGATGGCAGAAACTTTTCATTTCTCCAGTTCAAATCTCGATGGGATTTTACGTGTAAATTAGTTTAACGCACCGCACAAAAAGTACCCTAGAGATATATACAAAACACAGCAACGGTTGGATGTCTTTTCGTCCTGTCCAGCCGGTAACGAAAGATCTACATGCAAGGTCGTACGCAGCGGGGGGGGGGGGGGGGGGGGGGGAATTGCCCCCCCCCCGAGAAATTTCAAAATCATACTTTTTTTAATCGGGTTTTAGACTTCAAGTTATGGGTTCCTTTGAAAGCGATCATCTTGCCCCCCCCCCCCCCCCGAAAAAAATTCTGCGTACGGCCTTGTCTACATGATATTACCTGATTAATCCTTGGCTTTGCATGGTTGAAAGGTTGCTGGAAAAAAAATATCTACGGTAAGTAAGACTGATACTAGTGAGCTTTCGAATGAGTGGACTTGAACGCCGTCTTATTTTCCCAGCTACAATGGACTGCGCTTTGTGCAAGAACTGCTCACTCGTCCACTGGCTACTCCCTCGTTCATTCACTAGTCAGATCGAGAACGCGTCAAACATGGTTTTGCCGTCTTCTCTAAAACGTGAACCTCGCTTCATGCTTCACCTACTTTGTAAGCATTCAACACAAAGCAGTCCATTTCCCCTGGGACCATCTAGGACGGCGTTCGAGTTGACATATCCCAAAACTCCTTACTATATTAAAGGGAAGCTTGAGTTCTGGGAAAGGTGAAAAATAATTTGTGAGCTTTCTCATTCCTTTTATATCAGTTTGGAAGAATATCATAGTTATGTAGAAATGTCCCCTGAAAGGGATTTCTCTTCAGATGATCTTCGATTCGAAATATGACGAAAAATAGCTGAAATGTTTGGGCAGAACATCTGTGTGCAGCCCCATGCAGGGGAGGGTGGCAGTCCCCCCCCCCCCCCCTCCCCCTCCCTCTGTAGGGAGATTGTTTATTTTGGGATATGAAATTGTGTGATTTGGTGCATACCTATAATTCAACTTTATTACTTAATTTTATTATAACAATAAGAAAATTTTGCATTTATCGCATCATTGAAAACAAAAGGTCCAGAAGTGTGTGTGAGATTGCACGAGATACAACCGTTTTTATTCAGTCTATGAATCAAAGAAAAGAGCAAACAAGTATCCTCAGTTTCATGTTCATAAACCTGTGTTACTGTATTACTAAGGTTTGAATAAACCATTCAATTTGATAAACCACATGTGTGCACATTATTAGCATGCTTGTAGATATGTTGCATATAAATATTTGGTCTTAAAAATTGAGTGATTACTGCCTAATCTTACCCCAACTGAACAGAAATTCCTTACCTCCCATCATATTCTTTAGAGCTTTGAGCTTTGTTATAGCTCCAAGTGGATGTTTTGGCTTTTTAAAGAACTTCCTGTGCTGGTTCAAAACGAGCCGCGATCGATGCGTCTTGTCTATTTTTTTCCTTGCCGTCCCGGACGGCGTGAGATGAGGCGCTTGGGCGTGAGACTTTAATAAGATGAGAGGTTCAGATTTAATGCTTGACCAACTTAACAAAGGTCGATGTTTGACCAACTTGACAAAGTCAAAAACTAACGTTAACATAACACTGCGGAGTGAATGGTGACTAAACCTAACTTTAATACTTAGCCCTAGGCTATGAGCAATTTAAATATGACTAAGTAGAGCTAGATCCCTGACCCTGGCTCCAGATCCGGGGGGGGGGGGGGGGGCGGCGGGGGGAACTCAACTTTTTTTTCAGCCGGGGGTGTGACGCAGCTGCCCTCGAAACGGGTGTCTATTAAGTATTAAGGAACGGACTTAAACTTAAAGGGCAAAATACAGGGCCTTGGGAACTACGGAACCAGGTCCAGGTCAACCAGCCGAGTGGGAAATAGGGTCTTGGGAAATGCATAGATCTAACAGTAGCAACAAACTACAATGTCTCGGGAACTGACAACCTTTATTTTAGGTCGTCCGTATGCGTATATTTCGAAGCACTCGGGATCCAGAGGGAGCGACATTTTGCAGAGAGCGGATCAGAGCGTGTATTACGGGGCATTGCGTTTCCGCATATCGAAAAAGGGGGTCGTCAACGCGGCACATTACCATAGGGTCTACCCGTCGTCTGTCCAATATATTGAGTGTCCCCCCCCCCCCAGGCTCCAGATCTAACTTAGATCTACTTAACTAGATCTAAATTAGATCTAGATCTAACTATCTAACTTAACAAACTCCAGCCTGGTCCGAGGACCAGTCCAGGTCCAGGAGTCAAGACAGTGTATCTGGCTGGCCTGGCAAGCGGAGGTGTCATGGTCTGGTTATGAATATCATGACTAGCTAGTGTCTATATTATACAGAGAGAGAGAGAGAGAGCCCCCCCCCCCCCCAAAAAAAAAAACAAAAAAAAAACAACAACAACAACAACAAACAAACAAACAAACAAACAAACAAACAAACAAAAAACAAAAAACAAAAAAGCAACAACAAACATTAGCCTATAATCATGTAGATAATTGTCAGCCTATTACAAATATCTTAAAATTAATCCTATTTGATTAATTCCAGAAGGATAACAGTGTTTCAAAAAGATAGTTTCCTTGCAAGACATTATCCCATGGGGGCTGTCATTTTCCTTACAAAGTAATGTCAGAGAAGTTCTATTTGTGAGATACCCACTGACCTATACACTAGCTACAATAACACTCATTATCACCTATGGAATGCTTGACACTGGATTTGCTCATAATACATGCAAAGCATTTTTGTTGTCATGAATATTCAAATGAAGATACTTTTACCCTGTCATATAACCTATTTGTGTGACAAGATATTTGGTTCAGCTGTTTCTTTTGTTAAGCAGGATTTGGCATGCACAAGTTGTTGTTTGGTCAGACATAGGTTTGTCAATTCTTCAAAGAAGTGACAAAGACCTACAACTGCTCTTGGCTATCACCTGTGCGAGACAATGGGGGTACCAAGATGGCTGCCATTATGCATTGGTGGCTTTAGTTGTACAAAAGCTATTCAATATGCAACATCATATCCATTGTGTACAGATAAAATGGACATGTACTCATGTGACATCACAATTTAAAAAAAAAAAAAAAAAATTCAAAATGGCAGCCCCCATCTAGCAAGGAATCTGCAAACTTTAGAGAGATTGTTCTCCTTATTGAGTAATCCAATAGGAGCATTTTCAAGATATTTTGAACAGGCTACCAATTTTCTACATGATTATCAGCTATTAATGTTTGTTGAGTTTCATTCTCCTCTTGGAAGAAACAAAGAAAACCGATGTTTAAAAAGTACACGCAAGATATATCTATGTGGGAGGAGTACTTCGAAAAAGAAATGTCACTGTCTTGTTCGCTTGCTTTCAACATTAAAATGTTGAATAGAATAATGTTTTTTTTATTTCTAATATTAAACAAGAATACAATGAAGCCATATCTGTGAGGGAGGGGAATTTAAAAAAAAAAATTAGTGTCTGGTTCTTTTCCCTTTTTTTTTACAACATTGAAATGTTGGATTTTGCATTGTTGGTGTGAGACTTCGAAATTCATGGTATGTCAGGTATAATCAAAGGATGTTTTTAAAAGGACAGTGTATCTTGACCAAGCCCCTAAAGCGGCCGCCATTACGCTGTAACATTTGGGCACGATTTGAACGCGCCCGAAGCCCCCGATGCATTATTCATTTTGTACGATGCTCCCCTACAGTGTATATGCTTTATACACACAGGTAAAATAAAAATGTGGATCAGTGTCACGCATGCGCATTAAGAAAGGTCAAATCCGCCTAATCTATTCATGTATGCTAATGTATTCATCACTTGGCTAATGACGGCGCATCGATAATTGACGAATGGGCGTCATTCATATGGTGTCATTAAATCTTTATGATAATTAGGTCCCAACATGTGAACAGTCAGCACAAAAGGGTTAACGTCGTTCCACTTAAATAACGTTACTTGGTCGAGTTCAATGAGTTGTATACTGTAGTTATGAAGAAGATAAATACATGTTGTTCACATTAAATTTATCACATCTCATGAATTAAGAGAAAAAACTTTTACATTCATAATAAGTAATTTTTCAAATGACTTTTTAATAAATTTGCTATCTTTGACCAGTAGGATAATGTTATAAAAAAAAGGGGGAGAAGGGGAGTGTGTATAATAATTGAAGGCAAAATTAAGGTAAGAATAAAATATCAGCCGGTGTAGAGGAAGAGGTATCCTTTGATTTTCTTGAGGGGCAACTTTCGCATTGATACCAATTTGTGAATCTTATAATTGTACCTTTCAAAGAGAATTATGAACCTTGAAAATTCGGCCATTTTAGTTGACCCGAAAACTATTACATTTTTATTCTTTACTTTCTTTCCCTCTTTCTCACCCCCCCCCCCCCCCCCACTAGCATACCCGGGGTGGGCAAGGGGATAGACTGCCCCCTAACAGCTTTTGACCCCCCCCCCCCTCTATTTTTTTTTGGAAAGTATAAGCCTATTTAAGTGTGCCACCCCTTTCTTTTATAACATATAACCTTTTTTGAAATTCATATTTTGCTTGTCAGAGAATCATGGAGGAAAACTGGACCTCATCAAATCTGGTAACCCCCGCCCCACCCCCCGAATTTTGGAGGAGGAAAAAAAATTCCCCTCCCCCATTTTCATCAAATCTTCTTTCACCTTTCTTCATCTTTTTTCTTCCCTCCCCTTTCTCTCTCTCCCTCTCTCTCTCTCATACACACACCTCGATCACACGTCCTGGTTCATTTTGGAGGGGGAAAAAATCTTGGAGGGCTGGCTACCCCCCCCCCCCCCAAAAAAAAAAAAAAAAGAAAAAGAAAAAGAAAAAAAAATCATAAAATCTTCTATTTCACCTTTTCTCACCTTTCTTTCTTCCCTCTCTCTCTCTCTCTTTTTATCTCTCTCTCTCTCATACGCACCTCGATCACACCCCCATCCCCATATGGTTCATGTCATTGATATAACGTGAGAGGACCTTTATCATGTTCACATGCAAATTTTCAATAACAATTATCTTTCTTACAATCAAGATTTAAGGTGCAATTTTATGCACACGTCAATTCGGGAATAGTTTAATTTTCTCACTTTTTAATGAATATTTTTGTACATGCAGAAATGATAACAGTCTTTAGAGATGTTTAGACATTGTATTACTTCTTAAATAAACCCATCATTTATCTCCAGTCATACTCTTTCATGAGTTCTATTACAACTGACTTGTCATGGTCAAATAATATCATTCTTTTCTTGACAGTAGTACAAATATGTTCATGCATTAAAAAAATGAATTTCAATATAAATGAATCATACATTATTAATTTCAATCCCTATTCAAGAGGTAAATTATTGAATTTACACTGGAGAAATAGATACTATTAACTTTTTACCACTACACCCCACAAAAGAAGAAATAAAAGAAATAAATGACCATCTAATTTCCATGTTCAATACGCACACCAAGTTACTCTTGAAAAACAGATAATGTGAGTCTTTAAACGAAGAACCTTGATGGGAGGAATTTTAATTTGTGTTTTTCATTACAGATGGGAGTAAAATGCCTATTTTAATTTGTTTACAAATTAAAATTCCTCCCATCAAGCTTCTTCGTTTACTAACCATTGTCTACGGCGGACTGTTGAATAGTAATGAGTCAGAAAGAAGAGGATCTTGGGTATTTGATTCCAGTTCATCGTGACTTGGCCGTGAACCAGAATAGCCTGGTGGTTAAGTCGCTGCCCGGAAAGCAGTAGATGACAGGTTCGAATCCCGCTGGTTCCAATTTTTTCTGACTTGTGTTTTTCATTACAGATCGAGCATACGATCTTTAACACTGGGAGTAAAATGCCTACAAATTTGTTTACAAATGTGAGTCTTGTTGACACTTCTAAGAAATATAAATCAAATGATTCATCTTCCTTTTAGTTGGTACATGTTTATTGCATATTAATAGTATTAAAAGTCTAACTAAAAAGGGGGGGGGGGCGGGAGAAACACACACAGAGATCTAATTCTATAGTTTGAATCTAAATAACCGGGATGCCAATTAGAATTGATAAAAAAGTGGGAAAATCATCTAGAATGGGCCCTTGGGTACTACATAAACAGTGGTTTTATATGGCTAAAATTATGTTGAAAAAGTAGGAATTGCTACTTTTGTCTGAACAGTGGCATCCCTGAAATAAAGTGCTGAATAGTATGGATTTTCTCTGAAGATCAATAATAGAATAGTAATTAAATTAGCACAAATTCACAGAATCAGTTAATTATTATTATTAATTTGTTATACATGGCGAGAAGATTTAATAAAGGAGAGGCCAAGTGGCTGTGGCAGTGCTTATCTTTATTTCATTAGGGGCCATGTAATGTCACTAGGCCACATAGAACAGGAAGACCTCCTCACAATAACGAGCTACTACACAAAATGGCTGCATGTGACTGCAACATTTGACATGGGGAGGGGGTGGGTTTTTCAGTAAACACGTGCAAACGTACGGCAGTGCAAAAAATGTGGTAATACACGCAGCCCCCCCCCCCCCCACCCCCACTAAGCCCCTCCACTTTCCAAGATGTTCCGCGGCGCCCGTTTAAAACTCCTCTTCCACCATTCTAATGATGCATATTAGACTGGAATCCAGGTATGATTTCAATATGAAGAAATTTAGATGTTTATCAAAGCAGGGGTCTATTTCACTGAAGAGTTGAAGTAGAAATCCATGTCTGTTGAAAGAAAAGAGGAAAGAGTTTAGAAAATAGCATCCATTGTGTATTTTATTATTTAGCAAGCAACAATTAGAATTTGCAAAAAGACTGAAATTTAGAGTTTCCTATTAATAGTTAACATTGACTCTTTAAATGATATTAATATAATAATAAGTGGGAATTATCAAAAGTATTTAAAGAGGAAAAAAGTTTTTCCAGTTGGACAGATAAAATTTTCAAGGCTATTCAAAAGAAACTAAATTAGTAAAGTCACAAGAAAATGGCTTCTTAAACCAAAAAGTGTGTACCTTGATTGTATTGAGGTACTAATAACAACCAGGGGCGTTGATTATGGGGTGGTAAGTGGGCAGTAGGAGGGCAAATAATATAGTTTTGTTTTTGCCCCCCCCCCCCAAAAAAAAATAATAATTATATTTTCCTGACTCATGTTACCTTGGAGAAGCTGGCAATTAAGAGGCATTGAAAAAATCATGAAGGGTGCTATTAGGCTGTTTCCCCCCCCCCCCCTCCGAAAAACACATTGACGCCCCTGAAGGCTGATAGCAATCTTACTCTTAAAGAATATGCCTACCATGCAAAACTGAAGCAGCTAAGTAGTAATTGTTCCTCTCAGAATTTGTCTTCATTCTCAGTAGGTAAGCATTCCTCTTCATCATCATCATCATCTGTTGTAGAATATATGAGGTAGAGAAGCATTACCCTGTATTAAGAAAAAAAAATCACACAAACACTCATCCTCACCCTCTTCATCTTTTCAAAGAGGAGACTAACTACAATAGATTTATGGACTGTAATCAATAGTGTCATATTTGGCCCTAATATTACTACTACTAACAATAATAATGATCATAATGATAACAATAATAATGAAAATAATAATATCATCAATAACATACATTCACCCATCTTACTTTGTTTTGTTTCTGTTTACAGGAATTAATGAAATGTTAAATGTAATAATTAAGGGGACTAAAATTTGTATTTATGACATCCCACTGAACATCCCTTAAATATATCATAATTGATATTTAAAGACACTAAACAGCTAATTTCATATTACACTGAAAACAGATCTCAGTGGTGGATAAAGGAAAAATGACAAATGAATTGTCCATTCTTCAGAAAAAAGATTTTTTTTTTTGTTGTTTTGGTTGGACAATGTTAACTAAAAATGCCACTCTTTATTGTGAACACATCATCACCCCCCCCCACCCCTCCCTCCCCAGTTAACTGATCCTGGATCCACTACCACCACCAGACCTAGTCTATAATTTTTAGCTGTAATAGGTATAGGTCTAACTAGTTAGGTCTAGTCCCTAGCCCAGGGATGCTGCCACGAACGCTATGCGTTCAGGCTGCCGCAGTAAGGTCTAGACTTACCTGTTTATTTCTCATGTCTCATCAAGTAGGACTTTCCACTTCATCCGGCACCTCCAACAGTTGTTAAGTTATGTAAGGAGACCTAGTAGATCTTCAAGTAGATCAGCCACAGGTTAGTTCCTTGCCATGTTTATCTGATGGAAATCAAAGTCAACATGAATGAGACTAATGAATGCAATACTGAAACAAAGGCCATCCAGCTATTTAATACTCGGGGGAGATTTATTACCTCTTGAAAAAGGCCTTTGATTCTGGTCTATAATCAACACTAATTTATGTACCCCCTTCTCTCTCTCTCTCTCTCTCTTGAAATGTAAAAAATATAAAACCTCATCACCATGATGCTAGCCTAGACCGAAATTTCTCTCTCGTTCGGTCTAGATCATTAGATGCTTGCCTAGCTAGCCTTGGCTTTGGCCTTGGCTCAACTTTAGAAGAAAAATGTGGGCCAAAGCTCATCTAACATTAGTACACCTAAGCAAATTAACTTTTACTAAGAACCACTACGTTAAAATTACAACCCTGCATTACCAAACTCTGTACATGCACACATAAACCTTGACCTGGACTGGTCTCTGGAAAATACTAGTATCAACATGAAACCCCCTCTTCATTCTCAAAAAAAAAAATCCTGACAAGAACAGCCTACGCTACAGAATCAATTAATTAGAAAGGGTCTCACCTGGGCCCTTTGTCTTTCAGAATATAACGGGGTCTATGCGTCTACATCTAACTTAGATAACCAAATCATCGAAATACAGACTAAGTTCGATCTATTTCGAGGTTTACGAAATCTGTCAGCTATGCATTGGCATTGACATCAATCAATAGATCATCTATCGAAACGTATCTAGATAGTCCCGCCCGAAAGTCCGGGTAAGCCGTCACGAGTGACAGGGTGGTAAAGGGAATCGAGCTGCAACATTTAGCTCATGACGATGAAAATTGAATTGAAAGTTCGAGAGTAGATTACACATTGTTTCATGACATACAGCTCTGTAGAATCCCTTCAAAATGTAGAGAAATTGAAACAGATTACTCACAATGGCAGAACTTGTTATAAATATAATCTAATTTTCGAAAATTAAGCATAAATACAGGTGTACTCACCTCTAAACTTTCCACAACTTTTTTTACTTTGTGCGAGTGACGTCAAATTCACAGCGGAAGTGACGAAGAGAGGTCAAATCGTCCCTTTTCAATCACATTCATATTCATAAGGTCCGGTCCAATCAAAGTTTGATTAATCGAGTATGCAAAACAAAAATGAATAATGCATAAGGAGTTTCTCGATATTTTTCGATATTTTCTTGGTATCGGGGGCTTCGGGAAAATGAAATGTTACCAAATGGGCGTGGCCGAATCAGGGCCGAATACGCTTAGCCTGAATGGTGACGCTACAGCTTATATGCAAATGAGGGAAATCCGCGGGTGCTACCTTTCCGTCTATAAGTTTTAATTTGTCTATGATCTTGACTCATGATCAGATGATCCTGGTATTGAATAATATTCTACTGATAATGAATGGATTTAATGAATCATGCAGTCCAGACATATTCAATACAAGCGTCCATTGACAATGAACATGATCTTTTTGCATTGTTCTTTTGATTTTTGTTGTAAAATGATACAAGAGACGTACTCAGCATAACTCTGACAGACCCGAACTGCTTTGCACAACGGCCCTATTTACTATGTACATGACAATGTTTTTAAAGATTGACATGCAGATGAAAGAATACAATCCCTTGTAGAAATTACTAACAAAGAAATAAGTTAATTTACGTATATACAAAATCCAGATTTGACAACTAAGAATAATTAGATTGAAAAAAAATGTAAAAGTTTGGAAAAACACAAAAAACCAAGATAAACAAAACAAACAAACATCAGTTAAAAAGAAATAGAAACGATTTAACAGTTAACTTAACTTACAGTTTAAAGCTGACATTAAAATGAGTGATTTGGAAACACTTTAGAAAATAACAACACATTTCCGGGATTGATCATATCTAAACATTTTGATGATGACATGCAGATCAACTATTAATTTGGGTTATTCAGTGACAACTTAAAAGCATTCAACGACCGACTATTTCTTTGATTCACACTAAGGCTATTCTATCGTGTACATCCCATGTATTCAAAAATAAGAAGGAGAACAAGATAAAATCACACAGAAAGAAGGACTCGCTAAAGAGAGAGAGAAGAAAGCTTGAGAGTGAAGTGAATTACTTTGTAAAATTTCCCCTTCCCCTTTTGATCTCTGATAACGGCCCTGTTCATTTTTTTTTCACGTGCCCCTTTTCAGTCGACAATTTCCCAGTTTCCTTTGAAATAAGTGTCCATTTTCCGTTCTCATAAGTGCCCATTATAATCTGTTGTAAGTGCCCTGTTTTCTAAGCGCCCCTCCCCCACTTTGGAAGTCACTCGGTCGCCTCTGAAGACCAGACTAGACTACAAGCAAACCACCCCAGCCCCCAGAAAGGAAATAATATAAATGTCTGACATGTTAATGCAAGAGTCGTCATTCAATATTAGTAGGCGAGGGAGGGGAGGGGGCAATTCATATATGTAATGATGTATTTCTTCTGTAATATCTATATTGTTTCATGACAATTCACGTTAGGCTTACTCCTCGTTTGTTTCGTTCCCTTCATTGTATTTTTAAAATTTGGTTCGGCTATTTAAAGTCGGCCAAGTCTAATTTATTATTTATCATTCGTGTGTTATTATATTATTACACATTGTTTCGCTAAATCCTGTCAGAAAAGCCAGAGATTTGGATAGGGGGTGCAGAATAAACGTTATTATAGGCAGGAGAGCAAGGAGAAGAACATTCCCCCCTATATTTCGAACCTTTTTAAAATGCTATACACGTATAGCCAATATCGGGGTACGTAACAGAGATCCTATCGCAACGGGTGCGACGGAGCAAAGTGACCGAACTTAAGAAAACTTTCCGCATTCGAAACCTGATAATATAGATTTCTAATTTCGACTGAGGGCCAATACTTCTTAAGTATAAATTTCTTTCTTTTCTCTCATTTCCTCATTTCCTTTCCGATTTTTGCACCCCTGCCTGCTAGCTTTCATGAAAGTTTCGGGGTCCTGCAGCACCCCCAGCATCTCATCTCCCAGAGGCTTGCTTCACTCGGAGTCTCAGTCTGTCAACCATAAACGGTGACCAAGCGGGAGTGGGGTGTTCAACCTAGTAAGGTTATTTGTATGGACTTTAAATTTAAAAAAACCACTCTTTCGTTGCATTTGGAGCTTTGGCAAGAAGTTTTCACGCTTTTCTTTTTATTTTGCTTTCTTTTTGTTTTGTTCAAGCGGACCCTGCTCGCCAGCACCCCCTATACCTGTGTAGAGGGGACCTGTGTATCATGGATTTTCTATGTTTGCTTTCAACTAATTCAATTCAATCCAGTTTATTCACATTTCCAGCAAAAGTAATTCATATAAAAATTAAACCAAATTAAACATAAACACATATGAATTGTACAACACTATGATAAACTTTGCATGATTTGAGTTCTAGAACTAGCTTTAAATTTATCATGTCTACAATTAATTACTGTTTAACTTTTTCTTGACCTGCGTGCATTTGTATTTACATTCTTTTGGCTGCTTTTCCCCGTGTTTGGTTTGCACTTATTATATTTGTCCTCTTGTTGCTACGAGGGCTACATACCCGCATCCAAAAGTAAAAACACAAACAAAGTTCTCACGGAATTAGTGTCACTTTTATTTTATTGCACTGTAGGCCTTATCACATCTCCCTATACCCATCACCACCACCACCACCACCCGAACCTCCAACAAAAAAAAGAGTAAATGTTTGGTTCACGGGCCGCGGAAGCGGGGCCCGGGAGCTGCAGACTCCCACAATTCCGCCCAACAACCCCTTCCCCCACCCCACCCTCACCCCCAATATTAAACCAAAAATTTGTATCGCACGAAGCGCGATATATATAGCAAATATAGCAAATTTTAGAGAAAGATAACGGCTCGTAGCACCCTTTTTTTAAGCGGAAAGTTAGTTCGACGCCCGGACTGCTTTCCAGTTATTTGGACGTAATACTGCAATGTATGTAACAGGGATGGACATGATGGATGCAGGGAGGGGGAGTTTTTCCCCGCTCCCGCGCGAAAACTCTGAATTCGACTCCCGGACTGCTTTTCAATTATTTGGACGCAATACTGCGCTGTATGTAACAGGGGTAGGTGCAGGGGGGGGGGGGGGGGGTTCCACAAGACCATATGAAGACAAAAAACAGCTGTGATTATTCCGAATATACAACAGCAACTATCACTTTTGTTATTCTTCACCATAGTCACATGAACAATTTAACAACTTTTAGAAAATCCAAATCAAGAATAAATGATTTCAAAATTTAAAATGATAAACTTCCGTCTCATCTTTGTATTTATTTTGATGACTACAATGATGAATTTCAAATTAATTCTATCACGACATTCTCATCATCAAAGACGACATCACCCTCTCTCCAGCACGACTTTTTAGCGAATGTCGTGTGCGGTGTGCACTGTTTATTTTTTTGTCGTGTGTCGTGTGTCATTTTCGGTGTGAGTCCGCCTTTAAGGCTCAACAAATTCTGATTTTAATAGCAGACAGACGGGAAATTTTTAATGGACGGTGTCACTCCGATTCCTTTTTCTTAGCGAGACCCTCGGTTGCAATGACTGTTAAGTGTTACAAGCTTTCACTAGGTGTGAAATGGAGTGACATGAAATGTGACAACTTTACCTTCTAATCAGCAATCTAAGCGTAAAGCTATTTGGAATTGAAAGAGGCACGTTGCTTGCTTACTCAGCGTCATGTGCCGTCTATCTGTATGTTGTTTTTTCGCTCATTAAATTTTGTAGTATGTATTTGTCATAATCTTAATATAGTGACATAGCGATATGGTTATTAGCTTCAACCACATCATTTATGTTTCTATAAGGCCAGCCATTTTACCTTGGACATTTTGTTTTACTTTTTGTAACCCTTTACAGGGAGTACACTTGATTAGAAGTAGAAAGTTAGAGGGATGTATTGATGAAAGTGAAGAAAACTACAAAGGAAAAATAATGATGTTAAGTTCACTTATGGTATGGGGAATTCCCAATTGGCAATTAAAGGGAGCGACAAGTCGCAATCTATGGGCGCTTTTACAGTTGGCTGCTCCTTTCTCTGGATCAAAGTTCAAAGCGACTTCAATTTATCGTGCGCAGCTAATAAAAGTTCGCACATTGACCCAATTTGAGTAAACAAGATCGCGTGTTCTTTATTCCAGTATTTGAATCTCATTGGTCGGTTGCGTATGGAGGGATTCGAGTTAACGATCGCACGAGGAATCCGGCAATAACATTCCTTCGGTAACGCACGATTGGACCTGATTGTATCCGAATTTCCCCGAGTCAGGCCAACTGGTCAGGTCCATGGATTACGACTTGCCACTCCCTTTAATGCATCCATGATCAATTGTGTGTCGTCATCCATGGCCGGGAATTTCCCTTTTTAGGATAATACACGACGATGATCAAGGTCATGTACATGTATTAAGTTGAAATAGCCTTGTGCGTCTTCATGATCGATAATCTTCTTTTCCCTCCAATGGCCTTGAAAACTTACATGGATCACCGTAAAGTCGGGGTCCCGTGTACTGGCGACCGTTTTTAAAACATCATTGTTTATGTTTGTTTGTTGTTTTGTGGATCGTATTTAAGAAACAGCTGTATCGCTAACTTCAAAATTTCTTTAAATAGGGGCGGATCCAGAATTTGGTATAAGAGGGGGGGGGGGGCACACAGATGCAGGTTTGTCAAATTTCAGTGCGGTGGGTATGGTGGGTATGGAGGTCATCGTTCTAAAAGGGGGGGGGGGCACAATCGAGAAAATGGCTGATCGTCTATGGTCAAAATGCATACTTTTCTTCCAAAAGGGGGGGGGGGGGGCACGGGCCGGAAGTGCCCCCCCCCCGGATCCGCCAATGCTTTAAATATAAGTTTTCCCGCCCAATTTCGTAAAAAATTGCATCCGATTTAACGCTGCGATCATTCAATTTCGAGCGAATTTGAATGATCACCGAGACCAACATTCAAGAGCTAACTAGTTCATTCAATTTAATTTTTTCACATAAAAGTGTAAAAAGCGCATTCAAATTAGATTTGCACACAGAAGGCATTCAAATTCGCGCGGACATCCCGTTAGTGAGCGTTTAGACATTCAAAATCACGAATAGGCAAACATTTACGTCATTTTGGCAGGGAATTTCGTTTACTGTTTCTTGGTTGTGTATTTTCATTTGTTTGAATAAATTATGCAAATTGTATGTACCTTGAAATGATACGTCATTTACCTGATGTTGAAATCTCTCATTCTTCTGAGAAACTGTCGTTGAAACAACAGCTCGTTGTTTCATACATTATGGCGGCAGCTCGAGGGGCACTACATGGACATTTCGAATACAGACAGAGGTTGGCTGAGGCATATGACAACCACCAAGATTACCTTTAACCCGGGCCTTGAACTCGCTGACACTCTTGGAATTAACAGATCTACAGTTAGGTCAATTGTGGAGACATACCTGGACACGGGGAGGGTCCAAAAGCTTCCAAGGGGTGGGGCCCTAAATGTAAAGATAGATGAGGACATGCGCAACCATCTGCAGAACATAATAGACGGCAACCCACTCTTAACGCTTAGACAGATGAAGGAGAGTCTTGAGCATAACCTTACTGACAAGCCATATGCAGGACGCTCGATGGGATGCTGTTGACAATGAAGATGGCAGAGAAAAAGGCCGCCGTCAAAAGGACGCTGGCGCAGCCGGCGTGGCAGCGACGCGTTAGAGACAGACAGGCAGCCCAAGAGGTGGGGGTCAACCTTCAGCAAATGGCGCTGTGACATCCTCAGAGATGGTGCTCTCCAGAGTAGTGATGTCATTACACCTGAAAAGTGTACCCAGTGTACTCACAGACATACATGCCAAGGTGCCTGACAACAGATCGACGGCTGAAGAGCATCAATAATTATGAATAAATATGTAAAGAAAGTATACCCCGATTTACATGTACATCAAACATAATGAAAAAAAATTAATGTTCGTTCACGTTTAAGTAAGAATACAACATAAGTTTCATCCATGAATACTGATAGGGGTTAAAAGAAAATATGAAGTGAAATGAAATTATATAAATGAAGTGACAATAATTTGACAAATATAGACTGTAGTTAAGTTTCATCCATGAAATTATATAAATGAAGTGACAATAATTTGAAAAATATAGACTGTAGTTAATGACAGGAGATTCGAATAAAATTCGAGATTATAAATAAGATTATGACAAAAAGTAAAAGTTAATCGAATTCGAAGGCTCAAAGTGCGAACGTGTTTACCTATATACCCAGGTGAACAGGCACTGCCTGACAATACCACTGAAACAATAAGCGGATGCAATCATGCCACCTGCGGACTTAATTCTATTATTCATTAATCATCCACCATCCTGGATTCAACGTCACCTACCATGTCATATGGCAGAACACTGACTTGTATAAATTATAGTAACATGACTAATTCGTAGACTACGCAGATGAAGGCTTCAGTTAACTGTGGATACAGCAGACCGTTCCCAGGCACCCATTTGTACGTGCCTGGATGAGATCTTCGACTTGGGATACAGGAGATATAGTCATTCCGGCATTAGACCACAGGGTATCCAGCCATAATGCATGCATGCCGCTGACATCACCTCGAGGTAACCATAATCATGCTATCATCAGCGATAATTGTGCGTATAATTAGGTTTTGTACAGCAATCACCGTCCATAAAAGTCATCTTCCGAAAAAACAAACTCGGTTTCGAATCAGGCTCCGTCAGATTGGGGCGAAGACAAGGAGCTGACCGTTAGACCAACGCACATCTCCTGCAGTAACTTCAAGTCGTTCCGTCATGTTCGAGTTCGGCCTGTGCATATGCGATGAATGGGTACATATTGGAATGATTTGGCTTAGATAGGTCAGTAGGCCTATTTCTCAGCATTGTAGAAGTAGACAGTTCCAATCGTCAAGTACTCTATATTGTGTCTTTGCGAAGGGTAGAAATTCGCGGGGAACCTGACGATTTTATCCCTCCCGTTTAGACGACAGTTCCGATTTTCAGTCACTGGCTGACATTATTTGCGGAAGGTTGACAGTGGTTTTACGAAATCATAAGGTACAGGACGGAAGAGTATTCCGCCATCTCTGTTTTGAATGATTTTAGTGTTGTTGTTTGGACGTCGTAAAAAGACAGCTTCAGTTTGCAATCGCATCTAAGCTTTTGGGATTGGTGGACTTTAATTTCATGGATTGAATCTGAGTCTGAAAGGACCAATATTTTTCCAACCCAATCTTAAGTGCTGTTGCTTACACGAGATAAACTAGGATTCGGAGACCCTTCTAGTTTTCGAAGATTCTCTTTGCCCAAGATGGGAATACGCAAGTCACTGGTTTCGGTATGTTGCATCTTTTCCTTTATTCTTGTTATTTTCTCTATTAAAGACACCATTCCTATAGGCCCGAATTCACAAAGGAGGTTTAAACCTCCGTAAGCGTATTAAAATAAGCGTAAATAAGCGCACATTGCCCATGCACGCGCTCAAAGAAAATATATATATTGGATCGGATTCCGTGCGCTTATAAAACACAGGAGGGGTTTTAAACCATGGTTTAAACCGGTGCCAGGTAAAACTGCCATAGGTAAAAATGCCAGAGGAAAAAATGCCAGAGGAAAAAATGCCAGAGGAAAAAATGCCACAGGCAAAAAATGCCAGAGGTAAAGATGCCAGAGCAAAAACTGCAAGAGCAAAAAATGCCAGAGATAAAAATGCGATGGGTGATGTCAGGGACAAAAAGTAAATTGGCAAAATATGCCAGCTGCATACTACGATAATATACATGTAGGTGGAAAATCAAGAGGTGAAATATAAAGAAGGTCAAGAAGCAGACCTGACATCTACTTGTATTTTCCTTTCAGACTATTTGGTTTGACCGCGTTTTTCTTGTCGAACTGTTGGACGCTGGACTCCAGATCGTAGACCCGGCTTTTTTTAATCGACGTACGATTTCATTATCCCGAAGGGAAAGGAGGTATGCAAAAATGACATCACCTTAATGTGGGACAGTCCTTTTGTGGGTATGAACCTTTGGATAAACGAACGTTCGGAATAAGTGTTTAACAAAAAAACTGAAAGCAAGTGGCAAACAATACATGCACGCTATATCAGGGCCGGGGGAGGGGGGGGGGGGGGGGGGGGGGTACTCATAACAAATTCGGGGATTCGACATTATATGCCCTCATGATACGACACATTATGCCTCCAGTCCTCCGCAATTAATAGTTTTTTCCGGGTGGGCAAACATATTTTAACATTTTGCTTCCAAAAGCTTAGAAAGGATACGCACCCGCCCTCAGGATTTCCACCCATGTAGCCTATGTACAAGAAAAAAAATCACACAATTTACTCACTCTTAGCTCAAATTTCATCTCAGATTTTCTTTTCTGACAACTTTTTCCTTTTACATTTACCACTAGCATTTTTTACATCTGGCACTTTTACCTCTGGAATTTTTTTCCTCTGGCTTTTTCACCTCTGGCATTTTTACCTCTGCATTTCTACCTCTGGCATTTTTTCCTCTGGCATTTTGTCCTCTGGTTTTTTTTTTTCCTCTGGCATTTTTACCTCTGGCATTTTTACACCGAAAATACCTCCTTTGTGTTTGTACGCCAAGTTCTTTTCTACGGGATTATTGTCTGGGCACAGAATCTCTGCAAAAGTGGAGCTAGCAATGGCACTACAATTAAGGGTTAAATGAAATTATTGTAATTTAGTCAGAGGTCATTAAATTAATCCGAATGGAACATAACTTGGCAAACATTACCGATAGTAAAAATAGCTGAATGTGATTTTCTGTTCATTTTTAAATCGCTTTTAATTCCGGCACACCGTCTTTAAAGGGAAATTAACCTCAGCGTATGAATTAGCTTATTTTGAATGGTGTAGTATATGCCTCTTATTTGATACATGCAATTTCATGTAAAACACAGGATATAGATATAAATCACTATTTTCCAGCCAAGTTATCGTCTGCTAGCAATAATAAGGGGGCTGCCATTACTTTATGTGTACACGAACATATTTTTCATCCCAAGTAAAATTTCCTTCATCGTTAACTTGTAATTGATTTTTAGAGGACAAATATATATTAGATAAAGTCACATATTCTGAAATGTAAGTTTAGTTTTATATATTTTTTAAAAGGTCTTAATTTGTTCATAAAAAAATATACTTCATAAAAAATATACGTCAAGGACGGAGAATTGACGTCAAGGACGGAGACAATCGTAACAATACCAAAACAAAGCGAGGAATCTGCTTTACAGGATGGCTGTTAGAACTCATGGGTCGTCAATTATCTAGGCCATGGCCAATAACAATCGTAATACAATCAGAACAAAGCGACGTATCTGTTGTAAAGGTAGGCTATTATCAATGCATATGGTACCTAATGATCCGTGTCATGCACAAAATGGCAGCCTCCATGGAAAGACGTAACAGACAATAGGTGCATCTAGAATATCACGTGGGGTTAATTGTCCTTTAAAGATCACAACCTTTCCACTTCAGGAAAATAATTCCCTATTATTTCATTCTAAAACTAGAAAGGCCGTCAAAGGCGGCAGACCCACACCTTAGCGGCGCTACAGATCGAGTAGTTGCATTCTTTCCATAATCGATTCTTTCCTGTCACTATTTTATATTTTATATTTTTCTCCTTTTTTTATCGCAATAAAGACTTCCATATTTGGCATAATCTACTATTTAATACATGCATGTAAAATATTATGGTTACTTATTGTTATTATTATGTAATTTGGCACAATGATACTGCTTGTGAATATATTTGTTTGTGTATTTTACCTTGATTATTGTGAAAAATGTTGTTTTTAAAAAGAAAGTAATAAAATATTCTTAAAAACAAAAAAAACTATCCAAAATGAAGTTCCTATAACCGACATCACCAAAATCTAATCAATTCTTTTCCTAATCGATTCTTTCCTGTCACTATCCGAACTGAAGTTTGGGTCAAAATTTCAAGGTCACACAGAATTTGCAGGGGTCAAACGATCATCACCAAAATCTAATCGATTCTTTTCTGTCACTATCTGAACATTCCCTGAAAATTTGGTGCAAATCCGTTCACCCGTTCTCTGGTTATCTTGTACACAAACAAACAAACAAACAAACAAACAAAAAAAAAACATACGGAGCCCTTTACATAACCCTGCCGATTTTATCGGCTTGGGTAAAAAACATACGGAGCCCTTTACATAACCCTGCCGATTTTATCGGCTTGGGTAATAATTAGGACAGCAAAACCGCTAGTGCTCAAGATTGGCAAAAGATTCGTCAAAAGTAACCCCAGACAAGCTAGGTAAAATGTGAAAACCGTGAACCATCGGTGAGGGAAACCCATTGCCTACGGGAACCGGGCCACCCCCGTATTAAACCTATGGGAATCAGAGAATTCAGTAGTCAATGGATTAAGGGAGTACATCAAATTCCTAAAGACACCGTTAACACATTTCTTTTTGAGAGGTATCGAAATTCCCATTCATGTTATTTAGAAAGTCAAGAAATCCATGAGAAACGAACACCAGTGGCCCGTACGTAGCATAAAACATGCGTTAAATCGCAACTCCTAAAATTCAAACGCAAGTCATTAATGCGCATTTCTGATGGGCTGAAAGTAAAAATGTGTTTGATTTGGGCCCCAGGTCTGACATATTTTTTGTAAAAAATTAACTGATTTAGGTAATTATGACAATATAACATGTTGCCTGATGAACTCTTTTATTCCCTGAGGGGCTACCCGGTTCCATTAGCGAATGGGTAAAACTCATTCCACGAACGTTTAACGAAATGCACCAAATGTGCACACTGAAAACATTGACATACTAAAAATATGAACTATTCAACTTGAGCTATTCATATAGTCACGCGTTATGGATAGCGGTCCTGCATTGGTGGATCCAAGGGGGCACTTCCGGCCCGTCCCCCCCCCCCCCCTCCTTGGAAGAAAAGTAAGCATTTTGACCATAGAGGATCCGCCCTTTTATCGATTGTGCCCCCCCCGTTTTTTTTTTTTTGCTTGTCAGAGAATTATGGAGGCAACTGGACCCCATAACCCCCCCCCCCCCCCACCCCCTACTGAGCGACTTTTTGAGAAGCTGACAAGACCCCCCAGAAACACGGGTCTACCTTTTCCAAAAGTTGACAAACCTGCATTTGTGTGCCCCCCCTTATACTAAATCCTGGATCCGCCTCTGGCGGTCCCTACGAATAGCGGTCCTTATATGACTAGCGAGGTTACCCCGATAGATCATGCCTACATGGAGAACTACACAAAATTGAACAACCTTCTTTTTCGCTAAAAAAATGATGATAATAGGTACCTGTATAACTGCAATATATAAAATCATATATAAAATCTGATACGAATATGATTTTCTTATGCCGGGGTCTTGGCCCCCATTGGCGTCGTTTTTTTCAGGGGCCGTATTCTGAAAACGATGTTATCTTTTATGTTAGTAAAACGATGTTAATTGTCATAACAAATCAAAATCAGGTTAAGTCATTGGTTAATGACTGCGCAAAGATGGCTGTGCTCGCGTAAAGTTAACAGAGACATCTGCGCAACCACCAATGATTAGTGTTTATTGCGCACAGTTTGTTATGACAATTAACATAGTTTAAAAGATAACATAGTTTTGTGAATACTGCCCCAGGGGAGGTTAAAAACTCCGGCCCAAAATGATATTTTAGGGGTAACGGCACTATTAAACGATGAATGCCAAATTGGTTCGATCGCGGGGACAGAAAAGGGAAACTGCAACGATCTGAAAGTCGCAGTACAACATCACGATTAAAGGGTTGGTCACGTTTGTCCAACGATATTTTCAATTAAAGGTAGACCATAATGGTGTGTATACGTATGAATGTGCTCGTGTATGTAATATTACGGCAGCTGTAGGGTGTACACCTTTAATGAAAATCTCGTTTTTGATATCGGACAATAATTGTGACCAGCCCGTAAGGAACCGTCGGAATAAGGGACATCCCCAAAATTATGACATGTCATCTTACTCATCCCCTAATGGGATTGCTACTTTTAAGATGGAAGGGGTATTATTTGGATTATTGCCGCGGGATGTAGCCTATCTGCCCTGAAAAGCGCTGAACTTCACCTGGGTCAATTAAGTGTTGCGAATGCAGGCCCCTGTGTTATTGCTATTCCAAATAATTATATCTGTCGATAATAAGTAGAAAAAGAAAACGACGATGATGATGAAGAATGAATGAATTAATTCATTAATTAATGAAGATAATAAGGCACGCTCGTCTACAACAAACTAACGTTGATGACGCGATTGATTGTCACAATTATGTGTTTAACTGATAATTTAACTCTCACACAAAGTTGTTGTATACGGATTTTGTATTCATGGAGGCAGATAAACAGAGAAATGAACTGTGTAACTTTTGAAGTGAATTCGACTAAGCGTAAGAAGGTTGAAGGTTCGAATCCCAGCTCGGAACTAACGTCCTTTGGCAAGACATTAATCCACATATGCCACTCTCCCCCGGGTGTAAATGGGTGCCCGATATGCTAGAGAGCTACATAATAATATGGCGCCAAGCTATGACCGTGGAAATCGTTATTATTGTTATTATTTAGAGGAATAATTAATTACCCTCCTGGGCATTATTCATGCATTTGCTTATACTTATACTGCAAATGGTACGCTATAAAATAGGATGGACGTTGTCTATTATTCAACCCACTTCTATAAATCCTAATGAAATAATCGTTCGAATGAAGTCACGTGCGATTCACTTAGACTATCCACCACATATTTTTTTACTCTGTAACGACCTTGCATTTCATTCGATACGGGGTGTCTAAAAAATATGCAACGAGAATTTGATTGGTTATATCTCAAAAGAGTGCCTTACCATCATCAATCAAATTACGCAGGTAATGATGTAGTAGCTTCACTTGAATTTCAAGGCAAATACTACAAAGTCAGTCTGACTGATTGTAACCAAATTAGCATGTACCGTTTTTCAAATGCTTTATGATGCTAAATGCATCATTAAATGCTCTCCCCTGAAAGTGTGGTCTATTTTCACAATAAAAATTTGCGAAGGAACAATACAGTAATTCAATTAAACTCAATATTTTTTTTTCCTTAAATGCCTTACAGCCAAAGGCTGAATAGTGCATGTTTTGTTGAGAATACATAATATAATTTGTAAGTACATTTATTTCACATTAAAACATACAAACCATTAAAGCATTGAAATATCAGTTTTGATGGCATTTACATAATAATAGATCCCAAATCATGTAGAGGATAAGCATTTAAGAATAATACAGGTGAAAACAGAAAGAAATGTATTTACAATGTTAAATTTAAAGCTAAAATCAGTAATGTGTAGATCATTAAAACAATATATCTACATAATATACAAAAGCTCAGGCCAGTTTGATATCGAGGGTCGTTGCACATTGGCATATCTTTCTTGCGTGGAAGATGTCAATATAAAGATATAAAATGGTAATAATCCGTTATGACTCAGCGCCCTCTCCTCCACAATCATAAACAGGTGAAAAGTCCGTTGATAGGCTCAATATACAGCCCTGGAAAAAATATTAGACCAAGCTTCTGAAATAAGGGTACTATAATATGCAAACAAAATTATAAAAATGATTTGTGTTTGTATTTCTTTGAATGAATACCAAATTCTAGCAATTATACCTTGCTTTTATGATATTTTATTTCCTTCTTACCACAAAAATAAAACTATCAGTAACCATTTTTGGTCTAATATTTTTTTTCCATGGCTGTAAGTGCATGTCTTTATGGCTATCCTGCTATATACTTTCTTATTAATCTTGTCTGTTCATCTACCTGCGAGTGATCACGGATACTTTTATCAGTTTATGGGGTCCCTTGCATCAATCTACTGATGATTCCAAACTTTCTTCCTTATGTTTACGATGCCCTTTTTAAACTTGTGCATGCACATCCTTGACATTGGCCTCTTACGTATTTGTTTCCTCTCCGAAGTCACCGCATCCCAAACACGTAGTACAAGCTATCGAAGTTCATGCAATAACGTGTTAGCACGTACCTACAACGTGATACATCCTGGACAGATCTTAAATATTGGTTGTGTTTGTGCACAAGATGGCTATATCAGTTTTAGTTGTTATAAACTTTTCCTTTCATAGTCATATGCATGTGATGCTTTCGGAAAAAAAACAACATGAATTTGCAGCACCTGTTGTCCTCGGTTTGCCATTTCACGCCACGCACCAGACATACTCAGTACGTCACAAACCTCATGCCCTGAAGGAAAAATTATCTTCATGCCCATCATGTTGAAAATGGAAGACAAAACTCCTTTAAAAATGCTGAGCCGTACTGAATTTTGGAGCGATCGTAAATCATGCAAGGACTATTCAGGAAGAAAGCTATTTAAGAGAGAGTACTCGTTTAAACATGATAATTTGACATTTGAGCTTGTATGATCCTAATTCAGTTGTATCCGACGCCGGGTCTAAAACCACACGCCCACTTTCGAGGAGACCCCTTCGAATGACAACTGATTATTTCATGGGCGGATAGTATAAGGGGGAGGGGCACACAAATGCAGGTTTGTTAACTTTTGGAAAAGTAGACCCGTATTTTTGTGGTCTTGCCAGCTCCTCGAAAAGTCGCTCGCGGGGGGGGGGGGGGGGGGGCCGGAAGTGCCTCCCCCCCCCCCCCTCGGATCCGCCAATGCATTATTTAATGTAGGCATTTACTACATACCGATAGGGTAAAGCACATCACCTTCATACCGAATTATTAACTTCAACCCTGGACCAAACGCTACACCTCACCCTAACCCTGCACGCAACCGATGATTCAATCGCAACCCATTCAGTCGAAACCCAAAGCATATCAATGAACAGTGCCCGTACTTATAGTCACCAGAGCACAACTCCAGATAGTCTGGGAGACCGAAATAGTCGATCACCCCATTTTACCGATAATATTTCGCCACTTAAAGTTACCTATACCATCTAAGTCACTGACAATTGAATTAGTTTTCTTGTCAAAAAATAAAACAAAAATCGTTTTATCTAAAAACAGAAGGTATGAAAAAATCAATAACATGTGATTTGATTTTCCGGTAATGAGGCAAAATTAGACGGTCACGTGTGTGACCATTTGTTTTACTTTATACAGAATGACCCCAAATAATGGGGTCATTTAAGGAAATTTTTGTGACAGAGCAGACAAAAGCACCAAATTTGGCATGAACACTCCTTTTGGCCTACTTGTCAATTTACTCCAGTTAACAGTGGAAGTTATAAACTGATTCAGCGGACCCAGGTTCGAGACTGAGTCACGTCTTTCGGATGGTGACGTTAAAGGTCGGTCCCCAGACGTAAATAATCATATCTGACTGATACACATTTGTAAAAAAAAACTCAATTACACACCCACATAACAATCACTGTAAAAGGAGCTGCATTTCAGCCAGGAAATCAAATGAAAAACACAGCCGAATCGTTGGCAAAAGCGTTCTACTCATTCCTAGGCGTTTTTATAGTCACGAATGAGATATATTTTTACTCTCCTTTTCTCGTGGTCAGTCTTGATGCTACTAATACTTGATTTTTATTTGCCGCCGCAAAAGAGAAGAAATTGGTTAATGAGCAAACAGACTGCGATTACATGGTATTTAAGGTTACCATGTGACTAACTTAGACATGACATATCTTATATTTGAAATCGAAATACCTCTCCGAAACAAATAAATTTGTCTTCGTGTAAAAGCATCACAGATTCACTGTACGATTGCGTCGGGGAATATGAACGATATTGCAATCCTTCCCTCAGTGGGTCTTCCCTGTCCAATGAATTACCGAATGAAATGAATCTGATAAAATACAATTTTGTTTAGTGAATGAAAGTACATTAATGGGCTAAACCTCTGCAAACAGTAATAAAAGTCATTGATGTGTGTGGTAGATATAAAAGAATGCATGATGATGCTCCTTTCACGAACATTAAGATTTTATTGGGAGTCATGATGGATTTGAGGTATAATGAAGATTTTTTCCCAAGATATCTTCGTTTCTGAGTAATCTAGCTCTTTGTTATTTTTGTCATTTATATAATATCGCATCTTTTAAAATACTTTGGTCATTTTGCAAAGATATTCTTTTTTAAAATGTAATCCATGTCAATTAAGTCCTAGGACTGCGATTACCGGTATTCATTTTTCGAGTAAAATATCTCTTTCCCTCTCTATCATTATTTAATATATAACTGTTTCCACACTACTGAAAATGAAATCAATAATTGATAGGTATAAATTATAATACCCTATTGAAGTTACTATTACAAATATAATATGTATATCGCATGTCTGATTGTTGTATAAAGCACCAATAAAGCATAGTGTATGAGACAGTGGGGGCGGTGGAGCCTGGAGCTGGGAGCAACCCTATCCTTAAGGATTTTCAAAGTTTCTACTCGGGCAATCATCACCTCATATATTCGGGCAGCGAGGTGCCCAAATATCTCATTTTCATATCTAATCTAATGGTTTTTGATGGCGAAAAAACATGGAAACTTGATATTCCGGCATCAGCCCCCCCCCCCCCCCCCTCGCAAATTGTGCCCGTACGCCTAAGCAAGAGACTGACCTCAATTTTGTATTAACTTGTGAATAGTTTATGGATATCTAAGTCAATACTTAACCATAAATATATATTACCATGTATTAACAATAAAGATATATATTTTTTCATCTGTGTCAGTATTACATTCTGGTAGCGAATTCGAATGCTACTAAGCCTTGAAAGTCCAGAACAGTTACAATTTCAACATAACGGCGTCTATTATGGATTCTATGTTTGATTTCATATTTCAGGGATATGCTGGGGCTATAAAGAGAAATGGACTGTATCATATTTAGATACATTCCATTTCTCTTTAAAGCTACAGTGATTACTCATGAGAAGAGTAGGACCCGGGGGCCACTCAGATATATGGGTGTACACATGCGCGTCCAAGAAAACGCGTAAAAAGGGGTATTTTTTTCAGGTGGAACGCGTAACGCGCGTTACGCGTTAAGGGGTCCAAAACGCTGATTTTCAACAAAAAGGGGTGCTTTTGACTAATCTGGCCGAACGGGGATTTACAGCCCGATTTCAGTTCAGGGAGTGGCGCCCGGCAGTGCATGCAGATGGATGCAAAAAAGAGAGGAGAATCGGGAGCGGGGAGTTCTACCGACGCAGCCATAGTGCACTGAAATGGTTCCCCCTCTGAAATGTGTTGTTGCTTATAAGTTATAGCGCGCGCTAGCTTGCACTAAGTCAAACCTGTTTAGGGGGGTTGGATGATGAAAAACCGCTCAAATATCCTCGTTTAGGGGTCTTTTTTCATCCAAGTATAAAACCTGTTTAGGGGGTATTTTGAAAACCCATGGACACGCACGTGTACACCCATATATCTGAGTGCCCCCCCATATATCTGAGCGCCATGAAATAGGATTTTGTCTTACGTGGCCGAAGACTAGCATAAATGGCGGTTATCCTGGATATTTGCCTGCTGCCATGGATACGGACATATTTCGAGAGGGCTCCTCGACTGAAGTCATTTTATATACCCTAAGAAAGCTTCACACCAAAAATGCTGCTTTTGAGCGTTATGAAATATGATTTTGTCTTATGTGGCCGAAAACTAGCATAAATGGCGGTTAGGCTTGGATATTTGCACGTTGCCATGTTTACGTGCATATTTCGCTCGGGCTCCTCGATTAAAATCATTTTATATACCCTAAGGAAGCTTCGCACCAAAAATGGTGCTTTTGTCCGTCGTGTCACAATAATCAAACATTTTTAAGAAAGTACGTCTTTCACAACCTGGAATGTCCAATTGACATCAAATTGCACCTCAAGAAATTAATAATACTCAAAATTATGTTACGTAGAATTTCTACTGAATTGAATAAAAAAACTTTCTAAATTGTCTTAATCATAAGGTAAAAAATGCATTTTCTTTACATGACATACAGAGCATTTTAAGGGGCAAAGCTTTGTCGAAGGGCACTTTTTTTCAGGGGATATCCACCCCGTTCCAAATGGACAATTTTGTCAGGTCTAAGACACAGTACAACTCGATTTAATTGAGAGCACCCTGCCCCCCAAAAGTAGGCTATAACTTCAGAGCTAGTGTATATCATATTTTATTATTTTATTTATCTATCCAAATAAAAATATCACGAAAGTTAAGTATACGCAAGTGGCATATTATTTTTTTTTAAGGAAATGGAAAACTCTGTCTGTTACACTCTCTTTATTAAAGTGAACTACAGCGTTCCGTTTCATAAAACCTGTTATCAATAACAAGTTACAATAATTGTTATAAGCTACTGAAATACTTGAATCTGATTGGCTGAGAGCAAGTTTGTCATAGAAATGGGGCAGTTGTTCATACAAGTTTTATGAAACAGGACCCTCCAGACCGAGCTTAAACCAGTGTTTAGTTTGAATGTTGATAATACGTTTCGTTGTCCTATGCTGTATACTCACCAAAGCATTCATGAATTCTTATACAGAAAATGCATTAGGAATAAAATTTAGTAGAAATAAAAATCTATTAGCCACATGTTGCGAAAGCTGTCGATATATTATAGTATGACGGTAAATGTAGTTTGTTAGCTGGCGTTCTCGAGATCAAACTTGGTTATGAAGAGGATGGAATGCCCTACTTTGTGGGAGTTACACTCAGGCCAAATAAAGTTACATAGTTTCTCGTCCCCTCTCCCTTCCTTTTTTTCTGGCCGCCGCATTTTTTGGGGGTAATTATTTCATAGTTTTAACGTGGAGAAGGTTTTCGGTTCACCATGTGGTGTCCTGGAAAGGACTGAGTAAGAAGAAGAAAGTGGAGAAAAGTTGACAGGAGAATTAGAAAAGGAAAGGCGAGATAGAAATTCAGAGAGTGTAGAAGTAATCTTTCTTGAAAGTATGAAGTCCTGAAAATGACTGTAAACCAGATGAGACGGCTGAGAGTGGAGAATTTCTATCTCGCCTGCAAACATATACCTTCAAAGATCATCTTTCATAGTTTTGTTCTGAAAGAAAGAAATGAAATGTATATGGATATCTAGACAAAGAGATTACAAAAACCATAATGCAATTTCCCGTTGTTTTGAGACTTTGAAGTAAATCAATATACAAATTTTTTTAAAGGGTCACTAAAATAAAAAAATAATTGCCCATTTTTCGTATGAAGGTGTCATCAGGAGCCAAAAAATATCCATCGCACAATTTTTTATGCATTCAGTCATATTTTATAATCATTTGAAAAGTATATTTTTGCTGATTTACACAGTCATAAGCCCCGCCCCTAAAAAACCCATCGAAGCGACATCGTGATCACGTGATCTGTGACGCATGAAAAGTAAGGGAAAATATTCCACTAACCTATACCGTGCGCGCCCGGAGGCCCCCGGCAGGCCCAGCCCGGTGCCGAGCATGATATTCACCATATTCACCACCAAACATATAATATGGTCGAATTTCCCCTTGCCACTCGAGCTTCTTTGCCTTCGGTGTCTGATAAATCATTTGATAAATCAGACTTCGTATCTGCAGAAAAGTCCTCCAACTCGGAATCGCGGGCACTTTTCCTCTCCCTATATAAGTTACTCGAATTCAGCCAAAATCTAAGTCAGTACTAACGTACTATGTAAAGCGAAGTAAAAAAAAAGCCGTGTGAAATAAACAAAACAAAAGCGTTCAACAGTCGCTATGTACGAGGG
The DNA here is from genome assembly GCA_025617745.1 of Heliocidaris erythrogramma. Classification (NCBI taxonomy): domain Eukaryota; kingdom Metazoa; phylum Echinodermata; class Echinoidea; order Camarodonta; family Echinometridae; genus Heliocidaris; species Heliocidaris erythrogramma. The sequence continues at coordinate 14,198,325 of CM046865.1, read as the reverse complement.
GAACATAGTCACTGCCGTACTAAAGATGTGTAGGACATTGTACATTATACAGACGCATAAAACGGCTGTGCACGCGTTTATGACCAATGCAAAACTCTCGTTCGGCAAGCTCAGATGGATGAGAACATTGTTCAAAAGAAAAGCTAAAAACAAAACAAGAGCTGTATATTTGGGCAAAAGCGTTTTCTGATCTTGTAGAAAATATATTGCTAATGATTATTCACTCCTAAGATTATATTGATTAATTTCCCTTTTTTCATAAATTGTCCATTGAACAGAGGGGTCAAATACCGCATTCTGTGTACAGTATTACATGCTGCAGCCTGCAGATCTTGTGCCTCTTACTTTTCATACGTCACTTGGGGGTTAGCCAATCAGCTCACGAGTTTTAAGGAACGGTCCCAAAACCTCTACTTTTCCCCCTTTTTCGCCAAAACGAGACATAATTTGGACAATCGATTGGCAGATTCGTAATTAGAAGGCAAAACTACATGGAAAGAGCACCCATTTTCTCTCTAATTTAGTCAACCTTTAATGTGATGAAATTGACCTAATGGTCTTTTGGGGTATCAGAAAATATCAAATATCAAATAACATGGAACCACCTCCTCATTTTCGAAAAATCCGGACGAAAAACAAAGAATCAATTTTACTGAGCCAAAGATAACTTTTCCCGTTTACAGCATTTACCAACCAATTTGTTTTTTCTGTAGCAAAATTTGATACTCACAGAAACTGAAGGGGCGGGATTATTACGCCTCACCATAGTTTAGTGACACCCTTTGTCATTGTCATTTGCTGAAACAAACTGAAGGGGGCGGGATTATTACACCTCACCATAGTTTAGTGACACCCTTTGTCATTGTCATTTGCTGAAAGAAACTGAAGGGGGCGGGATTATTACACCTCACCATAGTTTAGTGACACCCTTTGTCATTGTCATTTGCTAAAAGAAACTGAAGGGGGCGGGATTATTACGCCTTGTCAATGTCATTTGCTGAAAGAAACTGAAGGGGGCGGGATTATTACACCTCACCATAGTTTAGTGACACCCTGGTCAATGTCATTTGCTGAAACAAACTGAAGGGGGCGGGATTATTACACCTCACCATAGTTTAGGGACACCCCTTATCAATGTCATTTGCTGAAACAAACTGAAGGGGGCGGGATTATTACACCTCACCATAGTTTAGTGACACCCCTTGTCAATGTCATTTGCTGAAAGAAACTGAAGGGGGCGGGATTATTACACCTCACCATAGTTTAGTGACACCCTTTGTCAATGTCATTTGCTGAAACAAACTGAAGGGGGCGGGATTATTACACCTCACCATAGTTTAGTGACACCCCTTGTCAATGTCATTTGCTGAAACAAACTGAAGGGGGCGGGATTATTACACCTCACCATAGTTTAGTGACACCCCTTGTCAATGTCATTTGCTGAAACAAACTGAAGGGGGCGGGATTATTACACCTCACCATAGTTTAGGGACACCCCTTGTCATTGTCATTTGCTGAAACAAACTGAAGGGGGCGGGATTATTACGCCTCACCATAGTTTAGTAACACCCCTTGTCAATGTCATTTGCTGAAACAAACTGAAGGGGGCGGGATTATTACACCACACCATAGTTTAGTGACACCCCTTGTCAATGTCATTTGCTGAAACAAACTGAAGGGGGCGGGATTATTACACCTCACCATAGTTTAGTGACACCCTTTGACATTGTCCCGAAATAATCACCTTATTTTACCCATAAGATTTTACCCTGCAAAGCTACTTAGACCATCTAAGTCATTAACAAACAGGTTGTCAGCCTGACCATAGCCACCGGGTTTAGCCCCCAGAACCGCCCCCCCCCCCCCAAGAGACCCTAAAGTCGGGTCGATTTCACCTCTCCCCCATGCACCAAACTTTGTCAGTAGGAAGTAGCATGACTGGAAAGTACAAAACACAAAAAACTGACAAAAATTTCCGTTGGGATATGGGGTGTCAGACGGCCTCTAAAAATTAGGGTGAATTTTTCCCTTCAAGCCCAGGGACCAAATTTTGTCAGAAGGGAGAGATGTACATTCTAAAAATATAAAAACTGACCAAATTGTCCATCGGGAAGGGGGTGTCAGACCCCCAGAAATGAAAACCCCAAATTACCCTCTGACAACGATCCCCCCCCCCCCCCCCAAAAAAAATAAAATGCTTTGTAAAGAAAAAAACATTTTTTTACCTTCTGACTAGGATTTTATTCACTTGAATTTAAATTTTTATAACATAATTTTGAGAAAAATAATCTTTTTGAGGTGCAATTTGGTGTTAATTGGTCTTTTGAATAATACGTTATTAAATTGTGATAAATGTATTGCTTTCTCAAAAGTAACCCCAAAATACTGTCGGGATTATGTAAACATACCCATTGGCCATCTTCACCTGTTTGACAAGACAGGACAGAGGAGCTTGTCATGTATCCCTATTATGCCTTGTCAGATGGTCAGTGGGTGTGTTTACATAATCCTGGCAATATTCATTTTGATTGCGTGAGTACCTGCATGAGGTTGCATTAAGCCTGTGAAGGCAATTAACCCATACGCCATGTACCAGTGGCGTAAATACGAACACGCTTTATATTGTTAGTGGGGGGGGGGGGGGGATGATGAATAGATCATCCCCTACTAACAATTGATAATTATGCGTGTTTACGCCCGTGCCATGTACGCCAGTTATCAAAAGTACTATCTGCAATTTTCACTTTGAACTAAGTTTTTACACGATGTCACTTTTTCGTGACGCGCAAGAGACCGCACAAGTCACCGACGCGGTCCTAACGTCAGCAAATATCGCCTCGTGTCAGGCTGGCTTCAGAATAACATTGACATCCAGAAAAGCTCATGATCATTAATCAGTACCAATTACACAAATCAGAATATCATCTGCCTTATTTTACCCTAGTAAAGGGGTCACTATTGGCAAAGGCAGAGTAGGGGGTGGGGGCACGTGGAGCATTTGCTCCCCTTCTCTCTCTCTCTCTCTCCTGGCGAAACTAAAGCTATATACCATACTTTCAAAATGCAAAATTCATTGGTGTACCAACGAGTAAACTTGTGCTGAATAAGAGAACCCTTTTTTCGGCTTGTCTGCGATTTCTGACACACGATTATGTCAAGGGAAATTATGAGACCCTTATTTTTTATGTGTAATTATTTTCTTCTTCTCAGCGGTCTTTTTTTTTTTTTGGCTTGTGGATCCCGGTCAAAAAGCCCTGGATTCGCCAGTGAACAAACATCTATTGTTCCAGACAATAGGTAGCCTTTTGACAAGGCCCTCGTGACTTGGCTATTTTTCTCGGCAAGTAAGCTAGTAGTGGCTGCATAACAAGACTAGCCGCACAGCCCGGTGAATGCGCGATCGAGCGACGTGAGTCCGAGGGCCTTTTGGAACCTGGCCTGTATTTCTTATGTTATCCTTTGTTCCTAGCGAGGATCTGCTACCTTACAGGTAGGAGCCAATCAGCAAACGTATCTTCGCATGACGTCAGCATACATTTGGTATGCAAATTCGCCTTCATCTCAAGCTAGCGCGGCCCGTGCAAGCTACTGTACTAGTACATCAATCATGGAAAGCAAGCCCCGCAGATACCGTTGTGATTGGTCGATAATCCTCGGTAGGCGTGTTAGCATACGAATGTCAACTCGTGAATAATTCATATCGGACGATGGAAACCCAGGTTCCAAAAGGCCTCGCGACTTAAGCATGACGAGGAAAATAGCCAAGTCACGAGGCCTTGTCAAAAGGCTAGACAATAGGGGGAAGAGATACAACTACATTAACCAATCAAAATTTAGTTCCTTTAAAAAAAAAAAACACCGATCAGTTCTATTAGTTTTATGTATTATAAGAATATAACAAAACTGCTATACCTGAGGGTAATTTAGTCAGACAGCCGCTGGTAATGGTTTGGAATGGTCATCTGAAGGGGCTCCTTACACACCCTGCACTTCTTCATTCCGGTAGCAATAATTTACTATTTTCAATCAAACTTTAAAGAGAAAAGTTTTCTTTTTATAACTTGGAGGAGTTTCAGGCGGAGGTCCGGGAACCAACAACATGAGTATTTACACATCTTCGAAAGTTGTAAGTCTCAATAATATTTTTTCCACATGTTTATCCAAGACATTTCATTGTCTACATTTTCACGTTAAGATCAGCAGAAGAATATCTATAATCATTATCATTATCATGATTTTATTTGACTGTAGTTGGAAACTCTTATTGTTGTTAAAAATGGTTGTTTCTGGCAAACGTGAAAAACAATTCGTGAGCTTCATCATTCTTTGACATGTCCCATTAAAAACATAGCTGGCACTGCTCTCACGTTTCATATATTGATATATACTATTAATACATGGTTGGGAGTGCGTTGGTGCGATCTGGCAACACAAAGGTTTTTATCGTGGTGTAATATACGCACGAGGCGCAAGCCGAGTGTGTTTGACACCACGATAAAAACCTGCGTGTTGCCAGATCGCACTAACGCACGAACTCACAACCATGTATTAATAGTTTTATAAAACGGATCGGCAATATGATTATGAAGTCTATAAAAATGATTACGAACACCATAGAATCGCCAAGAGTTGCACAGTCATGGAGGCTACCATTGCTTTCATGGATGACATCACAGAGGCGCAGCCAACAAAAGTCATGCGCGTTTCATTGAGCGCATGTAATCCTTGCGCTAACTACGCGATTTCATTGCGTTTTAAGCATAGGTTTTAAGTTTGCACGCACCAGAGATACGCGTACGCGCAGCTCAGCCGTGGTTTAAGGCCTTTGTGCCGTTTGTTATCACTTTTTTTTTTGCACGGTCACATGGTGTTATTTGACCAATCAGGATGGCTACATTCTTGAACCCGTTTTATAAAAATAAATAACAATTTTGGATCAAACGCTGATCACAAATACTTGCCTGGTGTCTAGTGTTTGTTTACTTCTAGTTCTAGTCTAGTTCGTGCTTGTTAAAATAAATTAGAAAATTGGCCGATAGATTTGAAGATTCCAAACCGAATATCAATAAAGTCCATTGTAAAGTAGATGACAGAAAAAAGCTATTCAAAAAGAATTAGTGACTTTCTTTAGAAAAAGAATAACATTGTATCTCACACACAGTCTGATTTTTTTAAAGTTTTACTTTACAGCCCTTATGAACCGTTGAATCATTAGTCATCCAGCATTAATAACAATAAGTTACACATGTTGCTTATATCGATCCGCGGAAAACATTTAACACCGTTCATCACGTTGTTCTCTTAAATGTTAATTAGAAGAGACCTTGTCCGTTAAGATCAGAATGATCACTCAAAGAAATATCTTTATGAATAATTTTGTTGACAGTCGTATTCTAACACGATCTAACCATAACATTGTTCTGAGTATTGCTCCTTGGTGAGGGCTGTATGATTTAAGCATAATTGCATATTACGTCGACTTAATTTGACCATTTCACACACATTGCCATGGATGAGATTGGACTATTCTATAAGGACCCGTGTTAATTAGGAACACAAGATCTAGTGTCACTCTCTCAGTCTCCTGAAGTTCCCCCGAACAACCAAATTACATAAAAATTGTAAATATACACACAGAAACAAAAACCGCAGTGACATTATCACGGACCCAGGTGGATCTAAATGGAGGAGCGTAGGCATGGAAATGGAGAGGTGCCCCTTACAAGCCATCTTGCATAATTTAATTACAAAAAAACATCTGCGCCCCACGTCGTGCTCACGTGTCCTACGCCTTTTTTTTCAGAACAAAAAAGGCCCCTGAAAATGTGATGACACACCTTTTCCCCCTTTCTTTTTCATATATTGTATGTGGTAAAAAGCAGCTGAAATATCACATGTTTCAGTGTAACACTTAAACATTGTAATGACAAGGAAATATTTGCATGTTAATCTCCTGGAACAATTTTTCTCGGATGAATCCAATGACAATGTTCATGTGTTAATCTTCTCAAGATATTTTCTCGTATAGATCCAAATAGAATTTCCACATTTTCAGAATGTATAGCAAAGGAATAAAATTGAGCATAAAGCTGCCCTTGGTTAAACAGAAATGATGTAATATCTGGAGGAATGTTTTCCGGACAACAAAGCTCCCCTCTTCTATTTTTTTATTACTTTGTTGATTTGTTTTGTTTTTAATCACGAATGATTTGATCTATTCGAATCGGTAGCGTATCCGCAAATCGACTCGTCATAACCTGTCTTTGATACCATTGTTTACAATAGGTTTCCCGATAATTTAAACACTTGGTCACTCGAATTTCTTGTTTTCGTACTTTCAAATTAACGTAAATGTCTCTCTCGGACGAATTCCGTTATTCAAATTAAGAATCCAGGCACTTCAATTCAACATTCCGTCAACCCAAATCCAAAAATGAGCATTCAGTTTTCAAATTCGTGCATCTTATTTCGTTTTCAAGATCAGTGCAATTAGCTGATTAATTAATTAAGTTAATAACTTGAATGCGGGGATTTAAAGAAAATAAAGTGCTCTGTTTTGCAAGTTAAATGCACAATACGTGAATTTGTTGTCTAGTTGTTTAATTTGAATGTTCTGATTCTTCATTTGAATGACGGAATTCTTCCGTGAGCGACATTTGCGTTAATTTGAATGCACGACAAAGTGAATTTGAGTGCACATGGCTAAATGGTTAACTTGGATGATAAAACCTATATTAGCACCATGCATCGTTATACGTACATGCTGTACATCTGGGCCCCGTTTCATAAAACTTATTGTTAATAGCATGTGGCAATAATTGTTATAAGCTACTGAAATCCTTTAATCTGATTGGCTGAGAGCGAATTTGTCATAGAAATGGAGATGTGTGGCAGAAAAGCCAACCGTACGGGTCGAGGAGTGTTGCCAGCGAAAAAAATACGATTCTGCTTGGGAGTAGCGAAAATTCTGCCGTTGAAAAGGGGCACATTTTCCTTTAAAAAGTTGTTTTTCATGACAAAATCCTCTGACAAGCAAAAAAAAATAAATAATGAAATCAAATGAACACACATTTTCAGGGACATTTTCCTTACAAAATTCTCTGACAAGCCAAAAAAAAAGGGTCATCACCTTTTCAGGTAGGTCTACATTTTCCCTTAGAAAATTATCTGACGAGCAACCCCCCCCCCCCCCCCCCCACCCAAATTTCAGAATTCTGCTAAAAAGAGCAAAATTCTGCCTAGCATAATGATAATGCTAGATGCTAAAGCGGTCAAAATTCTGCCAAAAAGCAGAATTCTGCCAACTCTGGCAACATTGGGGTCGAGGCCCTCCAAAACCAACAACAACAACATGAACAACAACAACGCCCACGACGACAATAACAGCATCAACGTTAACTCATTAGTCTGCAAGCACAGACCCTAATTTGACACTTAATTAGAAAATCATTTTGTCTTGAGAGAAGCCTAACCCGGGTTCATACTGGTCTGGCTACATGCATAGTACAGGGCCGATGGTATTCTCAGTTCAAACCCTCTGTTACGTCTTTCGACTGATCATCGGCCTACTTGCCTGCAAACTAGGCAGACACATGACAGACCGCAGACTCATTGACAGATCTAGAGACGATAATTACCTTTACCTTGCGTATACTGACACAATATTTCAGGCCAAAGTTTGCTCAACTGCAACACGGGCATTCAGAACCTGAACAGAGACCATACATAATAATGCTTCAGTGCTTTTGAAAGTGTAGCCTACACCACAGAGAGCATTATGCTTTGGTCAGTGCATACCAACAGGCATGACAGATATTGCTGAAAGTCATTTATGTCTATTCATCCCTCTTTCGTAATCGGGCCATTGTAATGATTGGAACAGCGTTGTCACGAACGCAGGGGCCCCTTCCCAAGTGACAACAGGCGATTATTTTGCCTTTCCGTAAATTCTTTACAACAATGCTATAAGGAGATAAACTGGTGACTGTTGTGTTTCGACGATGCAACAAAAAGCTACGAACATTTGGGCACGAAATATGTAAGTTTTACATTAGTGTTTTTTCTCCAAACGTCTTTTTATCTTTTAAATTTGTCGTGACGTTTCGCTTTGAGGAGCTCTGGATCTCTAAATGTTTTTTTGTTTTGTTACTGCTCCCTCTTTCTCTCTTCTCTCTGTACAACTCATGTAAAGTTCCTCCAGGAAAGAGTCCTTGCCGTCGTATTTCAACTTTGTTATGCCTTGTAGCTCCCTTATAACACCGTCTCACCGCCAAACCGTCCGATAGGTCCTCAGTAGAGTTTTCAAAAGTAAAAAATCTTCACTGGCTCGCTACCAGCATGACCAGTATGAAAAGAATAGAATTCAAAATCTTACTCAGCAAATTAAAGACAGCTAATACATGGTCTTCCTTCACATTATTTGCCGAATCTTGTCTCAGAATATGTCCCAGGAAGAAACCTGCGTCGTTTGGTAGCAAACGATGATCAGTGCCAAGAACTATGTCTAGTCTAGAGTCTAGAAGGAGGAAAGGCTTTTAGTAGGAGCACCATCTCTATTGAATGCCCTTCCTCTGAACGTCTATAAACAGCAGAATCCCTCGGAACATTTGGAACAAGTCTAAAGCCATGCATATGTTCTCATCATATTTGTTAACTATATTGCACTCCCCCCCCCCCCCCCCCCTCTGTTGTTCATTTAATATTTAAATCATTCCTACTGATATCCCTCTCATTATTATATCATGTATTATGTATTATTATTATTTATATTATTATTATTATTATTATTATTAATATTATTATTATCATCATTAGTAGTAGTAGCAGTATTATTATTATTATTATTTTACAAATATTTGTTCATTTTTGTTTATTATTTTCATTTGTTTATCATTATTAGTTGCTTCTGGTAAAGCGCTTCATAAGAAACCATTATACTTTATTATTATTATTATTATTATTATTAATTATTATTATTATTACTTCAATATGGCACGAAAAATAGACATGATAAGGAAGCTTTTCGACCTGCACTCATCAGGTTATCACGCAGGTATATAACAAATTACTCGAAATCATCGAATATAATATAGTTGATTTCGAGTAATCTGTTATATACCTGCGTGATAACCTGACGAGTGCAGGTGGAAAAGCTTCGTTATCATGTCTATTTGATTTGCGCCTTGAGCATTTGATCATCAAGTGGATTCGACGCCTTATAAATCTTATATTATTATTATTATGTTACGAGTTTTTTGTGATATGGTTGAATATTTCAAACATAATTAAAATCAGTATTAAGTATACACTATATAGACACGACAAGACCCGATCCTTTTGAATACCGATGATGCACATCCATGGAATACTGACACTCGACCTGTGTTGACATTTTGTCAGTGCAACGAGATCATCCAACTTGAAAGAACCATTGTCTGCGATGTCAGTGTTTTGTATATGAGCATTTGTGTGTGTATGTTTATGGAGCCGGGCGAACTCGACACTATACTCGGCCTCGGGCTGAGATATCAAAAAGAGATGAATCGATCGCATAGACTTGAGTGAATTTGCACTGATAAAATATTTCAAATTACCCACATTCAAGGATACTTGATAAATAATTAAGTGTAAAATAGTTACTAAGAAGGTAATAATGAAAAATGTCGAGAAGCAAAAATGCAACAAAACATGAAATTTAAAACTATTCAGATGTCTTGCGCATCAATTCTGGAAAACTTATCGCTGTGGTAATGAGTTCGCCCTAGTGCCCCGACCCCTATAGTTATACAAAACGGGGGCCATTTTGAAATCCTAGACCTTTTTTATTTTGTTTATTGTGTTTCTTGTAGAACAAAATAACATCCCAGGATTATTTTTTTCTGCAAAGTACAAGTTCCTTTCTTTTGGAGGAAGGGGATGAGGTGGGGGTGCGCTAAGCCACTAACTGCTTTAACATTTGTTGTTGTTGATAGGTTTGAGAGAAAAAAAATGACAATTATATAACTATCACTTATTACATGTCCGGACCATAAAGATCTAGACCTATACACCAAATGCAAGAGGTAGCACCCGAACTAGTCCATGGGCCGCGGAACCGGGGGGGGGGGGGGGGCTGCATCCCCCCCCCCCCCACACACACACACACTTTTTGTAGACACGTTTATAAAATCTCGGGAAAAAGGTTCGAAAATTGTCATTAATCAAGGGGCAACCTTGATTTATTTGCATAAATTCCAATGCGTTATTCATCTACCTGTGATCCAACGCACGGAGGATCTACTTGGGAATTATATTCTATCACAGGTTTAATAGCACAATAATTTAACAAGACTATTAGCGTTGGGTGCAGCGCGCTTACTGTCAGTATTGTTGTCTTCAGCTGTTTCACTATTCACAGTTTAGATTTATGCAAATTACGCAAAATGCTAAAAGTTGTTTTAAGCGGTAACTAAGCTGAAATTGTTCGGAAACAACATGGGATCACAAATCCACACAAAAAACTTCTGTGGAAAGAATTTTTCTAGATTCATCAAAAGTCAAGTCGACTAAAGTCGGATGTGTCTTCAACGGTTGGTTGATCGCGTATCCGAATCCTGTACTATTATTTTTTGGAAGTCCCTTCACGGGTATCGGTAAATGATTTCTTATTAGGAGATTCCGCAGTAAAAAAAAATTGAAAGGTGTCAAATTTAATCTCTAAATTCAATTTAAGATTTGTTTATTATAGGGTGAATTAATTCGATAAGGGATCATAATTCACAACTTAACAATACAATATCTAATCCTTGCTTCGGGAGTTGGTTATAGGCCTCTTTACAGCATTTTCAATGGCGCAATTATTTTGATAAGATCATCGATGTCAAAGACCTACCTTCGTGTTTCTGCAAGATTGTCTGTTTCGATAAAGTTGTTGGTATGAATCTAAAAGCGAGATACCAAAATGAACAGTGGAGTACATCGGGGGGGGGGGGGGTCAAGGAGAGACAAGAACAGAGAAAAAAGGGAGGAGGGGATGTAACAATGATATAACACGACTCCCCCTCTCACACGCTATCCCTAAAACGATGAACTTGTTATTGTTATTTCACATTTCATCCATCGAGTAAGACCATTATCCGCCCCCCCCCCCCCTCCATAGTGCCCCGTCAATATCTGGGTCCAAGTTACGCAAGCGGATGTGTATCGAACCGACTGTTCGAGATTAGGGAAAAGGGGGGGAAATGATTTAATTGGACTGTATTTCGGTTTAACGTAAACTCCAGTCTAAGTTTAGACCAGAGTTTATTTAAACTTAAACTGCAAGTCCAGTCTAATTTTGCATTTCAAAGTTAAACCACACTAGACTGGATTTCAAGTATTTTGGAAAACAAGGATTTGACAAATTCTTGACAATACATAGACAATTTTATGACAGTCTGACAAATTTCTTTAACAGCCTGGCAAATTTCTTACGACAGTCTGACAAACATTTAATAAGGACTTGACTAATTGTTAACAAGTAGGCCTATACGATGAGTCGTTCACCAAAACTTATAAAAGGTAAGGTAAGAAGAATATCTTGACCCCTGTGACACATCCAAACGAAGGACAAAATCAATGGGGTCAGATATATTTCGAGATTATGTTGGCACATTCCAATTTCTCTAGGCATTTGCGAGCATATTTTTCCAGTTCGATTTGTTGTCGGCATATTTGCTTGGGATTGCCCATATTCATGATTCATATTTATGTTTCATAAGCGTAGTCAAATTGGGTCGGGGGGGGGGGGGGGGGGATTGCTCCAAATAAAGAATACTTTAGATTGAGTTGGCACTATCTGATTTTCTATAGGCATTTGCAAGCACATTTTTTCTAGTTCGATATCTTGTTGGCACATATGCCTGGGTTGCCATATGAAATAGGAGCCCTCTTCTTCCATAGATGTAATTAGAGGAATGAATTGGATTTTTTGTGTGACATTAAGTTAAAAACTTAAATAAAAGTTCAACATATTCGGTCAATCTTAAAACAATCTTAGCCCTATATGGGAAATAAAACACTAATGTTCCCCAGTGAATCGTGGAGACAAAAAGCTGTGACGTGTTTTATTTTAAATAATAATTTTGTTTCGGGTTTTGTTTTGTTTTGTGTGTCTGTTTGTTTGTGGTTGTTGTTTTTTCGTTTTTTGTAAGGAGGGGATACTACTTAATTACTTTGTTTTTTCTGTTGATTTTTCCAACAACTAAAACTCAAGGACTTTTGAAAGTCCATGAAAACAAATCTAAGATTTGTTCTCGCTCTCTCTTGGGACGCAGGAAGTAATGCCATTTGCCACCAAACATTCACAGTGAGTTTTTGAAATGAATATGTAATATATATATAAGAGCAACAATTGTGGGGTAGTGTACTCGGGTGCTAATTATATAGAGGCAACAAAATGAGTACATCTGTAGACGTAGCTGTTGGTACCACGCTTTTAATTAGCTTTCGGGCAATTAGCCCTTCTTCAGATCTACATGAGTACGACAGAAACGGCAAAAAGAATAACTAAGATATTTGAACGCATATTATATACACAACAAACAATAATATAATATATAATATATAAAGGGAACATATAATGCGATACAACTGGTATAACTAGAATATATGTTCCCTTTATATATTATATATTATATTATTGTTTGTTGTGTATATAATATGCGTTCAAATATCTTAGTTATTCTTTTTGCCGTTTCTGTCGTACTCATGTAGATCTGAAGAAGGGCTAATTGCCCGAAAGCTAATTAAAAGCGTGGTACCAACAGCTACGTCTACAGATGTACTCATTTTGTTGCCTCTCTCTCTCTCTCTCTCTCTCTCTCTATATATATATATATATATATATATTGTAAGGAAATAACATATACAACAGCTTTGGCAATTCTCGTGGAAATAAATACAAGGTGAAAGAAATGCGAGAATAACGTTGCATAGCTCAATCAAAGTTCCCCAGGGAGGACAGCTCTGGGGAACTTTGATTGAGCTACCCAACGTTATTCTCGCATTTCTTTCACTTTATATATATTTGACTAACGGGTACATTAAGTAGCAGGACATGCAACAATGCGGTTGATGCCTATTTACATTCAAAATCAGGTTGTTGAACCATCTTTTATAAGGTCTTATACTGTCATTTTAATTGATTTTTATTTGTTCCTTCTATTCTATATTCTTGAGAATGGTCCACAGATTGATTCTGGGATAGTGGTTTGTTTCTTTCTTGTTGAGTTTGAGGCTGCTAATATCCTGGTAATAATGACTGACTGACCATATGATCGCAGTTAGAATCTATATACTTCACTTGGCAATTGTAGGAATTAACATTGTCCTTGGTTTTTTACAGCGTATCGAGACTCTATTATTTTTTCTTTAGATTTTGGTGTTTATCTTGTAGGTTCTGTGTATATTTGTTTTTTTGGTCTTATTTTAAAATTATATGAATAGGCGTTTTCCTTGTGCTCTTTGCAACAGTAGTGTAAAAACTAACAAAAAAAGGCTTCTGTGCACATCTTGCCATACATGGGTTCATATTTCATGTGCTAGTGTTCCTTTGTTGATTTACAATGATGTTTCAGAATTTTTTCTGGATTGGATATGTCCAAAATGTATGATGAAAGAATTACCTTTTTATAATGATATTCCTGATACTTTAATCCTGCCGAATAATTGTGAAGATTGTGTACGAAATACTCGAAATCAAAATACTTGTAAATATCGGGAGTTGTCTGTTAAGGGTTTGAGGATTGCTCAGCTGAATGTTGTTAGTTTATTGAAAAACATTGATGAAATACGATCAATTATTACTGAAAATCAAATTCACATATTTGCTCTTAATGAAACTAGATTAGATGATAGCATCTTGGATGGTGAAATTTTTGTACCAAATTATGTAATGCTCCGTAAAGACCGAAATAGAATCGGAGGTGGTGTTGCAATTTATATTCATGAAACTTTAAAATTTGCGATATTAGAACATGATTCTCTTTCCTCGATAGAAGCTTTAGCGATTATTACACATTTAAAAAATACACAACCCATCATATTTATTAATTGGTACAGACCTCCAAATTCTAATACTGAGGTACTTGTTCATTATGAGCAAATGCTATCATTTGTTTGTGGATTTTACTACTCGATGATAATAATGGGTGATGCGAATTATGATCTTAAACATCCACAAAACTCGCAAACTGCAAAGTATAATCAAATTAACAGTATTTATTCCTTGGAACAGATTAATACTTTGGAATGTACACGTGTTATTAACGGCTCCTCAACATTAATTGATCATATGCTCACCAATGCAATTAATAAAGTGAAGTGTTTTGATATAATCGATAATGGGGTCAGTGATCACGCCATGAGTTTTCTCATTTGGAAATCCCACTCAACAAATACCCATGAAAAATATGTAACTTTTAGGAAGTGCAGAAACATTGATATCAATCATTTTAAATCTGATGTTAAACATCAAAACTGGAATGAGATAGAAAAATTTGAAGATATAAATAATGCGGTAAAGAGGTGGGAAGAAATTTTGCTAATGGTTGTGGATAAACATATGCAATTTAAAACTAAACGTGTGAAAAATAAACATTCCCCTTGGTTAAATGAACATCTTTTTAACTTGATGAAACAGAGAGACAGAATTAAACAAAAGGCTAAATTTAAACAAGATGGAAGGTTATGGGCAGAGTATAGACGTTTAAGAAATAATGTCACCTATGAAATTAAAAAAGAAAAAAGAAAATATTATTCTGAAAAACTATGCCAAAACCAAAGTAGAAATGGAAGGTTTTAAAATCTATTATTTCAAATCATATTGTTGCATCTGCTATCCCTTTATCTGACGGTGACGTTCTTAGTACTGCCAATAAGTTCAATTTACATTTTGCAAATGTTTCTAATAATATATCTATCGATGAGACACAGGATTTAACTGATTCTCCTCAAATACGTGCTATAATGGGTGACTCGTTTATTCTAAAAAAAGTTCAAGAAAGTGATATTTTGAAAGAAATTAATATACTAAAGAACAAAAAGTCTGTTGGCATTGATGATATCTACATATATTTTAAAGACTTGTGCCAGTGAATTAACCCCCTCTATAACTTATTTAATAAATAAATCCATTGAAGATGGAAGAGTACCGGATAAATGGAAAGTTGCTAAGATAATACCATTGCACAAAAAGGGGGATAAATCCAATCCTGATAACTATAGACCCATTTCTTTACTCCCGTGTATTTCTAAATTACCTGAAAGGGTAATTCAAAAACAACTCTTATGTTATCTTAATCAAAAACAATTTCTTATTTCTGAACAATCGGGTTTTAGACCTAAGCATTCAACTACGTCTGCCCTGTCAAAGGTTACAGACGATTGGCTTCTTGCCATGGATAATGGCGAGTACACGGGTGCTGTCTTTTTAGATTTACAAAAAGCTTTTGACTTAGTCAATCACCAAATACTTATCTCTAAACTCTCTCAACTTGGGGTGACTGGTAAACCACTTGACTGGTTCTTAAGATATCTTTCTCATCGCAAAATTATAACATGTTTGAATAATGTCTTTTCATATGAATGTTTAATTTCAAATGGTGTACCTCAGGGATCTATATTGGGTCCGCTTCTTTTTGTAATATTTATAAATGATTTATCATGTTCCATTTCTCAATGTTCATACCATTTATATGCTGACGATACTGTAGTATACTTCTCTGATAAAAATCCACTTGTTGTTGAAAGAACTCTTAATACCGAATTGAAAAATGTTGCAAGTTGGATGAGTAAAAACAAACTGAAATTAAATTGTAGTAAAACAGTTGGTATGCTATTTGGTAATCGGCACATGTTAGCAAGACATAATAATCTTGACTTACGTATTTGTGAAACTAATATTCAAATGGTAGAAAGTTTTAAGTATCTTGGGGTTTTTATAGATAAGGAACTCAAATGGAATGTCCATATTGATCATATGTGTTCAAAAATCGGTAAAATGATAGGCTTCCTTGGCAGAATTAGACATTTTGTTAATGAATCTAGTTTAAAAATAATATATTCTTCGGTTATCATTCCTCATTTTGATTATGCTGATATAATTTGGCAATCTGCATCACAAAAATATTTGATATTATTACAAAAACTCCAAAACCGAGCAGGAATGCATTATATATTTCATTTTCATTTCATTTCATTTCATTTATTTCACTCTCTTAAAAAAAAACATCTAAATATATACAATACATGTTTCATTACTGATTGCAGATTTGAAATGTTGGAATGGTCTCCATTTTCAATGTATTCAGGTAGATTGTTCCATACCATTGGGCCGTGAAAAAATACAGTGTCTTTTGGACAATATCAAATTAAATTAATTTATGTAACTTTCACGCTGTTAGGGTAACATAAAGATAAAATTTTAGACATGAGTGAACACATTCGTTTTTCTCTTCCAATGTAAAAAAGTAAAAATTGCAAAAATGAACAATTTGCCATTGATGTGTAAATGCCCTTCCACATAACAATGGGAAAATATCAAACGTACACGATGAATTTATCTTCGAATGAGAGACATGGTTGAAACGGCATGATCGAGCTTTCGCCCCCACCCCCCCCCCCCTCTCTCTCTCTCTCTTTCCCACCAAACAAGAGAAGAAGCTTGTGTTAAGTCCAAATTTAAATGGGATCTGGAGTAGCCACAAGGTGACAAAATGTCAATAATTTTTTTAAAAATAATTTTTTAATGAAACTGAAGGCTTAGTAAAATGTAATGACTGTATATGACTACTCAGTGACGTAGGGTGTGGTATTAAGGACACTACATTTCCAATTAAGGGAACAGTATATGACTACTCAGTGACGTAGGGTGTGGTATTAAGGACACTACATTTCCAATTAAGGGAACAGTATTATTGGGTTCAATAGTGTACCCCAAAAATGCACTGTCCCTAATCTCCCATGCTACGCCACTTTGGCTACTCCTTGGTCCATTTTTAGATTTGAAGACTGATTTTCTTTTCAAGTGCAATGAACCATGCATGCAACCTTTTATCATGCTTTGTTTTTATTTCCGGTGCAATGAGTGATTTCACGCTCGACGTTGGTGTTTGGGGTTAGTGTTTATTTTGCCGCGAAATCACGATCTAACACCGACTACGAAATGAAAAAAAAAGTCGTTGCTAGGTGTTGACCTCTCATTTTCTGACGTAGTTCCCGTTGCAGGTGTTTAATTTTGTCAAATTTTGTCTGCTGAACCGAGCTCTGCAGTCGGTGTTTAATTTCATGTACAAAATTCCGTTCACTAACATGCACTATATACTCCTAGGGATTAAGAAATTTTCATTTCACGTTCGGTGTTGCTAGATATGGGGAATGTTGGTGATTAGCCGTGAGAAATAAAGTTTGTAGGCATCATTCGAAGAGTAATTTCACAGGTGTTATGAGGTAGTATGTTCATATAGGTCTGAAAATAAATCTTGGCCAACATTTAGTCTAACGTTCGATCTAAAGCATACGGAGAGAAACTACCTTTGCTTTTTAAAGGGGCGGGAGGAGTGAATAAAAAAATCCTACCTATTTTTTTTTCCAGATAGATTTGATAAATATGATGCTAGATGTTCCGTAGTAACATACCCAGAGAATCCACATTATTAACTAGGATGAGCTCTAAATCAACAATCACAAAAAGAGTAATGATACTTTAAGGCTAAGCTGAGCCGATGCCCGAAATTTGGCCGTTTGCCGTTGTCGCGCTGCGCCCTCCGATCCGGTGCCTAGCTCCATTAGCTACCGTAGCATTTTCTGCTGCAAGTGCGAAACTCGAGAGAAATTAAATCTAAACTTACTGCTCCTGTCAATACTATCCATTTCTGTGAAGTTTCTTACCGGTCTCTAGATAAAATAAGGATTGCTTTTAGAATTACCGGACTACTCGTGCAATTGTACGATATTCTAGACTAATAATTCAGTAGTAAAACATTTTTTTTCTTCTTCGATGAGAATGGTGCTGACGCCATTACCAGTGTTAAGCTAATTTTTTTTTGTAGCATTCTTTATTGCATTCAGTACAAATGAAAAATCATACATCTTCATTTTTAGTGCATGTACAGTCTTCAGTATAATACATAATATATTTAAATACATGTATAGTACACAGTGCACTCAAATTAATCATACCGAATGAATATTATAGATTAAAGCCTCCCCCCCCCCCCCCAACAAACAACAAACACACAAACAAGCAAAGAAAGGCAAAAATAAAGAAGAAAAGAGAAGAGAATAGATAAGGGCAGTCTAAAGCGGCAAATTAGAGCCGCCAACTCCACACGATCGCGAACCAGGCAGACCCCTCCACTCCTCACCCATCATGACCATTGTATGATTTCGTTTCATGTTTTGTGTGTTACTTTGAATTGTTCCCATTTCTTATAGTGTAGCGTCAAAGTATTCCATTCGGTAGCAATCTTTCTCTCTTCTTGTTACTTTTATGCAGTTTTTCTCCTATTTCTTCAATACTTGGAGGCTTCTTTTTCTCCCGACTAAGATATATCAAATATCTAATTAATAAAATTACATGATTGATTATTTGCCTATCTTCATTTGTTTCCTCTAATCCAGTGTGAACTTCCTTCCAAATCATGTCTTTAAGAATGGGAACATCTAAGATGTTACTACACTTATAAGTTCCTCATCTTTACCACAAAATGAGCATTTATCGCTTGATATAAGTGAAACCTGTATAAATGATGGTTCACAAAAATAATATTATAGAGAAATTCTCTCAATTTATTATCCAATGTGCTGAATCTAGGACGACAAAAAAACTTTTTCAATTTCTTTTACCGACACATTTTAAAATTATGATAATTGTAAATTCTGAAAACTAACAGGAATGTCGGAAATCTTTTGTATATGCACGCCCTATACAATTCTTTGAACAAACTGATTCAAATTGAAAAGTTTTCTTTGAAAACATCAATTCTATTTTTAGACCGTCAACTGATGCTTTCTTAAATCGATATTCCATTCTTCAGACGTATCTGCATATATTTCTTTAATCAATGCCATTTCCTCTTCATCTAGTCTCGTACATCATCTGAAATAAGTGTCTGACTTCAATGTTCCTTCTTCATCTGTAATATGGTACAATTTATATGTGTTTTTAAAGAAAAGATTTTGATGAAAATGTTTTTCCTTATGAATACACCTATTACTGAAAAAAAATCTTTTATTAGTTGCATCCTTTTTAATAAATGCATTCATATCAAACCAAATATTTAACATTTCCTGGTAATACTTTGGTAATTGTATGTTGATCATGTTAGGTAAATAATTACAATAGGAGATTTCCTCCAAATGGTCTCAGTAAAAATTTGAAGTACTTTTTCCATTTCACTTTCTGGTCTCCAGTTACAAGTCTTTTGATCCACATCACCCTTTGCACCTTCACAAAAAGTCTAAAGTTAAGCATTTTCAATTCTCCTTGTTTGTAATCAAGATACAAAGTACTTCTTATAATCTTGTCCTTCCCTCGCCATAGAAAATTAAAGCAGATCTCATCAATTTCTTTGAAAACCCATTCAGGCGTCGGATTCAAAAAGCTCACATTAATCAATTTTGAATATGCGTATGTTTTCAGCAAGTGAATTTTCCCAATCAGAGTGAGATCTCTTTTTTCCACCAATTTAACAATTTCTTAATTTTGCTCAAAATCTCTTTATAATTCATCTCTTCAGCAACGTCAGGATCTAATGAAAAATAAATACCTAATATTTTTACAATGTCAACTGCCTTTTCAAAAGAATAAAAGTTGCAGCGCCAACAGATGGCCCCAGAGGCAAAATAAATGTTTTATTTCCATTAATCTTAAGTCAGGATATTTTCCTAAAGCTCTCTAGAATTACCTCCAATCTATACATTGAGTCTATATCTCGTACAAATATTGTCATCATCTGCATAAAGGATCTGCTTTATCGATGCGCTTTGCTGGGATACCGGTATCGGCTCCTTAATATGAACAACGGTGTTGGAGCTCGATTTTAGGAGAGCTTTTGCTGAACACCAACACCGAGCATGAAATCACCTAATGTGTTTGATTAACTTAATTCTTTTTTGTTGCATTTTTGCAACTTTTACTTTGGCACCTTGGAACAGGTAAATGAATGTGTTCACTCATGCGTAAAGTTGCCCTTTGTGTTCACCTACCAGGTTGAAAGGCAACTGACTTTCCTTTAATTTAATATAATAATTCATTGAATTTGATTAAAGTCTTCTATGACAAATCTGAACTTGAAAAAAGTGTTTACTTTCTGCTTGTGCTGAGTGTATAATTCTAACATGTACATACATCTCAAATCATACGCTTGGATCCAGCTGAGGCATTTCTCTATTCTTTTGTCACCCTGCCCCCCCCCCCTTCGTTTTTCAACGGGGGCGGGTGTATACTTGCTCCAGTGCCCATGTCCCCCAAAACAGCTACGCCACTGCTTTCAACCAAAAGAACACATGTCGTTTATGACAACAACTGTTAGACAGCTGGATATTTTACAAAAGAGCCAGTTCACAGGGAACAAAACCACACCCAGATGATAGATCTTGCGGG
This sequence comes from Heliocidaris erythrogramma, assembly GCA_025617745.1. Lineage (NCBI taxonomy): Eukaryota > Metazoa > Echinodermata > Echinoidea > Camarodonta > Echinometridae > Heliocidaris > Heliocidaris erythrogramma. The sequence goes on along the minus strand of CM046865.1, from coordinate 14,177,702 downwards.
ACATTTCGCGGTTCGGAGAATGAAAATTGGCACCAGGCTGCATTAAACTGTTCATGAGTGGGGAAATTATTCACTATGAATTTTTCCCCTTTGCTTTTAAAGGGAAACCACTGGTTATTTCGTGAGGCGCAGATGTAATTTAAGACCTATTCATGTTGCCCTGCACGCAGCAACAGTGGAAGCATTGTGGATTTAAAAGTGCTTTTGGGCGGAGAGGAGAGGGGGTGACTGCGAGGGTACAAGTTATTCCCGATCCAGAACCGGAAACCAAGTCATTTCCCCGGCCTTCCAAACGTTTCGGAAGACGTAATTTTATTTTGAATAGATATCAATCGTTACGCACTTTATAAACATAGTTTCTGTCAATGTTGCCTAGTACAGAACAGTGGCGAAACCAGGATTTTAAAAGTTGGGAGGGCGGGGACAAACTGAACGGGCAAAGAGGCATGATGGGAGACATTTTTTTCTCTCGATCCTAATCAAAGATGGCGCTGTTAAGAAGCAGCGCCGCCCCTCACCCCCTCGTGGCCATCCATTCCACTGAGGAAGTCAATGTTGTTGTTTTTTCCCGTGACATCCAACATTCATAATTCCTGCAGATCCTCTTTATCATGTTTATTTTTTTCTCGACAGATCGTGAAAATAAATTCGCGGTCGAATTCGCGGTTTTCGAATTTCGTCCGTCCAGCCCCATTCCAGACCCCGTTCCCCATGCAAAATGTATCTACACCCCTGGCGTAGTGATCCTGAGAACCACACACACACACACGGAGGGTGGAAACAATATAGAAGTCGAACGGAAGAGTGCGATGTCCTTTGGTTTTATTTTTTTTCAGCTGGAAACAGCGACGAAGTTCCGAACAAAATCGGAAGAATGAAATGAGATTCTTACTGTTTTATTGATTTCATGTTATATATCATGCTAAATGTTTGTTTATAATGCACATAGTTGAACAGAGGCTCTACATCTCACTCGCAGAATTTGCTATTTCCGTAGAGTCCTTTTACCAAACAAATGTAAACAGTTCTTTGTTTAGTTGTTTGTGTATTTATTTGTAGTTATTGTTGATGTTTTGTCACAGTGTTTCAGTGGGGCTCTTTGCTCAGTATACGTACAAGGAAAAGGCGTAAAAACAGTCACTTACGGTACTACTATTTAACTTTCACGTTGAAGGTGTCGCCCATACCTTGTATTTCTATGGGAGGGAGGGAGGGGGTTATGTGCGGCGGTGGCAGATGTTAGGCACTTTTTCAAGGAGATCTGACACGTGGAATATTTTGTCAACTTTCATATTTTTGTGATTCTGAAAGGGGTTTTTCTCCTTGGACTTTAAATGAAAAACAAAGTAATTCAAATTTTATGGGCGTCTGACAAACCCTCCGCGACGGAGATTTTGTCTCTTTGGGTGTGCATTTTCTAATATCACAGTTTACTACTTGGTTTCACGCAGTTGCACGAGCTAGATGGTGCGAAGGGATGAAACTTTTAAAAGACAGGCTCCCAGACTAACAGACTTTGGTTTTAATGATTTCCATTTAGTCAGCAGACGCTCTGTATTTTATTACGAGGCTATAAAATAAAAGTCTTCCTGAAGATTCGCAGACATCGTTTAACAAAACCGCAAGAAAAAAAGCTTCTGTGACCTAGTCATGTGACTTGAATAACTAACAAGGATAATAAAGTTCGCCCTTTTCTTTGAGTTGATATTTGAGGTACGAGAATAAAACATATACAAACTGAATTTGTATTGAGAACTCGACGGTTAGATTTGCAATTGATTTTTTTCGGTGGGTCGCCAATTACCATATCCAATTACTATGTGGCTATGACGCGCCAAGTGTAACACTTGTGATCTGTAACAAAATCAATGATGTAAAAACAACTCATATTACCAAAAAAGGTTCAGTCTTCAAAATCGGTCGTGGGACTCATTTTCAGAGCGATTCCGTTACAGAAATACAATTCCAGCATTAATTCTTAATTGTTACACATAATCTACATCAATGGTTTACTAACACATAAAACGTTATTGTACCCAAGAGTGATTTTACACACGTTATTCTTAATGTATAATGCTGATTGGCGCAAAAGAAGAATCATGATGCTTGAAAAAAAAATTGCTTAAGAGATACAATACATATAATGTAGGGTATAAATGGGATTATAAACAATAATGAGGTAGTTCCAATTTAATCAGGAAAATTTTAAGTACTCATCGGAAGCACTAAATAAAATGAAAATTTATTTCTCTATATCTTCGTCATTTTCAGTAATCGTTGATCAATATTGTGTTAAATTTGGCAATTTTTATTCTTATACTCATTTATAATCAGCCAGAAGAAAAGACATCCATGATGGCTAGCTACCACAAGAAGGTGGCGTTTATAGAGTTCACTGACCTCCGTCTCACCATCAACAAAAGGGAGGTTCTTCATGGAGTTTCGGGTAGGGCTGAACCCGGCCAGCTTCTGGCAGTCATGGGTCCAAGCGGTGAGTACCTGTCAGTTGTAATTCAATCTGGTTTTGTTCCGGTTTAGTTTGCTCAAGGAATCGAGTAGAGCTTTGATATTGGGTGATTGCCGCTAACGAACAAATGGAATCGCTAAACGTTGCAATAAAAATAATGCTATTTTAAAGGAGGTACTCAGAGATTTCTTTTTAATTCAATAACATTCCAGCCTATCTAAATCCTCAAACTTTTACTCTCTTTAAACAGTTTCCAATACATGTACTTGCTTTAATCTTCCAGGTGCTGGTAAGACGTTGCTGCTGACATGCTTGGCAGGTCGACAGCGGGCGCTCGAATCTGGGAATATTTTTCTGAATGGCCAACCCCTCACCAAACGTTTGAAGAGACACATCAGTTTCGTCTTACAGGAAGACCTATTCCTCAGTGAACTAACCCTTAGAGAAACCCTCAAGGTATAGCATGTTCGTTTCAGGGTGGTCGGTTTGGTGATGTTTAGCTGGGATGTACTTCAATTCATGTACAGACGACCTCTTGTTTTTGTACGATTTTTTTTTTCTTTACTTCAAGTACACACCACCTCTAATTTCGCTCGAAATTCTGTCTTTCTTTATTATTTTTAAAGTTCATTTTCATTTACTCACATGTACTCACATTTGGTACAATGGTAGTTATATTTATTGTCTCTTCACCCATACTTTTCAACATAGTCATTGTATTTTGACGTCATCTTTTGTAAAAAAACGGACATAATTATGCTGTTAGACCAGGAGCCGGTCCCGAAATAGTCAACTCATTTAAAGTTTGACCCCTTTAAGTTACTTAGAGCATCCAGGTCATTCACAAAAAGCTTGAGCGAAGCCTCCTGGTTTGGCCCCTATACCCCCTCAAAAATGGGGCCTCAAGTCGTGTTTCAACTCATCTAACATATGCGCCAAACTTTTCTGATGGAAGTTGTATGATTGTACATTACCATAACAAAAAAAAAAACCATCGGGATGGGTTGTGAGTCGGCCCCTAGAAACTGGGGTAAATTTTCCCCCTTTAGGCCAATGGACGAAGTTTTGTCAGAAGGAAGAGGTATGAGTGTACATTACAAAATAGAAAAACTGACAAAAATTTCCATCGGGAAGGCGGTTTAACACACAGCTGAAATAACACCACAGTGCCCCTAGACCAAGCTTTGCTGCCCAAAATGCTCTGGAGTTTAGAGAAAACCCGTGTTTGGAATTACAACTTTAATAACTCCAAAATGTGTCTTTCAATTCAGGCCAAATTCATATAGTACAATCTTGAGTATAGTGTAACGTTCTTGGGTTGCAATTTGGTGTCAAAATGATCATTCCAGTAATTCACATTTCCTTCTCGTAGTCAAATATAAAATACAAGAATAAAATTTACATTGACGATAAACATGGTTGAAGGAGGTGGGGTCACCTTAACAATACATAAGTGAATATATGTTTCCATAATTATGATATTATACTCACAAGAATAATATATACAGTGTACAATAATCTGTAATAATGTGCTACTGGCTATATAGTACGAAGTATACTTTTGTACAGTACGAGAAAATGGATGGAGTTAAGGGTATGTTTTAATGGAGACTCTCAGACTATACAATGTGTTTCTTTAAAAAAGGAATCCCAACTTTCTCGAGCAACATTCCCTTAAAAAACAAAACATAACTTGATTTATTGTAATACATCATAAAAAGAGGAATTCTGTCCTCTTTTATATGCTACCACATTGATATTAGCTAGAGTCTTGGTTCATTAATTAAAATAATTTTAAACCAGCAATGTAAAAATAGATTTGCGCATTAGAGTGGGATCTATGCTACTACTACTACTATTAGGTCGAGCATACTCGCACTGATTTGACAAGCTTTATCCGTTCAGTTCTATTCTCCATGATCTTTGGGAGTGCCTGCCTTGGTAGACAAGTGTCTTTTTTCAAACTGATCTATGTAATTATTGCTGGACGACCCCTGGTGCGTCTGCTCCTTGAAGGTTCCCAGAATACCATTTGTGAAATTATTTCACTCTTGCTCTTCCAGCAATGACTGCTGAAACGGAGGCGGTGTTCTGTCAGTCTGATTGTGATTAGTGTTATATCCCTATACAACTCTGTATTTGTCATAATGATGGTCCCTCAAATTCACATCCAATGCTGCTCTTAACCCAGTTGTTTTCCCAGGCTATTTGTCAGTGTCCAGGTTTCTGATCCATATAGCAGTATGGTTTTCACTGCAGCCTTAAAGAATCTGACTTTCAGTTGCCTGCGGATGATTGCCTTTCGGATATTCAGATATTGTCCTGACTGATCGACCCACGAGCCAAGGTACTGAAAGTCTTGAACTTGCTTCAACTTTGTCCTGTCAGTAGTATAAATCTCGCCTTAATGAAGGTACATCATGAATTCTGTCTTAGTGCTGTTTAGTTGTAAACCGACTTGGCTTGCTGCAGACTCGACTCGTTTTAGGAGCTTCTTTACCTTTTCCAGATTGTCTGAAATTAGTGTGATATCATCAGCAATGTCGGTGTCTGTGATCATTACAGCAGGATATCTGCTACTTTTCCTTTCCTCGAGGATAAAGCCCAGATCTTCAAACCCTTCAGTAGCCATTCTTAGAGCATAATCCAATGCTATAATGAATAGGTATGGTGCTAAAGTATCTCCTTTAAGCACTCCTGCTAAGATGGTAAAGGAGTCAGTCTCTCCATCTGGTGAACGTACTTTAGTTGTGGTATCCTTATACAGCAAACCTACTGCTGTAACTATTCCGTAGGTTCTTAAGATCTCTAACATCTTCTTTCTATATCGAAGGCCTTCTTAAAATCCGCAAATGTAAGCACTGTTGTCAGATGTTCTGCTTTAATACCAGTCTTCGCAAAGTTAGAATTTGCGCTACTGTAGACCTACCTGGACGAAATCCATTCTGGTTCTTGCGGAGAAGGGGTTCCAGGTGAGGACGGATTCTATTCAAAAGCGTTGCGTTGAATGCTTCGGCACAGAGGCGGCGGAACGTTGGGCTCGGACAATGAAAGTGGGGGTGCACCTTTTGTTTGGCGGACAAAAGGTGCCCCTCCACTTCCATTGTCCGAGCCCGACGTTCCGCCGCCTCTGCTTCTGCAGCTACTGGTGTCAGTGCTATACCACGGTAGTTTTTTTGGAGTACTCAGATCTCTTATTTTTGGTACGGGTATGATTATGCTCTAAATAGACCACAAATCTGGTTTCTCACCATGGATAAGCATTATGTTACATACTTCCAAAAGCTGTTGGTTAAGGGCACCAGACTTCCATACCTCTGATAAGATTCCATCCACACCTGGGAATTTATTATTGGAGAGGGAGGTAATTGCCACTTCTCCAATAGTGAATTTGCTTAGGTTAGGTTTGCTTATTTGATTAGGAGTGTCTCTTGAACCATATTCCTTACTGGGTTGTTGTCATCTGGTGGCGGTTGACCAAGAAGATTAGAAAAGTGATCTTTTCACTGGTTGAGGGATCTCCACAATGAATAGCCATTCATTGAATCTCACTCTACTTTCCCGAGCACACACTTGTCGTCATTTGGAAGGACACTGAGGCTAATTTTGGCCTCGTTTCCCATTCAAGGTTGCATACATGTTGAAATATGAATAAGGAAACATCTTGATATATCACTTTCTCTGCTATGCGTCTTGGTCACGTGTTTTGTTTCTTTGCATGTACCTTATGGCATTACACTTTGCAGTACTTCCGTGCGCAACGTGAAAGTTAAATAGTAGTACCGTAAGTGACTGTTTTTACGCCTTTTCCTTGTACGTATACTGAGCAAAGAGCCCCACTGAAACACTGTGACAAAACATCAACAATAACTACAAATAAATACACAAACAACTAAACAAAGAAACTGTTTACATTTGTTTGGTAAAAGGACTCTACGGGAATAGCAAATTCTGCGAGTGAGATGTAGAGCCTCTGTTCAACTATGTACATTATAAACAAACATTTAGCATGATATATAACATGAAATCAATAAAACAGTAAGAATCTCATTTCACCTTTCGGATCGAACTACTTCCTCAGTTTTTGACCGAAAGTCATGAAATTTGGTACACACATTGGTCTTGGTGGGAAGATGTGCAAGATATATTTTTTGGATGTGTCGGAAGCTGCGTTGCCATGGAAACGGCATATCTATGGCAGTAAATCAGGGAAAAATCTTGCGGATAGAACTACTTCCTCAGTTTTCGACCAAAAGTCAAGAAAGGCTGTTCGCACATTTTTACCATTCACTTTGTACTGGGGTTTTTTTTTTGTCATGGGACAGTTTCTGCGATTGGTTTTTTGCCAGTGAATATTCATTAGCTATCTAATTGATTTTTCATTAGGAGAGGCTTTGTCTGATTCCGCTAATGTGATTGGCATTTTGGCTATTGAATATTCATTAGCTATCTAATTGATTTTTCAAAACAAGTATGTGGTCATCTTTTCGTCTCGCGAAAAATACGATCAACTTTTAAAAAAGTTCCTGAAAATGACTCTTATTATGAATTGCAGTCCTTATGTATAATGACCCTTATGAATAATTAGCCTTTTCTCCATTATGAATAGCTGTCCTTATAAATAGCTGTCATTATGAATAGCGGTCTTTATAGCGAGCGGACCCCGTTTTTAGAGTGTAAAGAGGTCTTCATTATTTCCATTAGTCGTCTTCTGGAGTAAAAAAAATGAGAATTTTCAAAATGGGGGTGTCACCCCCAGGCTCAGCCTATAACGACACCCTTGCTTTTCACCATGACCATGATAATGTCTCGACAAGATTCGGTGTTCTCGTGTCTTGCATGCCAAAGACGTCGACGGATGAGAGAATTATCTCGTTTACTTTTTGACACTTATGCACGAAACATCCCTGGATAAATAATTGATGAGTAACACAACATTAAAAAGAGTATTAGAGGCAAAGAAATGGCACATTATCACATGAATTTCTGGGAAGGATAAAGAAATTTTATTTCCATTTTCGAAAACAGTTTACAGCCGACCTGAGATTACCAGGCCAGATGACGGATGAGGAGAAGAAGCAGAAGATTGAGAATATCGTGGACACTCTTGACTTACGCAAGTGCCTCGATACCAGTGAGTAATGTTGCTCTAAAATGGAGGCACGTAGGACCAGGGACCCGTGACACGCAATCATTTGCAAATTTGAAACAATGATTCTGATTGGTTAATTGTCAGCCTTTCGGACCATATTATGAATGCAAAGATTTTGATTGGCCTTTGCCATTTCGCAATTGATTGCAAATTTACAACAATGATTCATTTGTTTAATGGTCAGCCTTCATATTACGCACCCAAAGATTTTGATTCGCAATTGCCATTTTGCAATTGATTGCAAATTTGAAACAATGATTCTGGTTGGTTAATTGTCAGCCTTTTGAACCATTAATATGCGTGCAACGATGTTGATTTGCCATTGTTATTATGCATTTGATTGCAAACCTTTGTGTTACGGGGCCCTCATGGTGTGAAATCCAACTCCATTTCCCCGTTCTAAATGGTTTTCCCTCCTTTCCGAAGTTACTCTTCCCCTCTAAGTGATTCTGAAATTTGTAAAGAGTAGTCATAAGATGTAACATCCTTCCATTCTATCCTCTTGCCATCTTAGGAATATTCTTCCCATCTAATTAATTATGAACCATGTAAATAGTAGTCCTATGATGGCAAGATAATAATAGTAATAATAATAATAATAATAATAATAATAACTGTATTTTTATAGCGCATACTCTCTAGAAAAAAAGGAGTGAATTTTCACTCTATTTTCACTCCCCAGGGAGTGACGTCAGTGATCACTTGTTTAGGAGTGAATATTGAGTGAATATCGAGTGCTCTCTAAAAAGAAAAGAGTGATTATCACTCTATTTTCAGTCTATTTTCACTCGCCCGGGGAGTGACCTCAGTGACCACTCGATTTTATAATGCAGTCCCTATGCGCTTTTAAGAAAAAGGAATAATAAAAGGATCAAAGGGGAATAGCTTTTAAATTCAGTTTTGAAAAATCTAGTAAGACACATCAACTGCACTAAATAGAAAGAGAATGCAGACAGACAGAGGGGAGAGAGACGGAAGTAGTAGATTAGTTAAATGAGGATACAAGATAAAGCGAGATAGAGAGAGACAGAGACAGAGCGGAGAGAGAAAGGAACAGTATGAAAGTAAAACGAGGAAACAACATACAAAGATTCATAATTACACTGATAACCGCAACGAGACTGTAATAGTGCAAATCATTGCACCTAAGACATATTATGCTAGGAAGGAAAAAGGAAAGAGAAAGAGAGAGAGTGGGGGAGATATGGAAAATGTGGAGAATATGGAAATATGGAGAGTGAGAAAGTTTTATACTGAGAGAAGAGAAGAAAAACAAAGGGAGAGAGGAGTAGTAGAATGTCAGAGAGGAAGCAATGTCACGTCATACAGATTACAATGTAAACAATACAAATTACAATTACTGATAATTAAACAGGTATGCCTTGATGTAGCCTTTAGCCAAGGCACTCGGTGTTGTTATTTCCCTAAACGCGCCTGAATACATCGACTAATCGCGTGACAACTGTGATCCGTGGCCCGAGGTGAGTCAGCACCGAGGCCTTTACTAACCTGAGTGGGTTGTTGTAGTTTATTTCTTTTGTTTTGTATTATATTTCCGCTCCCAAATCCGTAGATAATGAGATGCTAAGTAGCTTACCCAGAAAGCCGGCCAAACACCCTTCCAATCCAATGCACCAATCAGAGTAGACAATTCGAGAGAATTTTATGAATATTCATACGTAACATACATATTCATAAATAAAGTTTTGAGCGATCATATCTCTGCCCGAAGAACATGGCGAGCGGTGAAGAAGATCTCCTATCAAAGAGCCTTGAATATGCGGCTGAAAGGTTGAAATTTCATCTTTTAAGGAGTAATTACAATCAAAAGCTATAAGATCAGCATTGAAATGGGAAGATGTATTTGTTAATCTTCCGACCGGTTATGGCAAATTTGCAATTTTTCAAGCCATTCCACTGTGCAAGGACTTCTTCGTGGGAAGTCGACTTGGCAAGATAATATATCTCGCCATGACGACATGTATTTTTGTTAAGTCGACTTAGTAAGATAATTTATGTCGCCATGTCGACTTTTAATTTTTGGGAAGTTGACTTGGCAAGATAATATATCTCGCCATGACGACATAATATTTTGGGAAGTCCACTTGTCAAGATAATATATCTCGCCATGACGACATGTATTTTTGTTAACTCGACTTGTCAAGATAATAGTGTCGCCATGACGACATATTTTTTTTGGTTAAGACGACTTGGCAAGATAATTTATATCGCCATGTCGACTTATAAAAGTTATTAAGTCGACATGGTTAAATAAATATCTTTACAAGTCGACAAAATATGGATATTAAGTCGACTTGTCGAGATAAAATATCTCGACAAGTCGTCAAGTCGAATGGCACTTTAACGCTTCTGTACGAAAGAGTCCATGATTCCGATTTTAGTTTCATGGACATCAAAGCTATTGCGAATGAGGACTCCCACGCCTCCACCTCAGTTCTCGGTTCTTCATAGGAACATGTATGGCACGCTCTTAGGGAATTAAATATAATTGTATATAATATATTTCACTTTAACAAATATATATTTATCTTTTACAAAAACCATTTCACGCCAGCCAATATATATTTCACTCTTAACAAATATATTTCATTTTAAATTTTAAAATTTTATTTCACTTTTCCCAAAATTGCATTTCACTTTTTCACAAAGTCTCATGTCACGTTTTCACAAAAATCCTTTTCACTTTTAACAAAAATTCATTTCACATTTTACAAAATTACATTTAACTTTTAACAAAATTTAATTTCACTTTTTTCACTGAAATCCTTTTCACTTTTAACAAAATTGTTGATGACTAGGGGTGGGTGCAGGGAGGGAGGGGGGAAGTTTTCCCCCTCTCGCGAGAAGCGCGAAATATCTCTGACGTTTTAACAAATTTGAGAGAAAGATAACGGCTAGCATCTTTTTTTAGGCGGAAAGTTAGTTCGACGCCCGGGATGCTTTTCAGTTATTTGGACGCAATACTGCACTGTATGTAACAGAGGTGGGTGCAGGGAGGGGGAACTTCCCCCCTCCCACGCGAAGCGCGAAAGCTCTTACGTTTTAGCAGATTTGAGAGAAAGATAACGGCTAGCATCTTTTTTTAGGCGGAAAGTTAGTTCGACGCCCGGGATGCTTTTCAGTTATTTGGACGCAATACTGCACTGTATGTAACAGAGGTGGGTGCAGGGAGGGGGAACTTCCCCCCTCCCACGCGAAGCGCGAAAGCTATAGTTATAGAAAGTTATAGTTCGACGCCCGGACTGCTTTTCAATTATTTGGACGCAATATTATAGTGTATGCAACAGGGATTGGTGCAGGGAGGGGAGTTATTTCCCCCTTCCCGGGGGAAAAACTTTGGCGTTCTAGCAAATTTTGAGAGAAAGATAACGGCTTGTAGCGCCTTTTTAGACTTTTTCTCTCTCACTTCCACCGCTTTTTCGTTCTCGCTTTATTTTTTAATGGGCCCCTGGCTACGCCTATGTGTGTATGTAACTTCTGTGCATTTTCACCACGAAAAGTTTTTTCAAAGATTTTGCTCGCTCGTTCGTAAACATTTAGCAATTGAACAGTTGATATTCGGGCAAAAGGCTTCCCCTACGGCAATGGAACCTTTCTCTCAAATTTTCTAAAACGTCACAGCTTTCGCGCTTCGCGCGGGAGGGGAAAAACTTCCCCTCCCTCCCCTCATCACCAATTCCGCACGCTTTTTCGCGTGCTTACAACCGCCCCCTAAAATGAAATCCTGGCTACGCGGTTGGATCCTTCACGGCTGCCCCCCCCCCCCCCCACTGAAAAATCCTGGCTACGCCTATGTATACACAAGTTACATATTATTATCTGGGAACCTTGCAATGCTTCACAAAAATAGGATATTCCAGCACCTCGCTGCCCGAATATGAAGATCGGAAATTTTGAAAATCCTCGGGGGAAGGGGGGGGGGGGCTGGGGGCTGCAGCCCAGGGGCACCATCATGCACACCAGGCGCCCCCCCCCCCATGCCTCCCCCCCCCCATGCCTCCCCTCGCCCTGAACCCAACTTCACGATGGCAAACCAACATTTGCTCTTTTAAATTTCAAATTTTTAATAATTCACATTTTCTCCCTTTTTCAGTTCTTTCCCTTTTACCTTGGCTTTTTCACCCAAGCCAAGAGAGGCAAGATAAAACCACCACCGCGCATTCTGTGAATGCATGGCAAAAACCAACATATAGCGGAAATTGGATGGGATTCGATCGCGCCGCACGCGTGTTTTTTTTTGGTAACCAAGCCTAGGCAGATTTCGCATTTTTTCATACTAATACGGTTTATTCCGTCAAGACTAATCGGCATGAATATTCATGAAAACGAATTATAGCGATATAATAAAACGAGCAAGGGCATCGAGCAGCTGTTCTGTGTGGCGCAATCGGATAATCCAGTCCTCTCTTGGTGAAGGAACTACGAGTTCGAACCTCGGCAGAAGATTATATTACGAATTTTTCTTTTGCTTATTAGGGTTAGGGTTAGGGTTAGGGTTAGGGTTAGGGTTTGCTTATTTAAAAATAAGGTGACTGAGTAAGAAAATACAAGTCCGATACTTGTAGTCTCTTTCAAAGTCTTCAAAAAAGGGTTTCTGCCTAGGCTTGGTTACAAAAAAAAAGACGCGCGCCGCACGGGGCACGTGTGGTAGCGCGAGCTAGCCTGCTATAGCGCCACCTTTGGGCCGAGAAAAAAAGAGGAACGTATTTTTTTGTTCAGAGTGAATGGTTTTTATCAGAGTTATTATGGTTTTCGTGAAAGAGGAATGATTTCTACGCACAGTACGCACATGTATATTATACGAGCGGAATATACACGCAGGTCTAGGTCGGGGTCTAGATGCATGACAAGCAAAGTTGTTTCGAGACAATAGGCCTATAAATGAAATGCATTTTTCTTTTAGAGTGGAATTTATTTCCTCTTAAAATTGAAATGAAATTTTGGGAAAAGTGAAATGACTTTTGGGAAAAGTGAAATGTAATTTTGTAAAAAGTTAAATTAATTTTTGTTAAAAGTTAAATTAATTTTTGTTAAAAGTGAAAAGGATTTTTGCGAAAACGTGACATGAAAATTTGTGAAAAAGTGAAATGAAATTTTGTAAAAAGTGAAATGTATTTACCTTGGCGTCCTTTTATTCATGTAAATATGTATTTGAGGTCTGTTCATAAATGTTTATTTGCATACTGGTTTTATTTGGGGGAAATGGCCTTTTTTATGTTTCTGGAATACATAAACTAGTATATGTACATATACAGAGAGAGAGAGAGAGAGAGATTCAGGGCAATTTGAAACTTTCTGGGAAGTACTGCAATCGTTTAAATTGAAGTGTTCTTAACTACTTTTTTTTTCAAATCAAGTCTTTATTCAATATTTCTCCATAAACAATATACACAAATGCAAAATGTAAATGATACATAAAATTTTATAATATACAAAGAAAATGTAGAATTCAAATGAGTTGGATATGCCTCTCTCTATCAAGATTTAAAATAAACTTATCTTGTTGCATATTCATGTTTTTTTTTCTATCTCGTATTGACATTCCAATTTCTTTTGAAATGAAGATAATGATAAAGAGCCGTTTACATATTTAGTTGAAAATATATAATATTTCGCATACAAAATAACAAAATTGATTGCCACCAACTTTATAATCCACGTCGTCCGCATTGGCCGGGATTCGGCGAACTTCATGTGGTCTAATCTTTTATTGCACTATAGGCTAACGCCACGTAGGAAGGACATGCATACGTGTCGAAGTACTGAACCCTTCGCAAATTCCAGTATGCTTAAGATTCATTCCATGAATTCCCGACGCTCGCGTGTTCAGTTTTCTGTCTCCTTAAATTGTTTCGAAGCCGTTGACAAGCCTCACGTACATGACGTTTGAGTGCGGTCATTGCTCTTTACCATGCGTGAGTCAACCGCACACCCAGATCCAAACACGACATTAACGCCTCAGAATCCTTTTAACGGCCTCTTCCTTTTATTGTTTCCTTTAATCATCCCCCAGACCTATCATGGCACAGCTATCAACTCAAGCAGTAATTTTTTTTTCAACATCTTATTCTTAGCAAACTGGAAAAAAATTCTGCCTTTGATCTTTAAAGTGGAAGTGATGAAAATAATAGGTTTGCGATTTTTTTTAGATGGTGTTCAAAACCATTGGCATTGCTCTTAGGCAAATTCAGTGACGCACCCCTCAGCTCGAGACAAAAAAACATAGTTGGCAGTTCTATAGCAGCTTTCATGATCTGCTGATTCACTCTCCCCACAAATTCACCTTCCCCGAAAAAATCGGGGAAGGTGTATTTGTGGGGAGAGTGAATCAGGGGAAACGTTTCATCAAGCGTTTTCATTAAGCGTTTTGTCAGTGATTTTTTACCGACAACTGTTATAACCTACTGAAATCCTTGAATCTGATTGGCTGAGAGCAAATTTGTCAGTAAATATCACTGACAAAACGCCTGATGAAACGCTCCCCTGATCTTTCATGTGCACAGATCTGCTTTTGTACCATTAATTTATTATTTCAGTTCCCATTATTCTCCTTTCTCTCTTCCCATCCGTCGTTTATTTAATTTCATTTTATCGTGTGTCTTTTTTATGTCAACTATAATGTGCCCCATCTCTCTCTCTCTCTCTCTCTCTCTTTCTCCCCTCTTCCTCTGTTATGGGGTGTTGCAAGAAAGTTGCGATTGATTGCAAGTTGCAACTGATCGATACTGACCAATCAAAATCATTGTTGCAAGCGCATCTTCTTGAATGGGCAGACCCTGTTCTAATTTGCTTTACAATTTGCAATCGATTGCAACTTTCTTGGAACACCACATTAGTCGGTCGTCTTCCAAAATTATCCTTTCGAACTTTGTATTTGTTTTGCGACCCCTAGTTCTTGTACATAACTTGAATTGAATATATCCTTGAATCTTTCAGAGATTGGAAGTTCACTCGACCGCGGACTATCAGGAGGAGAGAAGAAGAGAGCTAACATCGGATGTGAACTCCTCACTGATCCATCCATACTGATACTAGATGTGAGTAGGCCTGAGCGTTTTGGATTAAGCCAAGGAATGCCTTACTGAAACATACCCCCCCCCCCCTCCCCCTTTCCTCCCCCTCCCCTCCCCCGAATGATTATTTGAAAGAGAGCTCTTTAAGCTTTGTAATGCATTCAGAAATGCCCACTTCCACAAAAAACGATGACCTCTAAATGCCCCCCGAAAGATCCTGATTACGCCAGGTTGGATAGACCAGTTCACAAAATATAAGAGATATAAATCAAAGAGAAGCTAGAGTAGAGGCGAGGGGCAAAACTTCGTCACTGGCGTCTTTGAAACGTCAGTTTCGTACCAATGAGGTCTAATCCGAAACACGTGTTGTGTTTCATTGTTTCATTGTGGCTCAATGAGATTCGGATTCGGAGTAGGCCTAATAAGTAAATGAAATCTACAATCAGCCAATTTGGTTCAGATTCTCGCTTGCGTCCCTCCAAAAATACAGATGGGCTTTTATGAGATTAATATGGGCGGTTGCAGTACGCCAATGAAGATGGGGGAGGGAGGAAGGAAGGGAGGGGGCAAGGAGGGAGTAATGGTGTCCTTTCTTACTGTGTATGAAGTGATGTAGGGCATGACTGCGTTGCCTGACTTAAAGACATTATGAACAAGTTGTTTTTGTTTTAAATGAAGAAGCTTAATGGGAGGAATTTTACTTTGTAAACAAATTTTTAGGCTTTTACTCCCAGTGTTATAGATCGTATGCTCGATTTACTGCAATAAATCATATATACCTACCTATTATGCTAGACACTTGTCTACGCGAACCCGTTCGAGAACTTAACACAAATGCGTCACAATATTGCGCACACCCCCCCCCCCTAATCCTATTGTTCTCCCCTTTGCCACTCACGCGCGGCAACACGCAACGGCCATCTTCCTCTTTCTTGCTCGCCCCCGTCGAGTTAGGATGTCGAGTCACGGCGCTCCTGAAATCAGGTCTTTTTGTATCTTTTCAGCGCGCTTTCTCGTTCTTTAAAGCACTTTTCTGTACTTATTTTCGTCTAAGATTTTAGTACTCTTGTGTTTTTATGTCACTCTTGCCGTTTGCAAGGGATATTTTTGATTCCTTTCCAGGCAAGTTATTTTTATTTTCACTGCCAGCCCCACGTAGTTATTTCTGTGCGTGTTTTGCTGGTGTTTCCGTTTGACCCGATCCGTTTTCGGTTCGGTGTTTGTTGTATACGGTTTTTATCTAAATGGTGCGTATCTCCAAATTTATTTTTACCTGTACTCTTTTAAAGTATTTCATATTTTTGTATACTTTATTGCCTGTTTTATTGCAGTATTATGAGTTCGGAAGAAGAAGCTGCTAGGTCGCGGAGACCTGCTTCTTCCGAAGAGTCGTCTAGCAAGACGACTCGGCCCTCCAGAACTCTCCCGAGTACTTTCGTACATGGGGGAGGGAGGAGGGCTGCAGGTAAATTGCCCAGTGGTGTTTCCCTGCAGGGTTTGCCAGCCTCGGAGCATGCGGCTTCGGGGCGGTTGGTGTTAGTTGAGTTTGGGACGTCAGCTCCGGAGCCCGTGGCTTCGGGTGGGTGGCGTCAAGCTCTAGTGGTTTGGATATTACGAATCCAATCCCCCGGTCGCTGAGACCAGAAGGGGGGACGTCTGTTTCCCGCACGGTAGCGATGACTCGCATAAATCCGCTAGGGGAGACGCGTGCCACTACTGCAGGGCAGCTCACGGGCACCGCCCATGTTGGTCTGGTTTCTTAAACCCTAGCCCCCGGCCGATGCCAATGGGGGAGCGAGTACTGCCCGGGCTGTCTATATTGCCAGCTGATGGGAAGGCTCGAGCCAACAATTATGGGCACCGCCCATGTTGGTCTGGGTTCTTAAACCCTAGCCCCCGGCCGATGCCAATGGGGGAGCGAGTACTGCCCGGGCTGTCTATATTGCAGCTGATGGGAAGGCTCGAGCCAACAATTATGGGCGCTCTACGGAGCGCCCATAAGTGCGGTCACCTGAGCGCGCGATTACTTCCGGTCTGACCTGAGGTCACCTGAGTGCGCGATTACTAGTGCTCTCCTATTGTCGCCCACGGGCGGAACAATAATGAGTTCACATGCTATTAGTAGTCGGTGGGCGAATACTGGGACCTCGTCCCAGTCTGCCCTCGTACCTGGTTATTGAATAGCCCCCGGCCGATGCCGTATGGGGGAACGAGTGCTACCCGGGCTGTTGCTTTGCCAGCTGATGGGAAGACTGGGGCCCACATTTATGGGCGCTCTACGGAGCAACAGGTGCAATCACCTGAGTGCGCGACTACTAGTGCTTTCCTATTGTCGCCCACGGGCGAACAATAGTGAGTTCACATATTGTTAGTAGTCGGTGGGCGGGACTACGGGACCCCTTCGAGAATTTAACACAAATGAGTCACAATATTGTGCGCACCCCCCGTAATCCTATTGTCCCCTTCGCCACTCACGCGCGTCAACACGCTACGGCCATCTTCCTCTTTCTTGCTCGCCCCCGACGAGATAGGACGTATAGTCACAGCGCTCCTGAAATCAGGTCGTATAGTATCTTTTAGGTGCGCTTTTTCGCACATTTAAAGCACTTTTAGGTATCTATATTCGCTTAGATTATAGTACTGTGTGTTTTAGTAGTCACTTTTGCCGATTGCAAGGGATTTTTGATATCCTTTTCTTGGCATTTCTTTTTCCCTTTCACGGTCAGCCCCACGTAGATATTTCTGTGTGTTTGCGGGTGTTTCCGTTTGTCACCGAGCCTTTGGGTTCGGTGTTTGTTCTTACGGTTTTTTGGCTGTGAAAATCTTTTGTGCGTATCTCCCAAATATATTTTACTCTTATTTTGCTGCATTCAGTTGAAGTATTTCTTATTTTGAAAAGTATACTTTATTGTCTGTTTTATTGCAGTGGTATGAATTCGGAAGAAGAGGCAGCTAGGTCACGGAGACCTGCTTCTTCCGAAGAGTCGTCTAGCAAGACGACTCGGCCTTCCAGAACTCTCCCGAGTACTTCGGTACATGGGGGAGGGAGGAGGGCTAAGGGTAAGTTGCCTAGTGGTGTTTCCTTGCAGAGTTTGCCAGTCTCGGAGCTTGCGGCTTCGGGACGGGTGGCGTTAACTGTGTCTGGATTGTCAACTCCGAAGCCCGTGGTTTCGGGGTGGGTGGCGTCAGATTCTAGTGGTTTGGATATCTAACGAATCCAATCCCCCGGTCGTCAAGACCAGAGGGGGGAGGCGGTTGTTTCCCGTACGGTAGCGTTCACTCGCTCTGATCCGTTAGGGGAGACGCGCCCCACTACTGCAGGGCAACCCACGGGCTTTGTCCATGTTGGTCTGGGTTCTCAAACCCTAGCCCCCGGCTAACGCCAATGGGGGAACGAGTACTTCCTGGGCTGTCTACATTGCCAGCTAATGGGAATGCTCGAGCTAACAATTATGGACGCTCTTCGGAGCAACAGGTGTTTTCACCTGAGTGCGTGACTACTAGTGCTCCCCTATTGCCGCTCTCTAGCGGTCCAATAGCGGGTTCACACGCCTTTAGTAGTCATTGGGCACATACCGAGTCATCTCGGTCTGCCCCCGCACTGGGAGCTTTTAGCTCCCAACCCATGGCTACTGCATCTTCTTGCTTAGCCAATATGGGTGATTTGGGCGATTCTCTAGGCTTACGCCATGAGCGCTCCAATCCCTTTATGGGAAGTGAACGTCCCTCCGCGGAGGGATCGGTTCGTGTTTCCGAAGCGGCTTCGGAGATCCGAACGGATCCGATTAAGCGTTCTAAGAAAAGGGTTTCGGCTACGACTCTTGTCGAGTCAGCCAAGAAAAAGGCCAAGAAGAAGGCAAAAAGTGGCAAGGCTTTGCCGGCCTCTTGCCCGTCTGGCCTGGCTAACCCAGCTAGCTCCTCTCAAGCTGACATGTTCAGCATGATGCGGGCTTTTGCTCAGAATCAGGGTTGGTCCTTTGTACCGGCTACTTCAACCCTGACTTCTGTCCCTATTCAGGGGTATGACTTTGAGACTAATCAGCCTTTTGTGATTGATTCGTCTTTGTCTGAGTCGGTTTCGCATGTGCCTCCTATTCCCGCGGCCCTTGGGGCGCCGCCGGGCGAGGAGACTTTTGTTGATCCATGCGGGGCTCTGCTTGCTGAGTCCTTTGTTGGCGTTCCTTTGCCGGGTCATCCCGGTCCGCCCTTGCACTGGGCGCCTTGGCGCCCGGCCCATGGCTGCATCTTCTTGCTCAGCCGATATGGGTAATTGGTGCGCGTCTTTGGGTTCAATACCCTCAGCGCATTTCTCCCATAAAGGGAGGTGAGCGTCCCTCAGCGGAGGGTTCGGTTCGTGTTCCCGAAGGGCTTCGGGGATCCGAACGAAACCGAATAAACGCTCTGAAAAGCGGGTTTCGACTTAGGCTCTTTTTGGGCCAATCAGAAGCCTAGGGAAGGGGCTAAAAGAGGCAAGGCTTTGCCTGCCTCTTGCCCATCGGGTTTAGCTAACCCTCCGGTCTCTCAAGCTGAGATGTTCGGTGTGAGATGGGCTTTGCCCAGACTCAGGGTTGGTCCCTTGTACCAGGCATCACATCCCCTGCTTTTGTTCCTTTTTTGGGTCGGACATCGAGACTAATTAGCCTTTTATGGTTTATTCTTCTTTGTCTGTGACGGGATCACATGCGCCTCCTATTCTCGCAGCCTCGGGGCTCCGTCGGGTGAGGAGGCTTATGGCGGTTCATGCGTGAATCCGACTGTTTCGGCCTTTGTTCGTGATCCTTTGTCACGATCATTTCAGGCGAAACCAGTTTTGGAAGTGGCCTCTCAAGCTTCAGTTTCCGAATCGCTGGGGTAGAAGCGATTGCTTTGTTCTAAACTTTCCCTGACTTTCAGTCAGCCCGCGCGCAGGGTTCGACTTTGCTTGGGTTCAGGCAGCGGGATTCCTCCGAGGGTATTTCTCTTGCGGAGGATTTCAAGCTGGATTATGGACGCATTGAAGCGGCGCTTCTTTTAAGCGTCATGTTTGGTTTGCAGTGGTCATAGTTTTCCACTGCAGCTGCCTCGGTCATGTACCGTCGCAGAGTCTTGGTTCTTACGGCCCTTTGGGTTAAGGAGTCGGACATCGCACTGCTTCTCTCGGATGTTCCGTCTCGGGTCCTTTGCTTTTGGCGATGCGCGATAACAGGTCTCTGTCTTGTTTACATGCTCATCCTAAGTCGATGCGAGCCTCTGTCCGCGTCTTGGT
The DNA here is from genome assembly GCA_025617745.1 of Heliocidaris erythrogramma. NCBI lineage: Eukaryota > Metazoa > Echinodermata > Echinoidea > Camarodonta > Echinometridae > Heliocidaris > Heliocidaris erythrogramma. Next base: position 14,157,804 of record CM046865.1, on the reverse strand, counting down.
TGGTGGCTGTCTTCGTTCCTTTCTCCCCGCTTGGGAGGCCATCTCCGGGGACGCTTTTGTTCTCTTTGACGGACGAGACGGATTCTTCATAGATCTGTCCGCCCCGCTTCCCGGAGGGGCTATAGGAACTCGGTCACCTCACAGGCCCTAGCTCGTTTTCGTGCCTCATCAGAGATTGAATCTCTGTTGAAAAAGTGGGCTATAGAAAGGGTAAGAGACTGGCTGTCTTTTTCCCTTTCTCCGACTTTTGTTATTCCCAAGCGCTCGGGAAAACTTCAGTACATTTTCGGATGGAGACTCTCGCCTCCATTCTCCTGTTGATCAAGAGGAAGGACTACGCGGTCTTGATAGTTTTCGAAGATGCGTATTTCCACTTTCCCATTCATCGCGCTTCGCGCGATCTTCTGGGGTTTTCCTTCCTCTCAGAGACTTATCGCTTTCGCACTCTTCCCTTCGGGCTGCGCCCAGTCCCTCGGGTTCTTACTCAGGTTGTAGCCGTGCTGGCAGCCTCTCTGAGGCGATGCGGAGTCGCGCGATTGCTTGTTGGACGAGACTCGTTTGCTCGTCAATCTTACTCAAGACTTGGGTTTCCTAATATTTTGGGAAAAGTCAGAGTTAGTTCCTACTTGCAGCCCAGTTTTTCTGGGGGCTGTGTTGGACATTTGGAATCAGTTGGCTCGGCCCAGTCGAGACAGGTTTCTCACCATTGTCTCGGCAGCTCGCAAGCTCATGCTGGCCAGAAAGGTTCTTGCGCGAGGCAAGTCCTTCCGTACCCCCCCCCCCCCTTCCGTTGATCTCGGTTTCGACGGACGCCTCTCGGTTGGGGTGGGGAGGACATTGCAATGGCAGCGCGGTCGCGGGGGATTGGTCTCATCTTGGGACTCTTCCCCATATTTAATGTCCTGGAGTTTATGGCAGTTCTTTTAACCCTGCTTCATTTCAGAAGTCGACTTTTCAGTCGTTCAGTTCTGATCCTCACGGACAATGTCACTGTGGCGGCTTATGTCAATCTGCAGGGAAGCACTCGTTCTGCTATCCTGAATGCCCTAGCAGCACAGCTGTGGAGGTGGTGTTGTCGCATAGCGATCACACCCGTGGCATCTTTCATCTCCGGTCTGGAAAACCTCATTGCGGATTTTCTGTCTCGGGGCAGGTTTCTTCCATCGGAATGGATGCTGCATCCAGAGGTCTTTCGCCGCATTTGCAGTTACCTGGATCCACTGGATGTGGATCTTTTTGCGTCGGTTCTAAACCACCTACTTCCGATATATTGCTCCTGTGCGCGCGATTGGGGAGCTTGGGCTCTCAATGCTTTCTCTCTCAGTTGGGAGAATCTTCGAGGATTTGCCTTTCCTCCCTTCCAGCTGATTCCGCGAGTCTTGCGGAAGATCAGGGAAGATCGGGCTCGGGTGCTTGTGATAGCTCCCTTTTGGCCCAGGAGGAATTGGTTCCGGAGCTAATGAGCCTTCTGGCGGCTCAACCGTTCCTTCTTCCGTTAAGAGTGGATCTGGTGTTGCAGCCCCTCTCGGGGATTCTTCACCACAATCCAGAGTCCCTTCATTTGACTGCTTGGCCCTTGTCGGGGAATCTGCAAGACAGTCGGGTCTCTGTGATAGAGCCGCGGAATTTTTATTGTCCAGTCGTAGAGTTTCTACTAAGGAGATTTATAATTCCCGTCTTTCGGTCTTTTTCCTTTGGCGTAAAGAGCGAAATCAAACCCCTTATCGGCTCCTATTGGTTCAATTGCGGATTTTCTAATCTCGCTATTTGACAAAGGGAGATCCATCTCTACTATCCGAGGCTACCGTTCGGAACGATCGGGGCCATTCATTCGGGTTTCTCAGATGGTTCGGGGATTTCCAATTCCCCGCTGTTAAGTGGTGTGATTCGGTCGTTCTTTTTGAAGCGACCTCCTTGTTCTAGGTTAGTGCCGTCTTGGAGTCTGCCTAAGGTCCTGGAGGCCTTGGCGAAACCTCTTTGTGACATTGTCCATGAGGAACAGAACTGAACGACTGAGAAAACCGTTAGGTGAAGCTCGCTTCATCATCTTACGGTTAAGACGCTCTTTTTGGTAGCTTTTTTTTTTTTTTTGGTAGCCTCTGGACAGAGGCGCAGTACTCTTCATGCTCTCTGCCTTACTCCTGGTCATGTTCGCTGGGAGAGAAAAGGTGTTAGATTGATTCCTAAGGCTTCTTTTATTGCCGAGAATCAGACAGCTGCCTCTGGCCCTGTTGAGACTTTTCTTTGTCTGCTTTCTGGGTTTTCGTCAGTGCGCGAGGACAAAGTTTGGTGTCCTGTTAGGGCTCTCAATTGGTATATTGATAAGACTAAGTCTTATCGTAAGGATGATCAGTTGTTCCTGATCACTAGAGAGCCTTTTTCTCCTGCTTCTCTTGATTCCATTTCTAGATGGATTGTTGAGGCTTTTAGGGCTGCTGGCACAGGGTCTCTTTTTTCCGACAGTAAGCCTCGTGCTCATGACACTCGTAGTGTCAGCACTTCTTGGGCTCTGTTTCAAGGTGTGGCGCTTGATGATTTTTTGAAGGCTGCTTATTGGCGTTCGCCCAATTCCTTCATTTCTTGCTACCTTAGGGATGTTCCCGCAGGTGAGGCTATGTTTGCGTCAGCCACCTTGAAGGCCGCTGTGTCTTTGTATTCTTCGCTGTAATCCTATTCCCTTCTGCTTGAAACATGCCTCCCGGTCTTTGAGTTGGCGCTGGTCTGGCATAATAGGTAGGTATATATGATTTATTGCAGTAAATTTGTAAAATCAGCACTGATTTTCTTATTTACTGTATAAATCTATATACCTACCTATGACCCACCCTCCTTCCCCTCACCTTGCAAGCAACATGTTTCTACTTGGGATTGCTCGCAAAAGAGGAAGATGGCCGTAGCGTGTTGACGCGCGTGAGTGGCGAAGGGGACAATAGGATTACGGGGGGTGCGCACAATATTGTGACTCATTTGTGTTAAATTCTCGAAGGGGTCCCGTAGTCAAGACTACAGGCATAATAGGTAGGTATATAGATTTATATAGTAAATAAGAAAATCAGTGCTGATTTTACAAATAGGGACTTTTAGAAGCAGTGGACTAGTACTTCGTCCCAGTCGACTAATTTGCGCATGTCAACGTCGTCGACTGCCCATGTTGACTGCATTTCACTCGACGTGTACATACCATCGACGTCAACCGGAAGTACACACTCAACGGATGAGCATAATAGTTCAGCTGTTCTGATGACGTCATATACGTGAACCTCGTCGAAGATTTCGGAGCACCGCAAAAACGAAGTGAACACGTTCTCGATTTTGCAAGTCAGGGAGGAGGATAGGGAGAGGGCGGGTGGCGCATGCGCAGTGGCGTAGAATGATGTCCTGGCGTACCAGTCGACTAAGTGGACGTGCAATTCTAAAAGTCCCTATTGTTGGAGCAGGCAGAGCCTCGATCGCTCTCCCTTTGTGAGGTAGAGGCGATTGCTTTGTTGTCCATATATCTCCCTGAATCAGCCCGCGCGCAGGGTTCGACTTCGCGTTAGGTAATATGACCGCATTGAATCAGCGCTCTTTGTTAAGCGCCCTGTTTCGATTAAGGGTAAAGCCTCTGGTTTGTTTTTCCCAAGCGCTCGGGAAAACTTCGATTGATACTGAATTTGAAAAAATTTACAAATTCATTCCTTCAGTGCATTTTCGAATGGAGACCCTCGCCTCCATTCTCCCGTTGATCAAGAGGAAGGACTACGCGATCTCGATAGATCTCAAGGATGCGTATTTCCTTTTTCCCATTCATCGCGCTTCGCGCGATCTTCTGGGATTTTTCCTTCCTCTCAGAGACTTTCGCTTTCGCGCTCTTCCCTTAGGGCTGCGCCCAGCCCCTTGGGTTTTTACTCAGGTTGTAGCCGTCGCTGAGGCGCCGCGGCCTTCGGCTATTTTGCTACCTGGACGACTGGCTCCTCCTAGCGGAGTCGCACGATCGTTTGTTAGACGAGGCTCGTTTGCTCGTCAATTTTACTCAAGACTTGGGTTTCCTAATAAATTGGGAAAAGTCAGAGTTAGTTCCTACTCGCAGCCCGGTTTTTTCTGGGGGCTGTGTTGGACATTCGGAATCAGTTGGCTCGGCCCAGTCGAGACAGGATTCTCACTGTTGTCTCTGCGGCTCGCAAGCTCATTCTGGCCAGAAAGGTCAGGGCCAGATAGTGGCTTCAGTTCTTCGGATATCTAGCCAGTCTAGTTGATGTTCTAGAGGATTGCCGGCTCCTTATGAGATCTTTTCAGAGGCATCTCCTCAGGTTTTACAAACCATGCAAGGATTCTCTTTTGGTCTGGATTCCAGTACCAGTAGAAATCAAGTCTCTTTTCTCCCGTTGGACAAACGAGGAATTTCGCGCGCGAGGCAAGTCCTTCCGTACCCCCCTTCCGTCGATCTCTGTTTCGACGGACGCCTCTTGGTTGGGGTGGGGCGGACATTGCAACGGCAGCACGGTCGCGGGGGATTGGTCTCTTCTCGGGACTCTTCCCCATATCAATGTCCTGGAGTTTATGGCAGTCTTTTTAGCCCTGCTCCACTTCAGAAGTCGACTTCTCAGTCGTTCAGTTCTGTTCCTCATGGACAATGTCACAGTGGCGGCTTTTATCTATCGGCAGGGAGGCACTCGTTCTGCCACCCTGAATGCCCTAGCTGTGGAGGTGGTGTCGTCGCATGACGATCACGCCCGTTGCCTCTTTCATCCCCGGTCAGGAAGACCTCTTTGCGGATTTTCTATCCCGGGGCAGGTGTCTTCCATCAGAATGGAAGCTCCATCCAGGGGTCTTTTGCTGCATTCGCAGTTGCCTGGGCCCACTGGAAGTGGACCTGTTTGCGTCAGTCCTGAACCACCAACTTCCGATATACTGCTCCCGTGTTCGCGATCAGGGAGCTTGGGCTCTGGATGCTTTCTCTCTCAGTTGGGAGAATCTTTGAGGGTTCGCCTTCCCTCCCTTCCAGCTGATTCCGCGAGTCTTGCGGAAGATCAGGGAAGATCGGGCTCGGGTGCTTGTGATAGCTCCCTTTTAGCCCAGGAGGATTTGGTTTCCGGAGCTAATGAGCCTTCTGATGGCTCAACCGTTCCTTCTTCCACTAAGAGTGGATCTAGTGGTGCAACCCCTCTCGGGGATTCTTCACCACAGTCCGGAGTCCCTTCATTTGACTGCTTGGCCCCTATCGGGGAATCTGCAAGACAGTCGGGTCTCTCTGATAGAGCCGCTGACTTTTTAATGTCCAGTCGTAGAAGTTTCTACTAGGGAAATTTATAATTCCCGTCTTTCGGTCTTTTTCCTTTGGTGTAAAGAGCGGGATCAAACCCCGTCTAAGGCTCCTATTGGTTCAATCGCGGATTTTCTAATCTCGCTATTTGACAAAGGGAGGTCCATCTCTACTATCCGAGGCTACCGATCTGTGATTGGTGCCATTCATTCGGGGTTCTCAGATGGTTCGGGGATTTCTAATTCCCCGCTGTTGAGTGGTTTGATTCGGTCGTTCTTTCTGAAACGTCCTCCTCGTTCTAAGTTAGTCCCGTCTTGGAGTCTGCCTAAGGTCTTAGAAGCCCTAGTAAAGCCTCCTTTTGAGCCGTTAGGTGAAGCTTCGCTTCACCATCTTTCGGTTAAGACGTTCTTCTTGGTAGCCATTGCCTCTGGGCAGAGGCGCAGTACCCTTCATGCCCTCTGTCTTACTCTTGGTCATGTTCGCTGGGAGAGAAAAGGTGTTAGATTGATTCCTAAGGCTTCTTTCATTGCCAAGAATCAAACGGCTTCCTCTGGCCCTGTTGAGATTTTTCTTTGTCCGCTTTCTGAATTTTCGTCAGTGCGCGAGGACAAGGTTTGGTGTCCTGTTGAGCTCTCAAATGGTATATTGATAAGACTAAGTCTTATCGTAAGGATGTTCAGTTGTTGCTGGCACAGAGGCTCTTTTGTCAGACAGTAAGCCTCATGCTCATGACACTCGTAGTGTCAGCACTTCTTGGGCTCTGTTGCAAGGTGTGGCGCTTAATGATATTTTGAAGGCTGCTTATGGGCGTTCGTCCAATTCCTTCATTTTCTTGCTACCTTAGGGATGTCCCTGCAGGTGAGGCTATTTTTGCGTCAGCTACCTTGAAGGCCGCTGTGTCTTCTTTGTAATCCTGTTCTCCTCTTCTCTTGAAACATGCCTCCCGGTCTTTGAATGGGCGCTGGTCTAGCATAATAGGTAGGTATATATGATTTATTGCAGTAAATTTGTAAAATCAGCACTGATTTTCTTATTTACTATATAAATCTATATACCTACCTATGACCCTCCCTCCTTCCCCTCTCCTTGCAAGCAACATGTTTCTACTTGGGGTTGCTCGCAAAAGAGGAAGATGGCCGTTGCGTGTTGCCGCGCGTGAGTGGCGAAGGGGAGAACAATAGGATTAGGGGGGGGGGGTGCGCACAATATTGTGACGCATTTGTGTTAAGTTCTCGAACGGGTTCGCGTAGACAAGTGTCTAGCATAATAGGTAGGTATATAGATTTATATAGTAAATAAGAAAATCATGAGCTGATTTTACAAATCTGTAATGAAAATCACAAGTCAAAAAAATTGGAACCAGCGGGATTCGAACCTGTCATCTACTGCTTGCCGGGCAGCGACTTAACCACCAGGCTATTCTGGTTCACGGCCAAGTCACGATGAACTGGAATCAAATACCCAAGATCCTCTTCTTTCTGACTCATTAATATTCAACGGTCCGCCGTAGACACTTGTTAGTAAATGAAGAAGCTTAATGGGAGGAATTTTAATTTGTTTTTGTTTTGTTTATTTTGTTTAACTTTTTTTTTTACTTCAAACTGTCGTTTATTCGCTCAAAAAGCAGGAGAAAATTTTCGATAAAATGTAAAACCATATCACACATCACTGTTTCAATTGACATTGAACACAACCTGACAAAATTCTATTCTTTTCTGTTATACACTAAAGGAAAAAAGAAACTTATAAAAGTTCAAGAGATCACCAAATTAAATTCTCTGCATGGAAATGTACCAAATTTGGATATAATGTTGATTCAATACATGGCTTTAAATGACAGTCAATAACAAAAAGTTTTCTTCAATGCCACAAAAGAAATGTGCACTGAAGCAAAGGACTCTCTAATCCCCAAGTCACAAAGACCAACTGCAGCCTTGTACACCATATGCATGTCAATGAATGAAACAAAAGAATTTCAAAAGGGATTTGCAAGTTCATATCCAAACAGATTAATAGCCAGTATGTCCACCTCTAGCTTGCTGGCAAGCTGTACACCGTCTTCGCATGCTTCCGATCAGATTCGCGATGGTAGCCTGGGGAACATTGTTCCATTCCTCTTGCAGTGCTGCAATGAGCATCTCCCTATTGATGGGCTGATTGTCACGCCTTGACACACGTCGACCAAGCTCTTCCCAGAGATGTTCAATTGGGGAAAGGTCTGGTGAACGGGCGCACCATGGCAGAACATCAATATCCTCTTGCTCGAGGGGTGCAAATCCCTTTTGAAATTCTTTTGTTTCATTCATTGACATGCATATGGTGTACAAGGCTGCAGTTTGTCTTTGTGACTTGGGGATTAGAGAGTCCTTTGCTTCAGTGCACATTTCTTTTGTGGCATTGAAGAAAACTTTTTGTTATTGACTGTCATTTAAAGCCATGCATTGAATCAACATTATATCCAAATTTGGTACATTTCCATGCAGAGAATTTAATTTGGTGATCTCTTGAACTTTTATAAGTTTCTTTTTCCTTTAGTGTATTACCTCAGTTAAGTATTTACAGTTAAATATTTATGCTGTGTATAAAACGTTCAAAGCAAACAGACTATGTTTACAACCAAATTAATCATTTCACATGGATATTTCACTGTAGTATTTCATCACTATTTTTATTCATTTTGTATTGTAGACATGAAAAAACAAATACGGTATGATTTTGGGTAATGTTTGATTTTTATTGTTTCAAAATGCAGAAATTAAACCAAACTGAAACTGAAACCTAAATAAGGATGTATTGATCGATTTGGTCCCATCTCCTTGTTACCCGTCACCTTCACTCACAATTAACATGCTTATTAATCCTACGCATATTTCCTGTTGCTTCCTGATGATCCAAATCATTACCCGAGCTTTGCCCGCCATAGTAACACCCAGCATTTTTTTGCGAGGTAAATTTCACCCCTAGAGATTAAATCACATTTGACGTGTAAATTTATTGGTCATCAGGGGGTATGCGGGAAAATCAAGGAAATTGATCGGATCCTGGCATATGTCATTTTCAAAGGTCAGTTTATTAGTGTAATACATCACGTTATGATAAAGGTAATGACACTACAGTTCAGAGCTACAGTTCAGACACTACAGTTCAGAGCTACAGTTCAGAGCTAAAAATTGGCATGGTCAATGAAACTGTTCTATGAATCATTCACAAGTTTTGTTTGTCTTTTCTTTCTTTTTTTGGCATTGCCAGACTGTGTGCCAGTTGTGGTTCAATTTATGATGTTCCTTTTATCCATTATGCTCTCCAACGATATTTCAATATACTGCTCTCATACTGTTCAAAGATGAAGATAATATTGATTTTATGTGTTTTTGAAATATGGATCAATTAAAAATTGGAATCTGAAGTAATAATGATGAATGAAATTAACGACGTTTCACCGATTGTTCTTAGGAGCCCACGTCTGGATTAGACTCCCGAACAGCCTGTGAGTTGCTCGAGACTCTTAAAGAGTACGCCATTTTATCTGGAAAGACTGTAATCACGTCCATCCATCAGCCGTCGAGTCCAGTGTTTCATCTTTTTGATCGCTTACTCTTGCTGTCCGAGGGTCAGGTATATTAAGCCTTAATTTATTCAACTCTTTTAAACGGGCTTTTTTTTTGGGGGGGGGGGGGGCTAGTTTTCAAATTGTTTTCAATCCGCCTCCCCTTTTTCAGGAAAGAACATGTAGAGAAAACAACGCGCATTTAAATATCGCTGCTGCGTATTTTCTTTTGGACAACAAATGATCATTCGTCACTTCTTCACTAAATTGTGCAAGACAGCTGCCCGTATTATGCATGTTTATCACTCTTACATTAAAAAAAATGAAACTTGAATCCTAAATTCCTTCAAAGTTTTTTTGGTGAAGTATAGATAATATAAAAGATATAACCCGAAATTAGAATCTTTTCTGTTGTATTTTGCTGTTATATTATTTCAATATCAACTGTGCCACTTTTCTAGTCTTTCTATTTATTAATACGCCTACATTCTTTTGTCTATCTCCTCCCCTTCCCAGCATCCATTTCTAGTCTTACTGCATGTGTTCCCCAATATTTTTAATTCACTAGCGATAATACCATCTGTTTTCTTTAAAGGTTGTGTACTCAGGTAAAGCAGATCAGGTGGTGAATTACTTTGCGCGGTTGGGACTCCGATGCCCTCAGCACTACAATCCTGCCGACTATATCAGTATGTCCCTGTCGCAATCATTGTTACACACTAGAATATTAACATTTACTGTGCCCTTGTGCCATTTGGCACAGACTCTACACACAAGTCCCATAGAAGAGTATTTAGGTGGCAAAAAAAAGAGTTAACAATATTTGGTGTATTGCATGAAACCTATCCGTATCTAAATCTACTGTTTATACGAAGAACGTTCAGTGTACATATATATATATATTTCCTTTTTTTTAATTTAGAAAATTCTCATTTTTGTCTTAATAAAAGTAACAGTGAACTGATTAAGATCTTTATTTAGCATTTAACATATTAAAACCAAATTTTCGGTTAATTTGAAATATGTTTCATAAATATGAATTAAACTAAAAGTGCAAATTAAGTTATTCAGATATGTAGACATAAAATAATACTATTCAATACACATTAGCTTTAAATTTAGACATTTCGAAAAAGAATAAGTATAATATTTCCTAATTTGTATATTACCTATGGAGAATTTCGGCAGTGGTAGATTTAAGTACAGACAACTGTTTTGCTGGATGCCACTTACAGTTTAATATACTTAATGTCCTTACTTTTTGCGAGATAGGTTAATCTAACAATGGATGTGTTCGTATTTTATTCCAGTCGATATCGTGAAAGGGACCGACGAGGAGCGCTCAAAAATTCATGCAGCCGCTGAGAGGCAATCATGGAATCGTCAATACTACGGGAACCACTCACCTAATTGTATCCAAGTCCCTGTTGAATCCATGTCGGAAAATGAATCGAGCGAGCGACAAGGAAGTATTAATCACGGTAAATTCCACGTTACTTACCGGGTTGGGTACTAGATTGGGTGGCAAGTGGGTGCCGAGAAGGAGCCGGGTTGGGTATCCTGTCGGGTGTCACATTGGTTGCTAAATTGGGTGGCAAGTTGAATGCCGAGATAGATGCCAAGTTAGATGCTGTGCTGGAATCGAAGATGGATGCCCAGTTGGTGCTGTATCGGGTGCCTAGTTCAATTCTCAGATGGTTGTCTCGTTGAGCTCCGAGTTTGGTGTCTAATTGGGTTGGATATTAAGTTGGATATAGATGTGGGTGACGAGATTGATGTCGTAAATACTGATCTTATGTATATTTAGGTGCTTAGTTGAGTGGTGTATTACATATTGAAAATCAGTCAAGATGGAAATTGGTCTGGTTTTGCTTTCCTTCGTTATTTGAGCGTCCAAACGGAAAATATCAAGACCTAATGAGGGAAAGGAAAATGTTCTCAAGAGATTTCCAGGACTGACTACAGTATTTATGACGAAATTGCCATTTTATCTCCAGACTATACTCATAGTGTCATGCGACATTAGTTGTCGTTGATCATAACGGTTTACAATAATAATATTTTAACCAGTTTTTTGATAAATTATTGCAAGACAAAATATCATCGTTAAACATTGCGTTTTAACATGATCGCAAACAATATAATCATGATGCCCTTCAAAAGATCTTTTTCACATTATGATAGTGGGGTTTTTTTTGTTTGTTTTTTTAAGAATTTTCTGCAAACTGTAGCTAATCTTCTAGTCGAGACGGCATTAAATATGTTTGCAAGCATGTTGTAATAGTAAGTTAATATGAAATATATAAAGGGTTTTATAAACTTCCTTACTGTAATCATTATTTTCCTGCATTTTCCCCTTATCACCCACGTTTATTGATAAATGCAGCTCTATCAATAGGTAATCTGCAAGACGGTAGCTTCGACAATTCTGTCTTTGTCGACTGCGCCATTGATGAGGCTGGCGGTCAAGTAACAAAACCGTATGCCGGCAACGAGGCCATTCTAATCAACAGCTCTAACACCAACGGCAACGCGTCGCACTACGAATGCGTACGCGCATCGTTCAACAGATCGCTATCACAAGAGCTGCAAGTCAAAACAACCAAAGACAGTCAACGATACCATGTAGAATCGTACGATAGAACAAACGCGCAGGACGAAAAATGGCCGACAGGCTTCTGGCACCAGATGCTGACACTGACGCACAGGAACTTCAAACAGAACCGATATTTGGTGCTTTCCAGGCTGGCTGTCCTCAAACAGCTTACAATTGCACTTGTTGCTGGTGCACTGTGGTTTCAGATAACGTTTGCAGAGGAAAACGTCAGAGATATATCAGGAATGGTAAGAAAAGCCTCAGGGTAAATTTGCCTTTCCGCATTGTTTCTCTGTTAAACTTTGAAAACTATAATGAAAACCAGTAAGAATCGCCAAAGCTTTCGAGCTTCCTTGGGGAAATTTTGATTTGGAAAGCTGTTGTTGCAGTTTTGTTATAATTATGTAATTAGTAAACGAAGCTTGATGGGAGGAATTTTAATTTGTAAACAAATTTTTTAGGCATTTTACTCCCAGTGTTAAAGATCGTATGCTCGATCTGTAATGAAAAACACAAGTCAGAAAAAATTGGAACCAGCGGGATTCGAACCTGTCATCTACTGCTTGCCGGGCAGCGACTTAACCACCAGGCTATTCTGCTTCACGGCCAAGTCACGATGAACTGGAATCAAATACCCAAGATCCTCTTCTTTCTGACTCATTAGGTGGTCTGTCATTTATGACAGACCTCCTTTTAATTTTGTCAAAATTTTCTTTATTATTATTTCTTTTTAAGGCAAATTCTTGTGGCTACCAAATCTCAAAATCGGCCTGGTCAATATCATCGAGTTTCATGTCATGTATGAGGTCAATCATGGACATGGTCCATTAAGCTTTTGGAGGTCAACAGGTCATCGTGACGTCATCAAGACGCCATTTTGTAAATTTACAAGATCGATTATATCTTCATAATCGATCATCCAAAATCAACTATATTCACATCACATAAACTTCACATGACGGGTCAATCAGTCATGTCCTCACAGGTCATCTAGAGGTCAGGACGTGCGCGTATGCGCGCGTCAAAATTTTAAAATGCTCAAAATCACGTAGGATCAAGTCTCCACACGTTTCACGTCATTTTGAGCATTTCAAAAATTTGCACGCGTACACGGGTGCGTGCGCGTTTTCCCGTATTCCACCGTATTCCGTTGACCCCCAAATTTTTTGACATCATCAGGTAGGGTATGAATCATAGATGTCATTTCATGTATCATTTGACCCTTATAAACATCATGACGTCATCAAAATGGCGCCAGAAGTCAAAATTTCCATTTTTCATGTTTTGACGTCATCACATTTATGCCAATTTAGCTCTAGATTCGCAAGTATTGGTTGTTTTTCGCCCAGATTTTAATATGTTGTAGCTGAGGCGATTTCCTACAAAATCAGTCATCACTATTTTTCATTTTGATGACGTTATCACAGTGACATTTTCAATTAAAGATGCCATGTCAGAATTTTCCCTATTTGCGTGTTATGTCTATTTTAATTTGTAAACAATTTTTTTTTCCTCCCATCAAGCTTCTTCGTTTACTAACCATTGTCTACGGCGGACCGTTTGAATATTAAGTCAGAAAGAAGAGGATCTTGGGTATTTGATTCCAGTTCATCGTGACTTGGCCGTGAACCAGAATAGCCTGGTGGTTAAGTCGCTGCCCGGCAAGCAGTAGATGACAGGTTCGAATCCTGCTGGTTCCAATTTTTTCTGACTTGTGTTTTTCATTACAGATCGAGCATACGATCTTTAACACTGGGAGTAAAATGCCTAAAAAAATTGTTTACAAATTAAAATTCCTCCCATCAAGCTTCTTCGTTTACTAACCATTGTCTACGGCGGACCGTTTGAATATTAATGAGTCAGAAAGAAGAGGATCTTGGGTATTTGATTCCAGTTCATCGTGACTTGGCCGTGAACCAGAATAGCCTGGTGGTTAAGTCGCTGCCCGGCAAGCAGTAGATGACAGGTTCGAATCCCGCTGGTTCCATTTTTTTCTGACTTGTGTTTTTCATTACAGATCGAGCATACGATCTTTAACACTGGGAGTAAAATGCCTAAAAAATTTGTTTACAAATTATGTAATTTTATGAATTCATACAAACTTAAATGAAAGAAATCAAATACATACCATGACGGTACAACCAATAACAGGCGATCTTCTATGGTAAATACAATATACTAGGTGTTACAAAAAATATTTCCCACTTTTGATCCTTAACCCGTTGACTACTGAATTCTTTAACTCTCATAGGCTTTATACAGGAGCCAAGCGGTTCACGTAGTCTATGGGTTAATTGTTCAAAAACTATATATCAGATAACACTGACATTGATGTGAGCAATAGCTGAATAGTGTACAATTTTGTTGGAGGTAATTTAAAAATGAAAGCATAAATCAGTCATTAAATTCAAGATTAATTTTTAAGTCAGGGTTCAGATTTTGCTCTATTTTCAACCCTCTGTACAAAACTTTAACTTTGCACAGGGGTCAATTGGTGTGTATGGGAGTGTGTGGTTAACACCCAGACAATGGTCGTGGACAATGGCCAGGTTTTGAATGCTTTATTATTTATTCATAAGGAATTCCAATATCGCAGCTAGTCTTTATTCATCTTCTGGCATTAACTGTGTAAAGTCATTTCACTGAGATGTCATTTTAATGGATTTTGAAGCAATCAAAGTAATGCGAAGTGATTTAAGTCATTCAAAGGATAGGAATATTGATGTCCTTGATGATGATGATGATGACAAAGGTGATAGTGATGATGATACTGATGATGACAATGATATAGTGATAATGATGACAATGATGATGAGGATGATGATGATTATGATGGTGATGATAATGCTGCTGCTGCTAATAATGATGATCATGGTAATGATAGTGACAGTGATGATGATGATGATGATAATGATGATAACGACGACGTTGATGATATGATGATGATGTTGCAAGCACATGGAAACATGTGCTTACTTTTTTCATGTGCATGCATTTTACCCTTTACCATGAATTCAGGCTAGCAGTGCCCAGGGCAATCCATCATGAATTATTAATAAAGCATTCATGTGCCTTGGAGGAAGAGATTAGAAGTCTGGTCAGTAGAGCTCTGAAAAGGTGCTACACTCTTAAAAATGCGTGGTCAAAAATAACCCCAAACGGGGTTACAAATGACCCCGCATGCGGGATCAACTATGCACAAACCCCGTGCGGGGTCACCCAAAGTAACCACATAGCGTGGTTACATTTCGACCCCGAATGTGGTCAAAATTTAACCACGATTGCGTGGTCATTTCTGCATAACTTGACCCCGCATACTAATGATCATTACCTTATAACCCCGTCAAAACGTACGGGGTCATTTCTTCCGACCACGCAACGTGGTCATTTCCCGTCGGACGGGGTTGATACTTCTGCCGGATGCGCGTGTACCATCCACGTTTCAAAGATTTAAAAAAAAAAGCTAATGTCAAGTAATATCATAACATATTTTGTATATTTTGCTCACTATGACCTATAACCTATCCTCTCCTATCGTATAGCATATCATACCCCTATCATCCTACTTTAACCCTACTCCTATTATAGTCCTACATCCTATACCTATCCTATACCTATATATCCTGAAAACCTTTATTTTATTATATATAGGGACTGTATTGCAGTGCTTGCTAAAAGTGGTTAACGATTTTAATTTAATTTTCTAATGTAGATTTTTGGATCTTAAACCTAATTACATGTTTGAATATGTACAACATAATAATTAGTATACATACATTTTTCATCACATTTCAAAGTGCAATCATTGCATAAAAACTTAAAAATCAAGTGTCATTTATATATATAAATTCTGGTTGTTTACGGTTGCTCATGGGTATTCAGGATACATCATGAATATTCATGACAATGGCCCAACGTTTAACCAAGTAGAAGTCGGACCAATACTTTGCTGATGAATAAGCAATATTTCAAATGGTTAGTGATTAACCAGTGAAATTGGAACATTGTGACCAACATATTTTTGGAAATAACCCATATGGTGTTGACCAATCGCATTGGTACATTTTTTGACCAGTCCTTTTTTAGAGTGCATTAAAATGACCAGTTTTTGCGTGGTCATTTTGACCACGCAAAAACTGGTCATTTTAATGCAGCGGGAGCATTATTGATCGAAAACAACCCCGAAACGTGGTCGAATAAATTCGACCACGCAATATGCGACCCCGCATTTTTAAGAGTGTATTCATGTCCATTGTTCAGGGTCATTGTAAGCACACACTCACATACACTGGTAAATTGGTAAATTTCAAGTTTTGTACAGAGGGTTAAAATTTGACCAAAATATGGAACCTAACTTTAAAATTAATCATGGATTTAATGAAACTTATTTATGCTTTCATATTCAAATCACCTCCAACTAAATTGTACACTATTCAGCTATTACTCATATCAATGACAGTGTTATCTGATATATAGTTTTCGAACTATTAAGGATCAAAAGTGCGAAATGTTTTTTGTAACACCTAGTACAATCCATAGCAGGACCAATAGCCTTTGTGGAGTACCCCCTTCCAGATCTTCAGGAATATAGAGTTCTGCGAGGTGATGATTTAGACCTGTGGGCGCGCCAAGGCTCGACCCTATCATTGCTACGCCACGAACGCTAAAGGTCTGAATCTGATAGTAATTATTCCTCTTCTTTCATTTTCTCGCCAGCTCTTCTTCATGTCTGCTTACTGGGGATTCGAATCTGTATATAGCAGCCTGACAACGTGTAAGTATCGTTAAGAATTTCGCAATGTAACATTGTCTAAGACGGTACTGTTTATCTTCTCTCTTTGTGCATTAAAACGACCCGTGTTGTCATTTACTTCTATAAATTATCCGTTATTTTGAGTGTTGTCGAGACCTCAATGTCCAAGACCGAGACTGAGACCTTATAAAGTGACAGGGAAATGTAACCCAGCAAGCTTTAGCTGATAACTAATTTGTGGGCAGTTAGAAATATCTTGAAATTACTCCAGTTGATTGCTTAGAAAGAAACACAATCGTTCCAAACTTTGCAGTTTTTTATTCGGGTCTCGAGAGCCCGTCTCGAGCTGTTTCCTCTAGACCTTGAGGTTCGAGACCGAGATCCTATAAACAGATAAAAAAACATGTCTCGAGACCTACAACATTGGTTCCACAAGATTACAAGAGCCAGAAAGTAACCTATCGACTCTCCTTTGTATGAATGTATAGTAGTTTGTAAACAGTTTTATTTGTAGACATCCATGTAGTTATTGAATTCTTATTATTGATTTCACCATTCATGCAGTCCAACTAGAACGTGCGGTGATCACAAAGGAGCGCTCGGCCGGTGCCTACCGACTCTCAGCCTATTTCATGTCAAAGGTCGTAGGAGTTCTCCCTCTAATGTCCTCGCTGGCTCTAGTCGCAGCGACCATTTCGTTTTGGATGGTTGGGCTCCATGATTCTGCCTTGGTGTATTTGTGTTTCATGGGGACACTCGTACTTTACGTGCAGACCGGTCAGGTTAGTGTCATGTTAAGTGTAGTATTTTCCTCATCCTCACTTCATCTTTTCTTTAATTTCTCACTTTCACTTATTGTACAAAGTCATTTTGAGAGGACATTGCCCTTTATACCAGAAGTCACCACCACGGCACCACCCCTATGTTATCACATTTATCTATCAACAAGTGGTCAGCTGCATAGCCCATTAATGACTCACCCTCAATTCAAGGATTTTCAACAATACTCCCTTTCTTCTTCATCCTGCTACACTAGCAAGGGATAAGAACAAACACTTTTCATCTCCATCTTTGCTAGCTACACTTCTCAAAGTTTTCTCATCGAGTTAACACGTTAATTTGAGGATGTCATCTCTTCACTTCTGAATTTGTTTCCTGCACTTCAATTGGAGCAATTTCTACAATTCTCTACTTTACATTCTATACTCCATCATCTCACCTGGAGGGATTTCTATTTCATCATTTATTATTCTCTGCAATTCACTCAGGGAACAGTCCAAATCTCGCTTGTGCTAGCCAAGTAGTTTTGTGATCATTTCTGTGGTGATATCTGTGTAAATATATATTTGAATCGGATTGTGCAATATTTGGAAACTTTTGGCATTTTGGAGGATCCATGTCCGGTTAACCCCTGCACGCATAAAGTCGGTAAGTGGTGATTGCTTCTTATTCCCATCTCGCCTTATAAGTAGCGACCAACCGCTACATAAGCAATGATTTAACCACAGGGGCAATGGGGGGGGGGGGGGGGGACACATGTCGCATTCGATTTGTGTAAAAAAAAATGGGGGTGAAGAAAAGGGGCGAAGGAGAAAGAATGAAAAGGAGGGAGGTGAACCTGATATAAAATGACAGGACCTCTTCCACAACCTGCCCCATCGGTGACCTTGCTATACACATTCCATCCTAGAAAGATGGCCACATCCTCCATTATACCAGCTTCCCCTTATAAATGGCTCAACCCACGGTACGCAACCTGTTGTAAGTGTTTTAGCCTGTGATTTTGAAATGGGTCCCTGGATAGAAAGGTAAACAAACTCTGCACTGCGTGGTTTGATTATCTTCTTGATATGAACCAAACTAAAATATTGTAACGAAATTGGTTTTTAATTTCGTAGAAAAGCTTAAGTTTTAGTATAGAAATAATCGTTTTGGCCGATTACCGTATTGAAATAACATTTTATCAAAATGTGAGATCGATCATGTTACGTTTCTGGGAAAAGAGGATGTTTTAGTTACACTTTAGTCTGTAACTTTTGTTGTTGTTATATTTGCTTTATATGATTGTTACCAAGTGAATGAGCATTTTATGCCAATTAATCTGGTAGGTCATTTGCTTAGGTCAAAGCTAGGAAAGTTAGGAAAATATGAGTTGATTATTGCATGTGTATTTAATTAACAACTTTTTCTTGTACATGTGATTGCATATGTTATGGTGTATTTGCTGAATAAAAGGTCTATGGCTGAGTCATTCACTGTATGCCAAGTCAGCGCTCACCGAGCCTGATAGTACGGTGGCTGATACTTCAGGCTGGCTTGGTGTGCGGGCCAAATGATTCAAATGATGGTTTTGCACAGTCTTTCCAAATATTGATTTGGAAGATTTCGAGAATAACTTGTTCAATCGCTACGCCAGTGATTGATTTCTGGGTTTTTGCCTGGCTGTCTTAGCACCTCATCGCAGGGAAGCTGGTGGACGACAATCTACTGAAAACGAGGTCTGGACATGGTCGTGCGGTACTGAAGTCTTCTGGACATGGTCGTGCGGTGCTGCGTACTTCTGGACATGGTCGTGCGGTGCTGCGTACTTCTGGACATGGTCGTGCGGTACTGCGTACTTCTGAAGAGTAAACTAGCACAGTAGTGACGGTTTGCAGAGAAAGCAAGGTTTGGAGAGAAAGCAGGTTCGACAAGGTGGTATATTTCCGCCAAACGTACCACGTCTTCAGCTCGGGCTATCCTGACCGAAACCGCAGCTGGAGGAAGCAAGCGTCGATTCCGTTACAATATATATAGCCTACGCTCATACGAGACTAGTGATTTAAAAAGCTTCAAGTTAGCAAAAATTTAAGTTAACGAAACAACGACTCATTAACAACGACGAGAGTTCACAAGGGCCCGAAACAACGACGCTCGTTGTTCAAGCGCTCGTTAACAACGGGTTTGTTAAACTGTTGTTATTCTGTCCACACGTTTGATACTACGACAGAGAATTTGCTGCTGCTCCGTGGTCCCAGCGTTAACTACAAGTTCGCTTGTAGTTCTAAAACTAGAACTACAAGTAAACCTAAAGTTTTTTTAAGCTACGAGTCCGTTCATACGGTCTGAACTACAAGAGTTTTGAAACTACAAGTGAAACCGAACTCACAAAAGAGGTTTAAACCTAAACCATGGTTTAAACCTCCGTAAGCGTACTGAAATAAGCGTAAATAAGCGCACATTGCCCATGCGCGCACTCAAAGAAACTCTATGATTGGATCGGATTCCGTGCGCACGTACGCTTAAAAAAAACCCAGGTGGGGGTTTAAACCATGGTTTAAACCAAACCTCCTTTGTGAATTCCGGCCTAAAAGTTTACCTCCCTTCGTGTGAACCTGACTAATGAAAGCAGAAAACATGGTAAGCGGCTGTGGATCGGAAAACCATTGAAAGACAAGTGACTGTACCGGGTGTGCTTTAGTGTTAACCCTCTTTTAATCTCTGTACACGGTTGCTTTCATTTACACTGTAAGAATAATATGCTTGGATGAGTATTGGATGAACGATTATGATAGTAATCTTCGTCTTTCGTATGGCGTTTTGCAGCTAAAGTGACAAACACAAATTTGTGGTCCAGGAAAGGGTATAATTTGACACAAGATGGAGTTCATCGATGCCTCCTGGGAACGTCAGCATGTAGCATGATATTAGTATATGGGTATAGAAGCAGTGGCGTATCTAGGGATTCTGGCGCCCGGGGCATATAAAGAAGTTGCGCCCCCCCCCCCCCCCCCCCCCCCTTGTGCCCAAACCTTCTTGTACAAGCGAGGGAGCAAAGCGACCGAGCGGCAAATTTGTTTGCATTTTTAACCCTAAAAAGCACAATTTCTTGCGCATTATACCGAGGAAATTTGGCAAGTGACCACTGCAACTATGCGGTAGAGAAGTTCGAATTTTGTACATTGATAAACGGTTTTCTATTCACTCCCCTCTAAAATTGGGAGCGAAATTAACGAAAACCCTTGATAAATAGTAGAGGAATTGAGCAAATCGACTGAAAGTTGAGATTTATTTTAAATGTTTACCCTCTACAAATGTTATTTATGCATTTTATCCTATATAGGAGGCGCAATACTTAGCAAGAGGCAGATGAAACCTACATGATAGGGGCAAAGCACAATTGCATCTTTATTTTTGAACTTTTGAACCCTTAAAAACAAGCTATTTAAGAACTATATAATGGGGGTGCGAAATTACGAGAAAATTTTCGCATTTTAAACCCTCAAAAACTGATTTCTAATGCATTTACCATACCGATTGGGGGGGGGGCACATAGTCCTTAAGGATTGTGGGTTTTTTTTCTTCATTTTACCTCCCTTTTTTCTTTCTCTCTTTTACGTTTTTTGCTCCCCCTCCAAGTGCCGCCGGGCCACGTGCCCCCTGCCCCCC
This sequence comes from Heliocidaris erythrogramma, assembly GCA_025617745.1. Taxonomy (NCBI): domain Eukaryota; kingdom Metazoa; phylum Echinodermata; class Echinoidea; order Camarodonta; family Echinometridae; genus Heliocidaris; species Heliocidaris erythrogramma. The sequence goes on along the minus strand of CM046865.1, from coordinate 14,137,238 downwards.
TAGATACGCCACTGTATAGAAAGAAAGACTTAATGAATACATTATTAAACCTTACAAACCATGGTAAATTTATATTGTTGTGAATGTGATTCTTCGTTTTCTAATTTAAAAGAGATAACAGAATTTGCATGGAAAATGATTGATATACATTATATTTCATTTACTTTGATCAACCACCAGGCTATTGGACGGTTTATCAGTGCGATTTGCTCATCAATACATCAAGCTATAACATTATCTAGCCTTACCATGTTGTCGAGTATGCTGCTCGGGGGTTCTACATCCAAAATCTTCCCGATTTTCTCTGGTGGATGCGTTATACCAGCTTCGCGTCATACGTCTACGGGGCTTTTCTCTCAACTGTCTTCGTCATGGTCCCGCAAACTGTCAGGTAATGATGAGGAGCAATGATGGGGGAAGTGGAGGGAATGGGGTGAGAATATACGGCGCCGGGGGGGGGGGGGGTTACTTGTTACTTGTTGCAGTAATCCCAAAAAGCAGCTCCTTGGAACCTATACTGGGCTACTCCATAATTATATAAGCTATACTGGGATGTGCCACCCAAATGTGTCGCTTTTTCAAAGAAATCCCTAAACATGGATCCCGATTTCGACAAAAAATATCCCTAAACATGTGTGGTATCCCGAAATCCTGTGCCTCGTGTATTTTTTCAATCCATTTCATGAGGTTTGAGGAAAGAAATGTAAGAAAACTTACAGAAAAATCTGAAATCTCCGTTCTCAATGTAAGGTATGCATAAACTACTGCACGCATCTCATGGGCGCAAATCCAAACAGGAATTCTATTCAAGTGGGGGGGGGGGGGGACACACCTGGATGCAACAATGGGGTGTACTTGAATAGAATTCCTGTTTGGATTTGCGCCCATGACGCATCCATACATACCGGTACCGTACGTGTCCCGGACGCGCGTTTACGTTTTACAACCTTGCTTAGGTAGATTTTCCAAAAATTGCAACCAAACGGCTCGAGCTCACTCTACGCATTGACAGGCGCGAGTTCTTTGCGCCCTTGTTCATTATCAAGATTATGAATATGAATTATATCTATGGATGGACTTTACAGGCAGTTATAGCTTGCCTAGTACCTAATTGGTTATATCTGAGCTTAATTTGCGCACTAAGGCAAGAATTCACAAAGGAGGTTTGGTTTAAACCATGGTTTAAACCTTCTGCTGGGTTTTTTAAGCGTACGTGCGCACGGAATCCGATCCAATCATGTATTTTCTTTGAGCGCGCGCATGGGCAATTTGCGCTTATTTACGCTTATTTTTGTACGCTTACAGAAGTTTAAACCTTACCCATGCTTTAAACCTCCTTTGTGAATTCGGGCCTAAGAGTTTAAATTTAGGTCTAAATCATTGCCTACATACACAGTACGCATGTTAGGCCAATACTTAGAGTGAGCTCGAGCCGTTTCGTTGCAATTTATGGAAATTATACCAAGGCAAGGTTGTAAAACGTAACGCGCGGCCTGGCCTGGACGATCATGGCCGATCGTCTGCGCAGAGAAATCCCGCGAAAATTTTACATAGAAAAGGGCCCAGTTTTTACGACAAATCCCTAAACATGGGTCTACGTTTTGCGAGAAAGCCCTAAACATGGGTACCCTTTTTCTTAAAACATGGGTTTATGTGTTCATGGTCCCGGACGCGTCTTTTTTTTTTATAACCAAGCCTAGGCAGAAACCCCTTTTTGAAGACTTTGAAACAGACTACAAGTATCGGACTTGTATTTTCTTACTCAGTCACCTTATTTTTAAATAAGCAAACCCTAACCCTAACCCTAACCCTAACCCTAACCCTAACCCTAATAAGCAAAAGAAAATTTCGTAATATAATCTTCTGCCGAGGTTCGAACTCGTGGTTCCTTCACCAAGAGAGGACTGGATTATCCGATTGCGCCACACAGAACAGCTGCTCGATGCCCTTGCTCGTTTTATTATATAGCTAAAATTCGTTTTCATGAATATTCATGCCGATTAGTCTTGACGGAATAAACCGTATTAGTATGAAAAAATGCGAAATCTGCCTAGGCTTGGTTACCAAAAAAAAACACGCGTCCCGGACTCATACCCCCGTCAAAAAATTTCGAGTTACACGTACCCCCTTCCCCCGTACTGTCTTCTGTATTGTCCCAATTTATTGTTAGGTAGTGTTAGGAAATGGGTTGGTGAGGAGGGGTGAGAACAAGTTACGCACACTTGATAAGTATTATTAATCTTTATCCAAGCATCATAGATAAGAGACAAGAGTAAGCCCAAATATGCATCTAATCATGGCTTTCGTTCCCTAAAGAGTATGCAGATTTTTCGTCACAAATTCACAAATTGATATTTCATACATGTATAAGAATTTTGCAAATTGGTATACTCGTTAGCAATAAAAAAAAATGCTCTGATAAAGCCTATTAAAAGGTCATATATGCATTCACGTCCAAAATAATTACAGAATAAAATCACAGTAAAGATCCAATTTTGACTGCTTTAGAAACTCAAAGAAAAAGCAATACTTATTACATAAACAAACTAGAAAGGCCGTCAAAGGCGGCAGACCCACGCCTTAACCCAATAGGTTTTGTTTTGTTGCGATTATTTTTGTAAGCAGTAGCCATTCAAAGGGGATAACAAGAGGCACATCTCCCCCCCCCCCCCCCCATAAATTTTGCCATATCCAGGTCATAGCTTTGTGTGTCCCCACCCTTGAAAAAATTCTTCTGAAAAAGATATTTTATTATTGAAACATCCCTCCCCTAAAAGTAATTGATTAGACATGTCAGAGAGCGTGGCGTGGTGAGAAAAAAAATGTTAGCAATTTGCAAGATGATCGCTTTCAAAGGAACCCATAACTTGAAGTCTAAAACCCGATTTAAAAAAAGTATGATTTTGAAATTTCTGGGGGGGGGGCAGGGGGGGGGGCCAATTGCCCCCCCCCCCCCCTCCCCGCTGCGTACGGCCTTGGTTCAGTCATGTCAGTGTTAGTAAATGTATTCATGTTCTATCTTTACATTGCAATTCGGGTTGTTGTTGTTTTTTTCATCGGGCTTGGATAAAATAAATATGACGACAAAAGAAGTTGGATCTCGACTTGAAAATGACGTGCATGCGAGGCACAGAGCTTACTCACTCAGTACTACAGTCAGCCGGCCCCAGGCACTTCGCGACAGTGCTGTGTATAGTTATGTACGTACACTACAGCTCCTCAGCCACTCACTCAGATCAACACACGCGAACACTCGCGAGTGCGATAGACTCACTCACGTCGAACAAACGCACCAGATTTTCACCGAAAACAATTAAAATCACGTACTACACGTCCACCAGGATAAAATAAATCACAAAAACTTCCACAACAAAGTGGAAAGAACCGGGGAAAGTAAACAGAAATGCACAGAAGATAAGAAATAGGAGAAATTAGACGTGCTAGGCTATACGTATACCGTATACCTAGCCGCTTTCGATTTCGCAACGAGAGTACAGTTCAAGCGCAAAAAATCCCTTGTTGCTGGGATACGTTGGCTTTGAATATTCATTGCAGGCTCGTGCGGATTTGAAGTGAAATAGCAAATAATGGGTCTAAAAGTCTTCTAAAATTCATAAACCTGAAATAGATTTTTGGTGAGACGAAGTAATGAGTGTTTTGATTGACCAAAATATTTCTGCATCGGCAGGCGAAGTTTGGGGTCATCAAACTTTCTAGTTTCTATCCTGTCACTCTCTGAACTGAAGTTCCTATACTTTACTACAGGGTCAAAAGTTCAAGGTCACACAGAATTTGCAGGGGTCAACCAATCATCACCAAAATCTAATCGATTCTTTCCTGTCACTTTCTGAACATTCCCTGAAAATTTGGTGCAAATCCGTTCACCCGTTCTCTTGTTATCTTGTACACAAACAAACAAACAAACAAACAAACAAACAAACAAACAAACAAACATACGGAGCCCTTTACATAACCCTGCCGATTTCATCGGCGTGGGTAACTAGATTTTCTTTTGTGTGGGCGTGTGTTTGTGGTTGTGTGTTAGGGTGTGTGTGTTCGCGTATAGTGTTATAAAAGCGTATATAAACTTTTGTTGGATATGTCCATATATTTTATCTTAGGATGAAAACAGAATTGAGCAAACAACAATATAAATCATTGTTGGAGGGACCTATTAAGTTCCGAGAAAGCAACGCTTCTACATGGCAAATCCCTCAATGTTTGATAACTCTTACCTATGCTATACTTAGATTGTTAAACCAATATACAAATTTAACTGACACTTGCAAAATTAGATTCCATTTCGAGTAATGAACAATTCCTGTGTTGCTGTGTGAATGAACTGTGTAATGAACAATTCATGTGTTGCTGTGTTCAGAAAGCGGGTGGGGGTTTTATTTTGTGGCTGTATTCTGCCGTACGGATACCAAAATGACCTCATTCTTCATGTTAAGTAAATTTCAATTCAGTGACGGAAATTTAATGTGGTTTTTGTGGAGGCCCTGCGTATCCCCTCCTGATTACCATGTATTATCCGTACAAAATATTTTTATTCAGTCGCGAATGATTCACCATAAAAATTCACGAATCGATGCATTTACACATATTTTATTGTATCCGAAACATGAAATATAAAGTCACGCCGACATAACTCTGTTCCGATTTTTTTTATTGTTGGCGTTAGTAGCCTTTTAAAAAGGCACCATATCTAAGGATTAGTAGGAGGTCTTCCTCTTCTTTTTTGTTGTTGAAATTTTAGCCTATTTCATTTCCGAAGTCAGAATTTTAATTATATTTCTAACATAAATTTGATGAACACATTAATTATACCAGGAAACCTTCTTCATGTAATTATTCTTATTTTATAGGTGTTTCGCTATTAGCATGAAGCTATCGAATACACTTTTCTTCCACTTTTTCGAATCGCATAAATTAATGAACAATAGGCCCTACTCAGGAAATTAGACTGAACTATTTATTTCCTCATAAATGTGATATGTGAATTAAAATCAATGTGTTCACCATCCCAATAAACGCACTGCTCACTAGATCAGCCATCGACACCGAATTCAGAAAGATTACAACGGCCAATGGCCCACGAGACTGACAGCCAGCGAGACCAACAAAACTAAGAATTACATAATGATATTTAGAAAGGTAGAACGTTTCAAAATGTCAACGAGACCGACATTTTCGGTTTCGTGCGCTGTCAGCCCATATACTACGGGAACCGGGTGGATCCTGTATTAAGTATAATTATGACATGTACGAGAGTTAAAGAATTCAGTAGTCAACGAGTTACTTGAGCCCTAAAAATAGTTGTGAGAAGGCCGGCGAGACGGACATTGTCAGTTTTGTGATCTGTCTTTCTCGTGGACTGTAGCCAAAATAGCATGCTCATCTTAGATTCCGCATTATAGTGGTGCAATTTTCTATCGAAACACATTATAATTTTCCCCTATTTATTGGTCTTTCTCCAGCTGTAACACGACAGTCATCTCAGAGTTTGGAGATTGTCTTTCAACAAGTAATGCAAACGAGATTAATACTAACATGAGCGCGATGTTGCACGCTATGTTGTCGAATTCCACATCGATCACAAGTAAGTATGGGAGCCTGGATGGGACACAGATCGTCAAGGGCCTGGTGTCTTTCAACCTTCCCGTGTGGGGCTACTACATGACCCTTCTCGGATTCACTGTCGTATTCAACTTTCTGGCGTATTTAGTTCTAAGATTCTGCAGGTCGCACTCGTGACCGTGGTTTCTTTTTCTTGGCATTGTCCCCATTATGCATGACATTAAGTACTAGACTATGTACACTGGGGTAGATAAGCGTGAGCGATCATTGGGGATATCCACAAGAGAGTACAATACTATATGGTCATCTGTCATCATCATCTTGCGGTCACCACCAGGGTTGTTCAACTTATCATCATCATCATAATTATCATAAATTTTGTGGATAACGATCGCTGACCATTGTAGAGGCAGTGATAACCATCTCCTACTGGTTTTTAGGGTAATTATGAAACAGGAGTGCAATGAGCAGCAAGGTGTTGAACATTGATTTACTGCAAGGGATTTAACATTGGCATGCTGTAAGCAGCCCTGGACATCTCTTCTCCACCAAGGTCAGATTATATGAGACTACATGCAGGCGATGTGGTATGGATATTTAAAGGGAGTGCCAAGTCGTAATCCATGGGCCTGACCAGTTGGCCTGACTCGGGGAAATTCGGATACAATCAGGTCCAATCGTGCGCTACTGAAGGAATGTTATTGCCGAATTCCTCGCGTGATCGTTATTAAACTCGAATCCTTACATACGTAACCGTCCAATGAGATTCAAATACTGGAATAAAGAACGCGCGATCTTGTTTATTAGCTGCGCGCGAGCAGCCAACTGTAAAACCGCCCATAGATTGCGACTTGTCGCTCCCTTTAAAGTGATGGGATTATAAAGTGCTTATAAGGACTTAAAGCGTCAACGTCGGACCTCAAACTCTTTTGCCAAGAAGTGGGGATCTTTTTGCGACCCTTTGATGCCAGTCTTTAGAGATATTTTTGAGAACGACAGCTGTTAAAACTAAAAAAAAAAAATTGACTATGCCTATATATAGAAATGGGTTTAACGCCCACCTGTATTATCTTATTAAAGCCAGTTCGTAGATGCAATCTGAGCATGAGCAAATAAAGGTCATCTGTACCAAATTCTAAAACCCACTGACACTAATATTTGATAATTGTGCTCATGAATGTCATGTAATCATTATTCAATTATGCACTAATGGTGCATTCCATGATATCCAGGTGGAAGTATTTTTTTAAAGTGGGAAACAAAAGCTATTCATGAGGCACCTCTATCCCTCCCAGAGTTATTTTTCTGAAGTGCACATAAAGGGACCCTCCATGTCTAAAATATCTGTGGATATTTGGGGTCATTTGTACCATGCGCTGACTACGAACTGGTCTATTTTGAGCATACCTTTGTCACTTGAAATGAGTGATTAACTATTTCTAATGAACTTCCATTAGAGTAGATAATTTATTTATATGTACATCAGAGATCCGTTCGAGAGAAACATGTATTCATTACACATATCCCCACCCACAAATTTTACTATTGTACCCATTCCTGTATTAATAGGCTATAACCGACTGTAAATTCGTTTTATTCGGCTGTAAATTATGCTATATAAAAACAAAATTAAAAATGTTTACCTTGCGGATTCTTAAATCAGTATATTGTCTTAAATAACATTTGGCAGGCATACAAATCTGATGGTGCTAATTCTTCCATGAAGAAAACTTGATTAGTTGAAAAGAAAATAATTGGCGAGATAGAAAGACAGATAAGCAGAAATTTAGTTGCTGAATGGTATAAGATAAATTTTTAAGGAAATATCGTGGGCCGAAGTGTAACCATTGGGATAATCTATAAAACGTGATAGACGGTATTAATTGTTATCATTATTTTGTTAGTCATGGCAATAATAAATTCAGTCCAAGACGCTCATGTACAATCAACAATATAAGTAAGTATGGTAAGGTGATCTTAAACATACATACAATATCCATTTACATTCATGATCCTTTCTGCTTCTTCTTCTTTTTCTTCTTCTTCTTCTTCGTCTTCTCCTCCTCCTCCTCCTCCTCCTCCTCCTCCTTTTCTTCTTCTGCTTCTTCTTCTTCTCCTTCTTCGGGTAATCGTCGAAGGGATACGCAGCCTATCACGACGATCGGTATGAAGACATATGCCTATACCGGTACGCTACCTGATGAGTATTGCAGGAACAGTTATACAGCTAGCTATTTGCGAGAAGTGTAGCGTATCAACATGGATAGGGAGTGGGGGTAATACACCTGGCACCTCCAGTTGACGTTCTGTCCGAGGAACGGAGTGTTTTCCCGTGAACACAAGCCTGCATCAGGAACGGACGGGAGCTAGGGGCACGCTTACACACAACGCAACGACAATAATTTTGTCAGGTCATGCACGAAAATCATATTCAGAGCCTGACAAAGATGGGAATTTTGTTTACAAAATTTTCTGATAGGGTCTCTCCAATTATAAGAAATCAACAAAGTGTTTGCGTTATTAGCCTTTATTGATTTAATGTTATATAACCACGAAAGTATTATATCTATATGGGACGTATTATGCTTTGAATATCAGGTATATTTTACCTGTATAAAATAAAACGGTATATCCTACTTAATATGTTTTGCACGACTCATTTCCTTTGTTATTTGTAATCCTTGAAAATGAGAAAGTGTATGGAGTTAGCAATCCCTGCTGCAATGAAGTGACTTGGCTCAACAATTTTGTGTTTCACGGTTATTTATAAGCGTAAACAATTAAGGAGTTTGGTATGTTACTAATTCAGTTCAACACGACGCTCAGTCTGAAGTCATGTTTAACAATGAAGGGAAACTTACAAACCCGAACTTGAACCCAGCGTTGGGTTCGAATTTTGGCAGAATACAGGCGGAAGTGTTTCGTGCCTGGGTTTCAATCTGAAAGAGGGGTTTTTTCCTACCATTTCACTGTTCCACACTCGAGGATTGCTGCAAAGACGTATCTTAAAATGCATATGTATACATGTTTTGAAAGCTCAATAAAATATTTTCACTTTGTGTTTGACAGATTAAGGCTAGGATTTTTTTTTTTTTTTTTGCAACGATTTTGTCCGTTTCATGGACAGGTGTTCTAAAGTTTCTCCCTTTGGGCTGCCCACAATCAGGTGACAGTTGATCGATGGCTTCAACTCTAATTTATATTCAAACCTAATTCATGAATTTTGGCCTAAGGATATATCAGATATAAACGAGAGAGAGAGAGAGAGCAATTATAGCAAATAAGTGAGAGAGAGAGGATGCTGAGGAAAGGGGGGGGGGGGGGGTTATCAAATATTTTTTCTTCTTTTTCGTATAAATTATTGTGCTATATGTTTCTAAAATAGTTGTACACTGTACATAATATTCACTGTCTAAATCCACAACTCCAAAACACAAATATAAATCAATGCGTTTTCCATATCGTCCATTATGTTCTCTATCACTTTCCTGGCCCCTTTCTTTGTCTCTTTCTCCGTACATCATCCAGTGTTATTCTATGTGTATATTCCAATTTTGGTCTATTTCATTAAATTTTCTTTTCTCTTTCTCTCAAGTTTCTATTTGCCTCTTTTTGCCATCTCACTTCTTCTTATGCGGACTAACTATGTCATGTGTTTTATAAACCCCTCAAAAAAGTTTGGAAGTTCAACTTTCATTGATTATCCCTCTTGTCATGGCATAATAATCGCTTTGATTATGTGTTTTTTTTTTCACATAAGTGCACTTATAAGCAATGGTATTGTTACGCAGAACACTATCCTTTCTATTTTCTGCAAAGTCAATCAGGAATGCCAAATTCTAAAGAATTCTAAAAATAAAATTCGTGCAATATAGTGACATGTCAGGTAAGATTCGCTACTGTTGGTCATCAACTTTCTGAAGCATCATGCCGAGGTTAATGTTGAAAGGGTCCGAGCAATAGGGCAACTCGAAGCCGGAGTTCTCCCAAAAGATGTTGAAGCACGGTCTTTAGTAGGTCCCAGCACCATATCCCAGTTGAAAACAAAGTTCCGAGAAACCGGTGATGTCAGAGGTACTAGGCCTACTACCTCATTGGGGTGTCAAAAAAGTACTGAGCAAGAATACCCTTTCATCACCCTCTTCATGCTCTTGCCAAAGAAAGAAGAATGCACAACCCAACAACAGCAGTCCATTTGCAACTTTTCACTTTTGACATTGGCCCTTATTTTGATGTACTGCGCATTCCACGACTGAAAAATCACAATAAATATGGTATCATTTTAAAGAAGAATAAACACAATTTCTAATTATACTAAACATAGCTATGAATATGCTATGACAAGGAAGATATAATCATACTTGACTTTCCTAACTTTTTTGAGGGGTTTATGTATATTCCAATTATATTGTTGTCCCCCATCCCCCCCCCCCCCCCTCTCTCTCTCTCTCTTTCCTTTCTACTTTCTTTTTTCGCCGCCACTCTTCATGTTTATTTTGCTTGATTGTTTTGTTTTGTTTTGTTTTGTTTTTTTTGTTTTTTTTTTTGGGGGGGGGGGGTTCTTTGCCTGTTCTACCTTCTTGTCTTCATAATCCTAACACCCTCTCCCCGTCTCTTCCTACACCATCTCTATCTCTGAACTATATCTAAAATAATTTTAGTCTATACGTCACCCAAATGTATTTCCCCCTCATCTCCCTGTCTGATATCAAATCATCTTTCCAAGTCTGCCAAAAAAAATTAATCAAATTAATCTGCTCCTCAATATAATCTTCGTAATCAACCAGGTTTGTGGAGGAGTCGTGCCCACCTGTTTAAAAGGTGGCGTCAACCATGTACATTTAGGTTACAATCACAATTACATTGTAAATGGACTCTTAATGGGAGTTATGAAGGGAACATATTCTTAGTGAAAAACAAACACAAATAAAGAAAAAAGTAGTTGTTGCAGCTCAAAGCACTCAGAATACATAAAAGAAAGATAATCAACATAAGACACGTAATGCAGCTCTCATTCTTACGCAAAATTATCAACATAATTCTTCATTTTTATTTAATTATCTCTCGCGAAATGTCTCCCAGTGTTTGCAACATTGGTTATTCAATTTGGAATCGGCTATAAACACATAAGATATCATAAGCGCGTGGGAAGTGGAAGATAAGGCACTTTCCATTTTTCTCCTTATTTGAAATAGAAGAGAGGGAAGAAAAATCTTGAATCGCACGTATACATGAATGATAATGACTGTTGACATTCCAGTTACAGCACATTGTCCAGGAGTCATTTTCACATTAAGAGGATTTCCCGTCAAGTATGAATATGGTAAAAAGAGAGTGTCAATGGGCAATGATGGGTTCACCATGTGTCAGGTCAGGGGCAAATCCAGGGGCAAATCCAGGGTTCCGTGAATTGTGGCGGCACACTTCAAAACAACTTTTGACAAGCAGAAATTTGAAAGGGCACATACCTACCACGTTTGGGGTCGAGTGCCAGCTGGAATGTATAAAATCAACCTCAAAACACTTTTTACAATGTACCTGGCCTTCTACGGGTTAAGGAGTATGAAGAAAATGAAGGATAACATACTACGTACCCTCGCGCGGAACCTGTGCTGCATGGCCCTTATTCTATGTAAGCGCATACGGGTGCGTCGACTAGTCTCCTAACAAGTTTCTGTATTGCTTATTGGGAGTGTATTTCAACTTGTAATATCTCTTTATAGAATCAACACTTTAAGCTCATATTTTGAATATAGTATATCGACATAGAATCCCCAACATATAGAGCAAAATATTTTTTAGTGATTGGTTCACTTTAACGACATGGAACCGTTAACATACAGAGCTAAATACTGTCGGTGATCAGAACCCTTAAAAAAACACCCCCCCCCCTTCCCCTCTCAGTCTCTCTTTCTCTTACTCATTCTCTCCCCTCCCTCCCATCTTTCTCCCCCCCCCCCTCTCTCTCTCTCTCTTACTCATTATCTCCCCTCCCCCCCCCCCCCCTCTCTCTCTCTTTCTCTCTCTTCTTCTTTCTGATTTCCACTTTGACTGAATGTTCCTGTATTACAGACTCACAAGTAGGGCCAATACATGTGAGTCAATACCCCGGGGGGGCCACTCAGATAAATGGGTATACACATGCGTGTCCATGGGTTTTCAAAATACCCCCTAAACAGGTTTTATACTTGGATGAAAAAAGACCCCTAAACGAAGATTTTTTGCGCGGTTTTTCATCATCCAACCCCCCTAAACAGGTTTGACTACCCCCTAAACAGCGCGCGCTATAAGCAACAACACATTTCAGAGGGGGAACCATTTCAGTGCACTATGGCTGCGTCGGTAGAACTCTCCGCTCCCGATTCTCCTCTCTTTTTTGCATCCATCTGCATGCTCTGCCGCGCGGCACTCCCTGAACTGTAATCGGGCTGTAAATCCCCATGAAAATGCCTGAAAATATCAGAAAATGTCCCATTTACATATTGGTGCCAAAGTGAAAAATATACCCCCTAAACGTGTTCGGCCAGATTAGTCAAAAGCACCCCTTTTTGTTGAAAATCAGCGTTTTTGGACCCCTTAACGCGTAACGCGCGTTACGCGTTCCACCTGAAAAAAACCCCCCTTTTTACGCGTTTTCTTGGACGCGCATGTGTACACCCATATATCTGAGTGGCCCCCCCGGGGTCAATACTATGGCGAATACCGGTAATACCATAAAAGTGGTATCTGGAATCGGTTCTAAATTATGATATCCTGAAAAATATCTGCACAAACTAGTACACTTTCTATAGCTTCAAGCCACATTTTTAGGGTCTCTTCCCAAAACACATGATGAAATCGACACATTCACTGTTAAACCAAACAAAATGATAGAGCCATATTTTACTCTACACTGGGAATGTATGAATTCCTAGGTCTCTCTTTTTTTTATTTTCTGAATAAAATTTTACAATAGATTTTGGTCACATTACCATAAAATATAAATTTTAGCTGAACTACATGGTAAGCATAAAATAAAAAATTTCTACTGATTTACTACACGGAATCTCTGAGCGACTTCATACAGCATTAGACCATTGTACACTTAACTTTCGTCTACTTCTGAGGCATTGGAATCACCTCTGAATCAGATATATGTCCATGATTTTTCAAAATTCATCTTCAAGTTCAAGCATGACACTGATGTATACCATCATGTTAACTCACTCATGCAAAGTGCGATATTGACTCTTAAATAAAGATCTGAAGTATTCATATCTACATGTAGTAATATTGCAAATAAGGAGAATATAGAATACATTCCAGAATCCTTTTCAATATTCGTCTGTCAGTGACATTTCCACATATTGACAAATACAGAATGTACTCCAATCGTAAACATTGCTGGCAATTTTCATAGACCACTTTCTGTCGTGCATTTTGATAAATGGATATTTCTTCTCCAGACCCATTGGCGAGTCATGTCATTTTACTAAAAAATATTAAAATTCCACCTCATTCAACATTTTCGTGCATTACCTATGTTATGTCAGACTGTGGCAGACATGCATTTGAAGATGTCAAAAGCAACGCATGTCCGAGAAATATGCACAACTTTTGAAGATATTGCGAATATGGCATATAAATTCCACTTCTTTAAAACCTTCAGGTAAACATGTACTGTAAAATTTGTGAAGAAAATTCATGCACTTTACTTGTGCTCCAAATTTGCGAATGTGTCATGCTGCAAAAAATTAAAAAATGGAATCACAAACAGAAAAAGGTTTGACATTTGTGAAGTTTTAAATGTTGTGAAATTACCATCGTCAAAAGTTTGCAAAATTTCATCCCACGAAAGTGACGGGTTTCAGTTTACACTTGGCGAGTAAAAATGCTGCACAGGTATATCATTCACATGACCAAGTAAACCGCCTCACCCAAAAAAGCCACCAATAAAAAACTAAAAGGACTTTAACATAGTTCGCTCTACATTTCTGTATATAAAAGACACAATTATGGAATTATGCTTCTATGATCTTTCTTGGGCACTACTAAATTTCTTTTTTACCCCACTTGTTATTCATTTAGACACAAAATGTTTTTTTTAAAGGCAGCTTTCCATGTCATCTGTCAATGAGCATATCGAGTTCGGACTGCATCACATGCCAATTTAAAATCAAGTTGTCACTTTGTCCTCAACAAAGGCTCCAACATGTACAACGTATTTGTGTACTGGGCGACCTCCTCTCCACTCCAGTCGGCATTGTTCCTCCCAGGCTTCAAGGCAGGAGTTTGCTTACTCTTGGTCTAAAGTGAGTGAAGTATGAACTTGCTGCATCCCAGGAGAAAGATGTGAGAAGACTACAGCATTTTTGGAGGCTGAAGGTATGCCCTGACATACATGTATATTTAGTGCCCATGTCGGGGAGAGTTCGCCCTTGGTATCATCTTTTGGTATTTAGCACCATGGTGCTGTACTGGTGAGAACCCTGGTTCCTCGATGTCTGAAGGAACTTCTCGAAAACTTCTGTATCTCTCCTCCACAATGACGGCTAATCGATGGGCATGCCTCCTCTTCTATCATTTGAACTCAAATCTAGTCAACTGTTCTCTGGCTAATTTTAAAACTGCATCATTTGTAACTTTATATCAATGCAAGTCAATTAATGATTCATCTTACGTAGAAAGTAGCCTCCAAATTAGGAGGCGATATCCTGCAGCCACTCAATGCAAGTGAACTGAAACCTGCCAAGCAGTATTCAAGCAACTTATGCTGGTATTCTATGAATTTGAAAACTAAACTCACTGTATTGTTCCCCGGCACAATACACAGATCATATATAACTCTTTCGTACATGATTAAGCATGTAAAGATTGCCTAGTATTTAGTCTAAATCTGCAAATATGGTCTGTGGGGTATGCTGTACATTGCACACTTGTATTCTACGATTCCTCGATGCCTAGACATATTCTAAGTAGAAATATCATTTCCATCTCACTTCGTGGTGTAGCCAATTTTGTCCTCGTGGAACAAGAGAAAAAAGACTCCAGTATCAATTGACGTAATATTCAAGTCACAATGTGCACCACTGTATCACACAAGGTGCATGCAATAGTTCAAAACTTCCTTTTCGTTTCTTCACAACACCGTGGATGCTACAGTCTCAGTCTTGGTTGGCAATATGGTGCATCATCCAATTAATACTTGTTTTCCAAGAGTTCTTAAGCGCCTCGTTGAACTTGCCCTGGAAGAAACGAAGTGCGTCGTCTTCGTTGCGGTCAAGGACTAGGACGTCTCGTAGGTACTTGATGGTCTCGTCCGACAGCTCTGGGATCCCGCTTGAAAGCATCATGGCAAAGAGGTTGATCAGGAGGTTTCCACGCCGACGGAGGATCATAAACGCCTCCTCGCAGCACCGTCGGAAGCTTAGGAAAGGGAGAAAACAAATTGTTATGCTTCAACAGACAAGAAAACTTGATCCTACAAGTTAACAGAACTATTGTCCAAATACCTTGCAACACACAGCAATAGATGAAAAATACCTGGAATATCTTTTCAAAGCAATTACCACTTGACCACAGCAACCATTAGTCAAAACATTGAACAGTAAATGACAGTTAATATTCTGCATGTTACATGACTGTAGGTATCAGAAGTTGCTGACAACTCTAAGCTCCATGAATGAAGTCACATGGCTTGGAGTAGTACTTTTCCCCCCAAGAATGCATTGTCAAATATTGTAGAGTACGCAGGCGCTGGCCCAACGCCAAGTCCTATTAGACTTAAGATGGTACAGTTTCTCACAGTACTTTTCACATAGCATGGATTCTCAAATTTCGGGTTAATGATCAGTGTTATCTTGCAGAAGTTATTACATAACTCCTGGTAGGGAACACATGATTGTCAAAGATCGAACTAACCCCACCCTAAACTGTCCTTACCCGTCCTATTTTTGTTACACAACATAAGCTCCGGCAACAATTGCTCTATGGTCAATATTTCACACTCACCAAATTCCTAACTTCAACTCTGGACCAAAAACTACTTCACCTACACCTACATGTTACCCACAATGAAATTGCAAACCTAAATGGAACCAGAGTTCTAGCCAGTACATAACACCCTTGGTGTTGATACCAAGGGTGAGGAATTTCATAAAATAAGAACCATGTGTAGATTCCTCCAACAAGGGTACTGACAAGGGTAATAAATCAGTCAATGCCTACTTTCAATTTCCAAAGTTGTTTTGGTCCTCCCAAACCACCTCTCTGAGATGTCATGAAGTCATATTTCACTCAATATGGATCAATAAATGTGTCAATGCATACTTTCAACCTGCAAAATTGCTTTGGTCCTCTCAGATCACCCCCGTGGGATTCGGTAAAGCCATATTTCTGTCAATTTGAACCATGTGTAAACTTTTTTTCTGCCGAGAAGCTTGACTGGAACCGTGTATCTTTGATGGAATAAAGCCTAGAGCAATTTGTTGACGGACCATACATGTTCGTCAGAGTAAATCTAGTTTAGGGACAACTCACTTGTCGAATTCTGTGGTGGTGCTAGCTCCTTTCCCTCCCGTGATGACGTGCACAAAGTCGTGGGTCAGGACGAAGGGTACCCTCTCTCTCTTCAAACCAAACTTCCTCTTGTAGTTACCCAGGAAATGACCAAAGTCAATGTGGAAGAGCTGTAAGGAGAAGCAATCATCAATAGCCTTCGGATAATCTCTGAAGGTTAACGGTTATACTGAGTACTATTCATGTGATTGCATTATGAAAGACACTGTTTAGAAGGTACTGGGAATGGTTGATTACGTAGGACGCCAGGGTAATTGTGTATTTCGATGTGTCAGAATTATCAAGATAAGAACACATTGAATAAATCTTGCTGAAAATCGAAGAGACTGAAAATCACCACACACAGATGTGGGTATGTGGGACTACAGACCCACTAGCGATCAAATTTCGGTCCAAAGTCTTAAAACTTTTTCTAGTAATATCTGGAATATGAGGGCCTTTCCATGTGACATTGCAGGGTGCCGACATTTGCTCCGCAGTCCATGGCCTCGTTGCATTAAACTTACCATTAATGGTAACTCTGTTATCAATGGTAAATACCATGGTAACATCACTCAACAGCCAATCAAAATCAAGGTTTCCATGGGAGTTACCATTGATGGCAAGGTTACAGTTAATGGTAAATTTTATGCAACAGGGCCCATATCTCGAAAGGTCAAAGTTTAAGGTCAAGGTCATGATTTGTTTTTTTTTTGTTCAGGACATTGTTAAGATTAGGATGATGATTAGGATTAGGGTTAGGGCTAGGGTTAGGGTTAGGGTTAGGGTTAGGTTTAGGTTTAGGTTTAGGTTTAGGATTAGCATGGCAAAGTTAGACCGGAGCAAATTGTCGCAGGAGCAAATGGCATACATCCGACATGGTAATAAAACCAATGAAAAACCTTGCAAGCTATTTTCCTTCTTCAAACCAAACTCAACCCACTACTGAAAAAACAATATCATTATACAGGTAGTCACTGACAGGCAGCTTTCTTTTTTTCTTTCTTTTATGTGGAAGTCAGTTTTATGCCATAATAAGCCATTTCTTCATTAGTTCATGGTACAAATGGCCCTGAAATGACCCCAATTTGCACGCGAACGCGCATGTGTTTTGGTGGACGCGCTACTTGTTTAACATGTAAAATCATACTGGTGCGCGCATCGTGGTGCGTACAAAATGACAGTGTATAAAGGTCAATTGGACTCGGTACAGATGACTTATCTGCACATGCGCAAATTGTAATTACGAACTGGCTTATTCAGGAAAGGGCTATTGCCAGAATATCTATGAACTTTTAACAACCTTCTTTACCACCCTGCAAAAAAAAATGAATTAAAGGGACATGTAAGTGCATGTACTAACCTGTCCAGATTCTTTAACCATGATGTTATCATTGTGCCTATCGCCAATCCCCAAGACATAGGTTGCAACGCAGTAGCCTGCACAAGATAGAGTGAAGTCTTCTATGGCTTTGTTCAACCTACAAGAAATAAAAATTATCACAATGCTTTTCAATATCAAATTATAAACTGAATAATAAATATTATAATATGTCTGTTTATATACTGCAGGTGGCACACAAATATGCATATACTCTACTACAAGTATCATACATGTATGCTGTTACAATATGCATATTATATTTTCTTTGTCAAACAATCTGCAATACAGCTTCAGTATTCCAATGTAAAGTCATTCAACTGGAATAAAATTACTTGAATAAATAATACAACATACAATACATTACTACTTGCATGTTCATGGGAAAAACAATGACAATACTGATTCTTCAATACCTCTTCACATAAATCCCAACTTGGGGCTTGAAAAAAGTTGTGCAGAAACATTGTTTCTGTCGACTCATGTTACCATAATTCCCAAGGACTATCCATCATCAGTTCATTTGCAAAACATTTTATGGGCCTTTCAACTTTGCCAGTGAGGGTTAAAGGTCAGTCAGAGAGGACACCATTGCTAGTGAAAGATATGATCTTACTTTTCTTCCGTCAGGTTGTGTTTCTTGAGCCACTCGAAGAGGGCAGCCTTCTGGAAGGCGGCTGTGAGGACGTTGACTGAACCGTGCTGCTTCTGAATGTTAGCAATGGTGTCTGCGTTGGTCACCACCTCGATCAGTCCGACTTTGGGCCCAGTGGCAAGGGTTCGGTAGGGGATTATCCTGAAAAGTAAAAGGGGGTGATGAGCTTTGGTTGAATAACCCACAGAATGAGGATAAAACCAATGGAGATGACTGTGGCATTGGTAGTGATAGTAGTGATGGTAGTGATTGTAGTGGTGGTGGTGATGGTGGGGGCAGCGGCAGTGGCAGTGTTAGTGGTAGAGTGGTGGTATTAGTGGTGGTATTGGTGGTGGAGGAAGTGGTGGTGGTGGTGGTAGTGGTAAAGGAGATGGTTGTGAAGATGATGATAATGATTATCAGCTTTAATGTTGGATACAATGTACATGAATATGGTCGCTGTATGTTAATGCCATTATGGAAATATGAAAATAAATAGTAAACTGTCTCAAAAACCGCAGTGGCA
The DNA here is from genome assembly GCA_025617745.1 of Heliocidaris erythrogramma. NCBI lineage: Eukaryota > Metazoa > Echinodermata > Echinoidea > Camarodonta > Echinometridae > Heliocidaris > Heliocidaris erythrogramma. Next base: position 14,118,581 of record CM046865.1, on the reverse strand, counting down.
AATTAGTGACATATAGCAAAGTGCAATTCACATTTCTATATCTTATAGCACACATGATTAATAAAGCATCTGGCCTTTGCTTGCTCCTCTTTCGCATCTCCACTTTCCATTCATTTTTTGTGAAAATGGTTTCTATTCATTCATTCTTTTCATTCACCATACACTTCACATCTTCAATTCAAATAAGTAAACAAGGTCATATTCCTTACAAAACATTTATTTTAATCAATAATCATACCTAAGATCTAAGCCCTCCTCCTGCCAGATGTTGTCCATAATCTGCATGACTTGGAGAGTCAACATGTCTTGTCTTAGATCTGAAAAAACAAGTAATGAGAAAATGGTGTAAACTATTGATTTGTTAATGTAGATTACTGAGCATCACAGAAAAAAAATCATTTTACATCACAATGTATAGAGGTAGAATCACGTGAGTGACAACAAAGTGATACATTGGTTCTTCATTTAAATCACTGAAAAATTCAAAGAAACATAGCAAAATATTGGGTCATTTTTCAAATTACAATTACTATTTGGGCATTTTGGACCTCTTATACTATACTATACTATATTACTATACTCATACTATACGTAGCTAAACAATACTAATTTACTATACTATACTATACTATATTACTATACTCATACTATACGTAGCTAAACAATACTAATTTACTATACTATACTATGGAAATGAAGTGTTATCTCTTTGCAGAAGCATAGAGAGGAAAGCAGTTTTTGATGATTGATCCTCTTTAAATGTTGTATATCAAATTTTACCTGGGGCAGACCCAGGATTTTGCAAAAGGGGGGGGGGGTCCAATTCCCAGGGTCATTAGATGGGGAAGTTGCTTTACAAGCAAAAAAACAAAACAACAACAATAATAAAAGTTCTCAGATTTAGGGGTGTTGATTTACACCTAAAAAGTCTCTGACAAGAAAAAGAAGGGGGGGGGGGATTGGGGTCCGGATCCTGTGAACCCCTCCGGATCCATCTAAGCTTACCATCTCCATTCTTGAAGAGAAGGAAGACATCATCTCCGATGGGATCATCGTTTTCAAACACCAACCACAGCGGTCTCATCTTGGATGACATGAATTTGCACTTGTTTAGTCTACAATTGACAGAGAAAGGACAACTTTACATTATACATATAAAGAATTCCTATGATAATGGAGTCTAAAAATTGGGTGGTGGCCCTTTCCACATGGCTTTTGCTATACTTTTGCACAGCATGGATAAAGTTATGTTCCATCAATATAACCATTTTAAATGCAGGTCATACACTTATGACAAAAAGAACACCATTAAAGTAAACAAATACAAATTTGAGTGCGAACATTAATATGCCTAAGAACTGATATATGTGCGGATGTATGCTATTTGGGCTGGTTAATATGGTTACCCAGTCCAAGTTTACTGACTTTTTACATTTGCAAGATACAGGGGGTTGGATAAGAGTAAAATACATGTCAAAACATGCATCGATTATAAGTGAAGGGGAAGTTGATATTGGTCCTGACTTTTTAAATATTTAAGCAATACTGTATCTGTAAACATGCTATTGTTGTTGGTAAAAAAAACTCAATGGCCTGTGTTTTCATCTCAGGTTTAACTTAAAATCCAGTCTATGTTAAACCTACGTTAACTACCCCTAGCTGCAGTCTACATTTCTGTACAAAGTTAAACCACAGTTAAACCACAGTTAAACCTGTATTCTGAACTTTGGTTTAACTTAAACCGTGGTCTAAGTGTGGTACAGTATAAACCTAGTCTAAACCTGCCGTTTAAACAGGTGTTTTAGAAAATCACATTCTGAATTCCAGTTTAACTTAAACTCCAGTCTAAATGTGGTTTAACTTTGTATAGAAATTTAGACTGGGCTTGCGGTCTAAGTCAGTATTAATTAAAATCTGGTTTAACATAGACTGGAGTCTAAGTTAAACCGAAGTTCAGAATACGGGCCTTAGAGTCTAGAATGCACTCGGGTTTAAGTTAAACCAGAGTTTAGAATACGGGCCAATCATCTGATCAACTAATCTCTTACCTAAGACACCTGAGTTTGTTCGCAGGGGACAGGGGCGAGACGAAGTTGGAGAGAGTGTCGGCATAGGAATCTTGTTGTAGGACCTTCTTCATCATATCTCTGATCTCTCCCTTGTCTTGCGCCTTGGCTTGTTTGGATTTGATTAGCTCGTTCAGGTTCTTCATTTTGTTCAGAGACTCAACCTGAAACATAAAACAAGAGCAAATAATTTTAGTTGTAAAATTATTTTCTCATAGCAGGCACTGAAACTTCATTTCACTGCATGTTTTCCAGGTGTACACTTTTGGTGTACTAGGATAGGTGCATGTATGTACGTATAAAACCAGAATAACATTTTATTATTGTGTGGCGCTATAAAATGTATCAACATACATGTATGGTTCATAGCATGTAAGTTTCACCACTCTGGTGAGCCTCTGGAGCAGGGTGCGACACAAGTCCAGACCTCTAAAATTTCAACATTTTTACATAGGGTTCATGGCCTCATGCAAACTTTCAATCCAGAGCCCCCTACCATAATAGTTAAAAGGTAGTAAGAAACCCCTTCTCTGGAACATAACACGTTCACAGAAATGGTTAGCTGCGGCCTACATGTGTACAGTAAAAAGGGGGGAAAAGGGGCGTTACTGACTTGTTTGCTGAGTGTCTTGATATGAGCCATGCTTCCTCTGCAGTAAGCTTCCAACATGAGACCGAACCTGGTGCAGACGGCCGACTGATGCATTTCAGCTCTGAATAAAGAAACAAAATACATTGTACATGAAATGGTATTAAAGGAGAATGAAACCCTGGGGAAATATCCATTTTAATGAAAAGATAGTAAAGAGAGAAGCAATTAAAAAAAAGTTCCATCAAAATCGGTTAAGAAATGAAAAAGTTGTGAAAGTTTGAAAAGTCTCGATTTACTTTCTATGGCGATCCTCAAATTGGCTATTTGCTTCAATGTGGCAGGTTTTTGTGGAGAACTCTCCATATGTTTTGTACACAAAATTTCAGATTTTCTCCATTATCTCTCAAGGTACAGCTTGTCTCTTTTTTAGCTCTATGTATATCATGGTAAAATGTATTTTACACAACATATGTTGAGGTCACAAAGAGACAAGTAGCATCTTTAGAGATAATGGAGAAAATATGAATTTTTGTGTACAAAACATATGGAGAGTTCTCCACAAAAACCTGCCACATTGAAGCAAATAGCCAATTTGAGGATCGCCATAGAAAGTAAATCGAGACTTTTCAAACTTTCACAACTTGTTCATTTCTTAACCGATTTTGATGGAACTTTTTTTAAATTGCTTCTCTCTTTTCTATCTTTTCATTAAAATGGATATTTCCCCAGGGTTTCATTCTCCTTTAAGTGCTATAAAAATATTCTTCTTTGTTCACGAGAGCTCTTTTTCTTTTCTTTTTTTTTTGTGATTTGCCATGTTCAAACAGATTTGGGGGAGGCAATTTGTACAAATTTCTTTGTTTTTTTACAAGAAATCTTTTATTTTCTGTTTTTTTCAAGAATATCAATCATCACTCCCTTTTTTTTTCCTCCTGCATGGTATGGTTGAATAATACTTAAAATTATAATGGGTGATTAAATACTTAAAAACCACTGTACAGTAATATGACTTCAGGTACACCACACAATGGGTAGGAAACTAAGGCCAATTATCAAACTGCAAAATCAAAATGATGTGATTACAAGCAACAATATCAAGTATCACACATTTACTGCAACTGGGTTAGAAGAGATAACTTGCAATAAAAAAATAAATGAATTATTGCAGAGATGGTAACATCTGACAATACACCTACCTCAGATGCCAGAAGAGAAAATGGCCGATCCTCTGATTGGAAAGAGCCCTGTCCAATAGGAACTTGCCGAGGGCACAATCTAAGTGAGTCTCGTACTTCAAGGCTTGTACCAGCTGCAGGAGATACTGGGAGAGTTGGTCATCTCTACAAAAATAAAATAAGAAGTTATTACAATAAGAAGTAATAATAACAATAGCATGATCAACAATAAACTGTTAAAATATGGCAGATATGAGAAAATAAACCAGCATGGTATAGAGAAAAACAAACAATTAAGCAGATCTCCACACTAACTTTTTTGGTGACACGACATTTTCTCCTCCGTCCATATCTCAAAAGGTAAAAGGTTAAGGTCAAGGTCATGATTTGTTTTTCTGTTAAGGACAATTTGAAGATTAGGATTAGGATTAGGGTTAGGGTTAGGGTTAGGATCAACATGTCAAAGTAAGACCGGAGCAATTGTCACAGGAGCAAATGCCATGGAATCCACTTTTCAAGGAGACTACCTTGCTTTATTCTTGTATTACATCAAGCTACTTTGCCTCCCCCCCCCAAAAAAAAGGGGACTAAAAATCAAAGGGAATTCATATGGAGCACATTACGGGCATTGTAAAAATGCGCAATTACTATTCATCATAACGTCGCATTGTATACGAGTATCAAAACAAATTCTGTTGCTATTAGGTAGCTGAGCGAAACACAATGGCGCATAAAGATGTTGGAAAGATGCACAGAGCAAAACTGCTAATTTTGTCTGTGCTTCTAAAATTAGAATCAGACGTACAATATCTCAGTTCATTTATTTCACATTTGCATATTATTATAATTATCAAGATACGTCATTATACAAGTCTGATTATTTGTGCACAACTTTGAAAGATGAGGAGTGACTTACGAGAGTGGTTGGAGGCACTTGACTGCAAACTGCCTGACCGAGACGTCCGGATAGCGGTAATCTAGGAGTTCCATGGCTTCTTCTGGTTTCAGTTCAGGCCAGATCTGCAGCAAAGCTTGCATCTACTCAAAAAGAATGAAATAACATAAAAGATTATATACTTTCTCAAAATCTAAATATCTTACTCTTCACTTGATGATGTTGATCCCCGAATCTTTTGTTTCCTTTCCTTTCCATTCTAATCTAGAGCCAACCACGCATTGCTAATCTCTCCTTTCTCCCTACCCCTTATCCCTTCCTCTAACCTGTGCTACTTCATCTCTGTGAGGGCGAGTCCAATAGAAACATAGGAAGGGCATGGGCTAGTCGATCCCCCCCTCCCTCAAAAAAAAATATCTGCATGCTTCAAAACCCTTTCCTATCCAGCCATCCTCTCATCTGCAATCTACCCATTCTCACTTCCTTATCCCATTCGTTCAACTGTGCTATACATGTATGTACTTCTCTGTGATGCCAGAGGACACACTTGGGGTAGTTGACACCCCCTCCCCTTTCTTTCCTTTTCGATAAATCGCCATAGCCATCCCAAAACCTTCAGTCTCTACTTGTACCATAGGCCGTTCACGCACCTGGGACCTGTTTCATTAAACTTGTTATCAATAACAGCTGCCCCATTTGAAAAGTTGAAAAGGTTTGATGGTTTATTTTACCCGACTGTTAAGAAAGCATGTGTATGCTTGTAAATAAGCAACCAGGGGACCGATGGCTTTAGGTCCTCTCCAAGGAACTTGGTAATGAGGATTAATGTTTTACCAAAGGGCACTAGCGCATCCACTTGGTTTCGAACCTGGGTCCTCCTACTTACGAGACCACTGCTTTACCACTGAGCCATCGTGCCAAAACGGACACATCTGACCAACATACATGAGTAGGGAAGCTAATCCCTTCCACAAATCTCTATTTTCCTTGCTGAACTTCCTCATACGACATTCTCTCACCTGTGCCACTTCATCCCTGTGATTCCAATGGACACATTTGAGCAACCTCGGAAGAGCGTGGGGTAGTTGATCCCTGCAGTCCTGCCTGGCAAGCCACAGGTCTTCCCTCTCTTGCTCACTCAGAGGCTCCAGAGGATCCTTCTCGACAATCTGGCGCAACTCCTCTAGAACTTGTTCCTGAAGAAATAAAGCGAAAGACATGCTGGCACCAATCATCCTATCAAGAAAGCGTTATTCAACCACTCCCTGTTCATTATGCAGCATTCAATAAAAAAACTACACAGAAGAATTCTACTCCAAGGTCACTTTGACCTTGCCTGTGTGGAACCCATAAAACTTATCCTTGTGCAAGGCAGAGTAAAACATTTGTAATAACAGTAAATAATACTAATCCACAATAAAAACATTGCCTATCATTGCCTATCAAGCATTATTTTCCAAAAACAAAATTGAACTTTCCAAAAAAGTCCCATCTAGATCTAATACATTCAACATGACTGCAAAGGCTGATCATGATTGCCAAAGGCAAGAAAAAAAGCATACTCACCGATGGTGTCTCAAAGGGATTGTCATCACTCCTCGCAATATCAGCCGCCCTCTCTAGAACCTTATCAAACGTAGGATAGGAGACGCTGCCCTGCCTGTATTGCTCGAAGGAGAGTTCAATACAGGTAGTATCGTCCTTGCTGGGGTTGGACTCACAAGGACCCAGGGGGTTCAGGTCGATGTCTTCCGAGGCCGGCCACATGCAGAGCTTCATAGGGCCCGCCCGCAGCTGGGACCGGTAGTCAAAGAATGTCAGGTTCACCCATGCGATGGGCACCATATCCTAGAGTAAGGGGTGGAATAAATGAGAGAATGTACGATAGATAAATAATGTTGTCAAAAGGTATAGTGTCTGTACAATGCTCATGTACATGCACATCAATGATATTACTTGTCAAGTCGTCTCAACTAGTCTGGGTCTCCACACTTCCTTCTTCTTGAACTTCTAATCTGGCCCAGATATTTCCTGATATATGTCAACACTACCTATCCACAGAGATGGCAATTCTATTTCTTGTTGCATTTCAGAAAAATTTCAGAAAAATATAACATCGCTATGAAATATAAAGTGTTCAACATACCTTCCTTGGGTTTCTTCTCTTTTGCTTCCCTTGTTCAAGTGTTGCTCCCGATGTTGTTTTGACAATCTTCTTGTTCCCGAGGGTGTAGACCATGACACAGAGCTTGGCCATGCGAGGCAGGTTGCTGACATTGATTTCCGCTACGTATTTCTCTCCCCACTTGGGATCCGGACCCTCCACCTCCTTGGACGTAAAGAAGGGGCAGAGCTCCTCGTCCCCATGGAACACCCCCGCCTTGACCCTGACCTGTATGGATGTCATATACCCATCATGATAAAATACCAACAAATGGGACCTTACAATATATTGGGTGGAGAGGATCAGGGACCCAACATTTTCTGTGACGACAATTGCTTTAGGCTTAACTTTGTCAGAGATTAAGGGGTTAGCTTTAGGGTTGCAATTGGGGCTTCAGATGAGGTTTAGGGTTAGAATCAGGTTTAAGTTTACTTTTGGGTCCAGTGTTGATGTTAGGAAATTGGTCCATATTGTGGTCTTTATAAACTGGTCTTTTCATATAGGTCACCACTGAAGCAGGTTCCACAAAAGATATTTGAATCTTCATACTTTAGCGCCATTCTTGTTCAAATTTACTTACCCCTGACTTCTCAACCACGTTGACGTTCTTTGCTAGGCGGAATGTGACGCAGACCTTCTCCTCGATGTCCCAGCTCACGAAACGCCCCATCTTGGAAGGAAGTGGCGGGGCCTCCTCCTCTTTCTGGGCCAGGACATTGAACATGGGGTCCTTGAACCGATCCTCTACCTTCAGCTCAGACTTGTGTATGAGGATGAGCTCAGGCTTCTGACCTTTCTTCACTGCTTTCCTAATGTACTGTGGACAAGTCAGACATGAGAGGGGATCAGTTGCAACTGCTTTATCAAAGGCCTACTTATGAATCGTTACGTACAATGTATGTGTACATGTACTGTAAAAGTTGCAGGGCCAGAAGGATGAACACTGTTACTACTGATGAGGCTACCATGGGTAAAGAAGACCACATCATTGTAAACCCGTTTCGTTCTTACCTTGTATTTTGAGAGAGGATGTCCCCCTAGGAGAAAGTCCTCACAGCTGCGGATTTTGAGGACGTATTCCTCAGCCTCAGTGTTCTGCTGGTACATAGACATCTTCTTCTGTGCCTTCTCCACCAGATCTTCTGGTCTCTCCATGCTCTTCACTTGTAGAACTGATGTGGTGGACTTAGAGATGGAAAGGAAATTTCAAAGGTATATTGGTAACGGTGATAATGATAGGGGCAATTGAACAACAACACAGCTATCTAGCAAAGATTTGCCTGGTTTAAAGGAGAATGAAATCCCCCAAATAATAAATGCATTTTTAATAGAGGCAGCAAATTCAAAGAAGCATATCAGTGAAAGGTGGAAGAAAAACGGACAACTAATAAAATTGAATATTTGAAATCCTAAAATTGCCAAATGAATGGAGATCTGAAATTGGCAATGTCCTCATTATGCTAAAGAGATGTTGTAATATAAATGTGCTATAATTTCCAATTGCCTTATACAGATAATGTTGTAATCCACTTTCCTTGAATATACAGTATCGTAGAAAATTTGATTTCTGTATTATAGGTGGTGTTCATAAATTTATTCCTCACAATATATTTCAAGCACAATGTTGATAATTCAATTTTCTTTGTTTAAAAGATGACATTGATAATTCTCTTATTTATTACCTACATGTATAAAGAAAGAGCACAAAAGCGTCATAGCATCTCATTAACATAATGAGTATGTTGCCAATTTCATTTAGTGATTTTAGTTTTTAAGAATCTTCATAACTTTTTCATTCTTATCCGTTTTTCCTCAAACTTTCAGTGATATGTTTCTAAGATTTTTCTGCTTCTAATACAAGTGCATACAAGTTTGGGGTTTCATTCTCCTTTAACCCCTACCATGCAGTGGGCGGCAAATCCTGCCCAAATATTGGAGTGTTGAACATTTTGTTTAGGCGCAGAATGGCTTGAAAATTCTGCCTCATACAGAAACTTGTGCCTCAATATCATGTTTATTCCTAAGCAATATATCTTTGCCCAGTTTGCTCGAAAAAAAACTAATTGAAAGTTAATATTTAACTCTTGAAAGTTCATTTTTGACTAATGGTCAAAAATCTGGTGGCATGGAAGGGGTTAATAAGAACCAAACAGACTCTTATCAATATAATCTTGAGTTCTAGTAACGATGAAAAATTCTGACAGAATCACACAAAAAATTATCACCATGCATACGTGATGAATGTATATGTAGAAATAAAAAGCATCTGCCAAATACTTCTTAAAGAAAGGTGTGTTATTGCTGCAAAATAAAAAGAACAAATGATGAATTCTGTGAAATACCGGGACTGTGTCAAGGCAAAGTACATTTTCTACCTACAACCTTGCCCTACATGTACGAGTAGGGGTAACCTCGCTAGTCATAAGGACCGCTAGTCATAAGGATCAGTGGCTCATAAGGACCGCTAGTCATAACGTGTAATTTCCTATACCTGTAGGGTCGCTATTCATAAAGCGAAAAGGGGGTCACTATTCATAAACTCATAAGGAGCATTATTCATAAGGATTGCTATTCATAATATGAGAAGAGGGTCGCTATTCATAATCGAAGAAAAGGGTCATTACTCATAAGGGCCGCTATTCATAATAAGTCATAAGGGTCGCTATACATAATACAGATACAGGGTCGCTATTCATAATACCGAATCGGGGTCATTAATCATAAGGGTCGCTATTCATAAAGGTCAATATTCATAAGGTTCGCTATTCATAAAGGTCAATATTCATAAGGGTCGCTATTCATAATCGGAGAAGAGGGTCGCTATTCATAATCACAGAAGAGGGTCGCTATTCATAATCAAAGAAGAGGGTCGCTATTCATAATCACAGAAGAGGGTCGCTATTCATAATCGAAGAAGAGGGTCGCTATTCATAATCATAGAAGAGGGTCGCTATTCATAATCAAAGAAGAGGGTCGCTATTCATAATCAGAGAAGAGGGTCGCTATTCATAATCGAAGTAGAGGGTCGCTCTTCATAATCACAGAAGAGGGTCGCTATTCATAATCACAGAAGAGGGTCGCTATTCATAATCGAAGATGAGGGTCGTTAATCATAATCAAAGAAGAGGGTCGCTATTCATAATCACGAAAGAGGGGCGCTGTTCATAATCGAAGAATAGGTTAGGGTTAGGATTATTTGTCAAATATTATAATATGATTTTCATTGTTCAATGAACACTCAAATATGAAAGAACAAAAATAATAATATTGGATGGGATCTAGACACCCCACGGCTGTGTCGAGCCAATATGGGGACGGGCGATGAAACAAATACACCCCTTAAAAACAGGCGAGAGCGAAAAAGCGTGAGGAAGCGGAGGAAGAGAACGATAAAAGCTACGAAATTTGCGTCAGTATTCGCGCTTCCCGTGGGGAGGGGGAAGTAATTCCCCATCCATGCATCCACCCCTGATACATGCAGTGCAGCATAAAAGGAGGTGCTAAATGTACGAGCCATTATCTTTATCTCAGATTTGCTATAAAACGTCAGAGCTTTCGCACGGGAGGGGGAAAACCATATAGTTACATACCCCTAACAACTCTATGGGGGAATCTCCCCCTCCCTGCATCCACCCCCTGGGGAGCACGCAAAGAGTGCTCATCACCAAATTGGCACGCTTGGCACCATATTGAAAAATCCTGGCTACGCCTGTGTCACCCCCCCCCCCCCCCCCCCCCCCCCCCCCCCATCAGTCCGATCACGTTGCGCTATTCTACCCATCTTGTTTCGGTACAAACACATAGTACTGACAATTTTCGTCAAAGCAATTCATAAATGGCATAGTCTGTGTGCGGGTGGCGGGGGGGGGGGGTGCTGTAGTAGGTGTTGCCACCAGGTGTTGCCACCAGGTGTTGTTCTATCATGTCCATAATCCTCAGGGATAGGCGAGATAGCTCAGAGGTCGAACAGTGGCTTTGTAACTGAAGGATGCGTGTTTGAAACCAGGATGCACTCATGTCATTTGGTAAGGCATTAACCTCAAGTCCCTCGGAGAGGACTTAACCCTAATAGGCCCGGGGGCGGATTCACCCCCCCCCCTCGACATTTCCCGTAATATGTTCGCATTGCGAAAAGCAGTCACCACGCCGCTTCACTACTTTTTTCTTTCAAGTCTTGCGCAACTTTTGAGACCAAATTTGTGATGTCCGCCCGTGCGGTTCCAGAGTTACCCAACATTTCGTAAGTGCATGTCAGACCCAAAATTGTTCAAAAACGTGATTTCGTGTGTTTCCAGCTAAAATTCATAAATGTTTCATTATTTTTACTTTTACTGTTTAAAAACAATTCGTTTTATGTTGTTTAGGATTAAAATAGTGTCGCCGACAAATTCCATCGAAAAAACAATAAAAAACATAAGAAAAAAAGGATTTTTACCGGTTTATTTGATCAGAATCTGACAAAGAGTCTCTATACCAGAAATTAGCAGTTTTGGGGCTTTAATTAATTAATTAGAGCAAATTAATTTTATGAATAAATTAGCATAATTAATTAGTTATTAAATTTTTCGGAGAAATTCACTATACAGTTTTGTATAGATGACGTGGTCGGCGACGTGTGTGCCGATTTTCGTTGCGAATGCGCGGTGGACGGCCGAGATCTTAGGGGGCGGAATCAGCCCCCCACCCCCGGCTGTGAGATGGGTCTAAAATAACCCGGCTCTGTTAGGGTTAAAGCCGTTGGTTCTGTGGTTGTTTACATACAACCAATATGCTTTACAGTATAAAGAAATGGGAATAAATTTGATAGAATTGAATTAAGATCAAACAAACATAGAAAATACATGATGCGCATGCCCTTGTAATGGGGGGGGGGGGGGGGTGGCCTGTAGGATTGGCTTGTATCATCCCCCCGCAATAATTCACCTTCAATAAATGACATGATCAAATAATATGATCAGGAGGAGGAGGAGGATGACCATGATGATTATTATTCATAGGATCACGATCGATCAACATGGTGATAATTTTTGTCATGATTTTTGTTAAGATTATGATAAGGAAGACCGAAATAAAGATTTCAAAGAATATAATGAAATAAATAAGTTAGTAATTACCATGAAAGAACATGCACTCAAATGCTCTGAGAGGTGATTTTTAACTCGGGGAAATTTGAAAGTCCCAACCGTGGGAGGGCATACGTCATTCCCATCCATGCCCATAAACAGGGGCACACTGTAAAAACGGTAGATGCCAATTGTACGTTACTAAAATCACGTATTATGAAAATATTACTATCCCACCCCAAAATAAAAACGAAAGCAAATTTTTCGCGCAATTTCTAAGCCCGTATCCGGACAATTATCCCTACAACTAATCTCCAGGACAAATACCCCCTACGAGAATCCCACCCCCCCCCCCCCTCCTCCCCGCCCAACTTTCCCATCATCTCCCCCCAAATGGACGATTGCTGGAACTTGAGATAAAGGCTAAGGATTAGGTCTTCACAGGAGTTGAGAAACGGGAGGATCTGGATGATTCAGTGATTCATTTATTGTCATGGAACAAGGATACAAATTGTGTTACAATCTGATTTCCCAATTTCAAGCATAAAACATTGCACGTGATGGATAAGAATGAATACAGAAAAATATATTAATGCACATGTATCAAAAATATATTAACACATTGAGAAAGAGGCATGACAATAATTATTCCATGATAAATCTACGTAAACAGTATACAAAAGGAAATAAGAGTACAAGCAAGAGGTCCATGTCTTGCAGAAAACCATGCAGAAACAAAGAAACAAGAAGCTGGAAAAGGAAGGAAAGAAGAGAGAGAGAGAGAGAGAGGAGGAAAAAGAAAAAAAGAAAGAACGAAAAGGGTACATAAATAGACAACCAGTACTTCCCCTAACTCTAAAATAGGTGTGGCAATGACACTCCAATATTCAAAAAAGCACATGTCTGCGTGTATGTGGGTGTGTGGATGGGGGGGGGTCCTCTCCTCCCACGTAGATGTATGGATTAGACATCGTTTTTTTAATTATTAAGGCACTGGCAAAGCGCCTTTCAAAGTGTGGGGGGTATTGATAAATATAGTTCACTTTTTTAGAAAATAGGGATATATTTGACAAAAACCGGCAATGCATTGTATAGAGCTTTCTTAAATACAATACCGTTGGGCCTTGGGTTGTCCTTCCTCCATATCCCTTTCTTATTTGATTTAAATGACAACCCTCTTTGATTATGAATAGCGACCCTCTTCTGTGATTATGAACAGCGACCCTCTTTAGTGATTATGAATAGCGACCCTCTTCTCCGATTATGAATAGCGACCCTCTTCTGTGATTATGAATAGCGACCCTCTTTTGTGATTATGAATAGCGACCCTCTTCTCCGATTATGAATAGCGATCCTCTTATGTGATTATGAATAGCGACCCTCTTTTGTGATTATGAATAGCGATCCTCTTATCCGATTATGAATAGCGACCCTCTTCTCCGATTATGAATAGCGACCCTCTTCTCCGATTATGAATAGCGACCCTCTTCTTCGATTATGAATAGCGACCCTTATGAATATTGACCTTTATGAATAGCGACCTTTATGAATAGCGACCTTTATGAATAGCGACCCTATTTTCGTATTATGAATAGGGACCCTTATGATTAACGACCCTGATTTGGTATTATGAATAGCGACCCTCTTTCAATATTATGAATAGCGATCCTTATGTCTTATTATGAATGGCGGTCCTTATGAATAATTACCCTTATGAATGGCAACCCTTATGTCTTATTATGAATAGCGGTCCTTATGAATAATTTTTTTTATGAATAGCGGTCCTTATGACTAGCGAGCAGACCCCGTATGAGTACACCTGTTGGAGATTTTCAGGGCATGATGTTTTCAGCAGGTTTTTGCTATTCTGATTACATTTTGCAGGGCTAAACTTTATCACGTGTTATTATTTAATGTTAACAATTCACCATTATTTTCTTGAAACAAAGCTTCAGTGCGAGTACTCCAAATGGGTTAGAAAAAGATAAGGTTCTACAAGTTACATGTATGTCATTGCACTAAACTATGTCATTAACTTTTTTTTTTTTGGAAACTCACCAAACTGGAAGAGAATCTCATGTTTATCAGGATATTATCTGGAAGGTTGTCCTGTGCCGAGTGATCCACCTGCGGTGGGAATAGGTACATGGCTTTCCTGTCCCAGGACCACTTCATGTGGGCCTTCTGTACTGACATGCACATCCGCTTCATATTGGACCTGAAGTCATGCACCTCTTGGTTCTTCATCAGGTCGTATTCATGGAGGCCTGAATCAAAGGTACCGGAGAAACATTGTTGATGGGAAGCATTCAAAGAAGCAATAAGACCACCCTAACAGGTCCAGGACATCACATGGGCCCAAATATCTAAGTCCAGATCACGATAATTAGCAAATAGCAAATATTCAATGCTGAAAAACAATTTCGGCATGAAATTTATTGCATTTATAAACAAAATGAATGAGGCATTTTGTGTTAGCAAAAAAAAATATTACATTATGAAGTTGGACCGCATGAGCTGTTTGTGCCCAGGAAACACAATAAGAAATCTGAGTTCTGAACATGCTCTCTCTCTCTTTCTCTCTGTTTTGGTGTAAATCTTCATATTAAAAATATGATGAAATTTTCTTTTGTTTTCCTTTTTGTTTTTCGATTTTTTGTTTAATTGAGTTGCCCCCCTAACAAAATCCTACATGTAGATCCTCCCCAGTGTAATAATAATAATAATAATTCATATGATTTGTAATGCACCAAATCCACTCTGTAGAGTGCTCTCGGTGCAGAGTAGGATAAAGAAGTAAAGCAAGTAGAGAGTAGAAATACAAGAGAAGAATAAAATAATCAATGGTAAGCATTAAACAATTAAGTTTTTAGACTGCTTTTGAATGAATCTGGAGAATTGCAACTTCTAATTATAACTATCGGTAGATTATTCCATAGAGCAGGACCAGCGTTGGCAAAACCTTGTGCCTCAGATGTTTTGCAGATTTGGAACAACAAGAGAACCACAGTTGGTCGAATGTAAAGATATGACAGAAGTGTACTTGTAAACTAGACTTACATGTACATCATAATGAGGAGTAGGACTGGGTCTATGATAAAAAATAAACTCACTCTTGCCAATGCAGAGACCAATTTGTGAGTTGAGTACCCTGTCTTCTACATCACCGGCCTTCCGGACGACCCTTAGGGTGCTCCAGAATGGCTTGATATCACACAGACGACGCTTTTCATCCAAGAGGTCCTCCTGCTCTGCCGAGTAGTTGATGCACTGGAAGATGTAGAAGTTGAGGTCGAGGAGGAGGTTGAAGAGAGGTTCCGACCGGGCTTTCGTCCATAGCTCCTGCAGACAAACCGGAACAAATTGAAATTCTCATGAGGCATACACATGTATGTATTGTAATTTGGGGCATATTACATGGGCTTTTATCCTGCATTAATGGCCATTTGAAAGCTTTCATACCTTTTTTTACACAACAAGTGAATAATGATTGCAAACTGGCCAATTTAAAGGGGCACAACTGGCTCATACCCCCACCCCAACTCTTGAAAGCGAAGTGGTATACCCCAAGTACACAACCCCCCCCCAAAAAAAAAAAAATAAATAAATAAATAAATAAATAAAAAAATGAGTAAATTTTTAAAAAATGAATAAATAAATAAATAAATACATAAATAAAAAAAAAATAATAAATATATAAATAATTTTAAAAATGAAAAGAATAATGATTTTTTGCCTTCCGTTTTAACATTTTTCGACCCAAATAGCACCTGAAAAATGTGGGTTTTTTGTTATTTGCTTGAAATTTTTTTTTTATTCTGCCCACCCCCAAGCAAAGAAAATACAGGTGAGTGGTGAGCAATTGAGCTCTGGAAAACTACAAAAGAGCTCTGGTTAAAAAAACAATAAAAAACATAAAAATTGCAGAGAGGAAATTGCACTTTCACAATAACAAAGCCAAAAAGAGCTGTGAACAAAAAAAATATTTTTCACACTGGCCCCCCCCCCCCCCCACCAGCCCATAACAAAACCTTGCATGTATGTTTTTACACGAAACCTTTATGAAACGATTGTATTCCTTCATCAACAGCTACGAAAATGCAAATTTATGAAATTTTCTGTTAAGAGCAAATGGGAGAAAAGCTCGCAAGCTACATAATAATAATAACAATACATGACATTTATATAGCGCTAATTGCAAAAGCCTCTAAGCGCTTATAGAGTGATAGTAAGAGAGAGATACCAGAACAATTACACATACTGAGAAACTACAAAGAACAAAATATACATGTAACAAGATACATGTACACATTATGAATAAACAGATTTGAACAGATGGGTTTTTAACATTGTTCTAAAAATGTTCACATTGTCGGCTTTACGAATTTGGTGCGGTAAGTTGTTCCAGAGTGATGAGGCAGCAAATGAGAAAGATCTTTGACTGTAGGCTTTAGAAGAAATCTTTGGAATTTGAAGGAGAGACTGATTGGAAGAACGGAGAGTACGTGCTGGAACATAATGATGTAGGAGACCAGATAGGTAAGTAGGAGAGAGTCCATTATAAGATTTATAGGTGAGGAGGTTGATTTTGTATGCGATGCGTGCGGTTATAGGTAGCCAGTGCAGTTTCTGAAGAATTGGTGAAATATGTTGAGAAGGGGGGACACGGAATATGAGACGGGCAGCTATATTTTGAACATGTTGAAGTTTGGCAAGGTCTTTAGCAGGGAGTCCATAAAGAAGAGAGTTGCAGGAGTCGAGCCTTGAAGTGACGAAGGCATGAACTAACCGGGTGGTAGTAGCATAATCAAAGTAGCGACGAATTTTACTTATTTTCCTGATGGCCATTAGAGAAGTTTTACAGACATGGTCAACATGTTTTCTCATATTGAGAGAAGAATCCATGAAGACTCCAAGATTTTTGGAAACTGGAGAAGGCGTGATCATACTACATGTATGTCCAATTTGGAAGTTGGGAAGTGGTAGAGAAGTGGGAAATCGAGAACCAAAGAAGATTATATCAGTTTTAGAGTCGTTTAAAACAAGCTTATTATGTACTGCCCATGATTTGATATCCTTTATACAAGCTTCTATTTTGGAGACAGCAGATGATCGGTCAGCAGGGTCAAAGGTAATGTAGAGTTGCGTGTCATCAGCGTATGCTACAGAAGAAACACCATGGGCTGATATGAGATCTTGCAAAGGAGCGCTGAACATGATGAATTCTAATGGCCCAGCAACAGAGCCCTGGGGAACGCCGCACCAGACGTGACAATCTGACTTAACATTGTCAATAAGGACGGATTGCTTGCGATTGTTCAGGTAAGAAGAGAACCATTTAAGAGCTGTGCCCTTTATGCCATAGCGAGAGGAAAGGCGATGACGGAGATGTATATGATCAATTGTATCGAAGGCGGCTGAGAAATCTAAAAGTACCAGCACAGCTTCTTTTCGCTGGTCCAGGGCAAGTAAGATGTCATTTTGTACCCGAAGAAGGGCAGTTTCGGTACTATGGTATGGGCGGTAGGCAGACTGCGTTTCGGCATGGAGGCTTTAAACATGTAGCCTACGCCACAGAGAACTGTGTTTGATTGATTACAAGTTTTAAAATTCACAACTTTATTTCTACTCGGCTTTTGCTCTAAACTTTCACTCATCTGCTTCGCTAAATTTTCCGTTTTTATATTCAAATTAACTTAATACTAGGGTGGACTTTCCCTACATGTACATGTATATGTATTACCACAGCTCTATTTGGAGCTTGCCAGAGCTACATTTAAATCACTCACTCTGCTTCTTTTTATCTTTTACATTCTCAAGTAATTATGGTTGAGCATTAAGGTGTGCAGTCTCTGCACGTACTGGTAATTAATAATACTCTGTTTCTGGTTTCTAGTTCTCATTAACTCTACTACTTATTAAACTGAAAGTGTGCTCTGGTTATTTCAGGAAATTAATTACTTCCTCATTCCCATTTTCTCCATTGCATAATGAAAACGAGAGTATCATAACATAGTCATACTTAACTACAAAGAGCATTTATCACCTGACATGTACATGTACATGCATACAATGTATGGTCTCGTATTTATTTTGTACTCTTTATAATACTGTGATATCTATCATACTGCGTAAATATACATGTCTTACATGCAATTCCCAATAATTTTAGGATTTAATGTGTGACCTACAGTGTATGAAGAGTTTAATTACAATTAATTTGCCTTCCAGTAACTCCCCCCCCCCCCCCCCCTCCCTCCCCCAGCCCCTCATTGTGAAGATACATGTAGCTAAAGCCATTGGTACAATCAATGTGCAACAAATTAATATTTAACTGAAGATTATAATCAAGGGTGGAAACAAATCTTAAATTACTTTGTGTATCATAAGTATGTTTCTCACCCTGTCACCCAACACATCCCCGTCACCCAACACATCCCCCTTCCTCCCCCCCCCCCCCACAAAAAAAACCCTCGACAAGCTTATTGTAATGGGCAATTGAGGTAACACAAAGTCTAAAATTGTGTGAACATACATTGCCTTAAACAGTACATGATATCCTGAAATGGAGTGATGCAATGAATAATATTAAAGAGGAAGTATGATAGACATGTCTGTGTACATGTGGTGACTTTCAAAAAGGCAATGTCACTAGAAGTTGCATGTGTTTCTAACATTTTAACATAATATATGTCACAGTGAAAGAACAACATTACTGGGATATTAACGATCAAACTGTATCTAGTACAACGTGGTGAGGCAATAAGTATACAAATAATGAATGTTTATGAGTGCAATGGATCATTTCATCTTTCACCGAATGAAATATTCTGTCCATTGCACGAATGAAAAAACATTCATTATTTGTTTTATATGACAATTAAAAATAGCTATCCTTCTCATTTGACATTTTATGAATTAAGAAACAAGATCAGAGTGAAGGGACTTACATTTTGTTGTGCGGTCCGCCAATGTACTTCTTCGCATGCGCGTGCGCGCTGCAAAGGCAAGTCGTTTTTGCGTAAGTAGACGTGTTGGTGGTCGCGCGAGTGCAATAGACAATTTCGTATGGATCCAAAATTGCACGGTGAATGGATCAAATTTGCACGATTGATGACGTAATTGTTAAATGGGACAAATGATCAACATCAAACAACCAATCAAATGGCAAGGATCTAATTACAGTTGTAGGTGTCATATAATTTCTAACATTTGTACATTGTCCTTTAAAATGGTAGAGTTTTCCTCTAACACGATGTCTATTCAATTCACAAACCGTAACAAGGAAGTTAACGCCACAATTCACACGCTGCACTTTAGTGGTACTGCAGGTTGATATTGTGTATTGAAATAAACTTATCTGAGTGGATATATGTTTCTAAGCACATCTACATCAGTGGAGAATTCAGGGGAATGCAAATGTACCCCACCCCTTCCTAATTACACACACCTTAAAATACTGTACACCCCCCCCCCCCCCCCCACAAAAAAAGGTACACACAAAATTGTGTATTCGGTAAAAGGGCAAATATTTTTTCTTCTTTTTTTTCTTGGGGGGGGGGGCAGGGAGCTTGTCAGAATATACTTAGTTTATGTTTCAATTTTTTTTGTTTTTTCATTGTTTTATTTATTTATTTTTATTTTTTATTTATTTATTTTTTTTTTTGGGGGGGGGGGGGAGGAGTCATAGAGGAAACACATGTACACTGACATGTTACATCCCTGTCCTCATACATCCATGTACACAGATATAATTGTACTTGAACTTTGCCTTTGGATTGGTGACATGTAAACATGATCAGTCTATTTCATCAGGGGATTAAAAAACACTGTATACAGCTGAATCTCATGATTCGTAATTTGGCTTTTACATGTTGTAATTATACATGAACACCTTTTTAAGAGGAAAGTGTACATTATGGAACCTGTGCACAAGAAACACCTTTTATTAAACAACTACTGCAATCAGCAACCATTTCTTTGTTATACCCCCCCCCCCCCTCAAAATAAATAGAAATCAATAAATAAATTTGTTTAAATGATGAAGATGATGGCAATGCTGCTGATGATGATGATAATAATAATAATCATAATAATAAAATTAAATTAAATTAAATTAAATTAAATGAAATAAAATAAAATAAAGAGGAAGGCCAGACAGTCATGATCATAGATTCAGACTTCATTTATACATGTAAGTATAATACAGTAGATGTCAGCAAGCTAGAGCATCAACACTGCAATCAAACTAGTGTCTAAAACCAATCTTATGCAATCACGGGAAAACCTTTTTGAAAGTACTACGCCATATTCTATTTAAAAAACTGAATGTAATTACTGTACATGCAGAACTGGGGGAAATTGATGAATTTCTTTATAACTTACTTAAACATGAAGGAAATTACTTGTGTTTTGACAACAAGATGTATTGATACAAAGACATTGCATGCACAAGGTCTTGCGTCACACACAAGGATATTGTGTTTGCAAACATGCAACAATGAAGTTTGTTTTGATTAAAAAAAACAAAAAAAACACCTGCTTTGAAAGGAAAAAAACCCCAGGAGGACAGCAAAAATGAGATAGCAGCAAGCAGAAAGAAAAGCAAATAGATGAACAGTGGGAAAGGAAGAGGGAGATAAATGTTCGCCTATCTCTCTCTCAAAAAAAAAGAAGTATAACATCATACTTTGAAAAACAACATAGTTGAGGGAAAAACAAAAGAGAAGTTCGGGAACAAAATAGAATAAAAGAGCAAAGAAAAATGGTAAGAATGACATCAAAAAGAAAGAAAGAAAGTGCAATAAAGATTTCACAAAGTAGGAATCAGGAATATAAAGCAATCATAATGTGCTAAGAAAATTTATGCACACATCTCTAACGCATAGTCTCTTTCTTTCCCTTCATCCCCTCTCTCTCCCTCACTTTCTCCTCTGCTCTCACTAAAAATCTCTTTAGTACTGTAAATATCTTTCAAGTACCCAATTCTAGGCTGGACAAAAAAATTATGAGGTGTGATTCAGAATGAACTCAGTTTTGTGAATTGGTATATGATAATACTGAGTCAAGCGCCTGGGGAACAATACTTCCTTGAAATCTAGCGACTTGTTTTTCCCATTTTTCAAACAAACAACCAAATAACCCTGTTCGGAAGGTTAGGTTACATGTACATCCGTGTCATTGCAAATAAACACAGAATATATTAATAATACAGAATAAGATATTTGCAAATGCAAGGTAAAGATTTCAACTCTATTAAAATGCATTAATGCGAGGACTCTCATGTATACTCTGTGGGATGCAAACTAAAATGACCCTGCCATATTACAAATAATGGAACCAGAAGCAACCAAAAATGTGCATACTACACTGTAAACTACATGTAACATGAAAATTTTGCGAATTGTTAATGACGACCATTATCGCGGTAGAAAGAAATTCTCTGGAAAATTAAGGAAAATGTTTCATGTTATGATTCTATTTAATTCATATCTTCACCACTTGCGAAATTTGCGAAAGTTTTAAGCATACAGTATATGAAAGTTTCTGAATTTAGCAAATTGAATGTCTCCCTGATAGAATCTACTAAATAGAATATAATTATCTCGCTGATGGAATCTAGTAGTATATGTAGGTAACATGTTAGACAATAGGTACACTGTACGTTCACACGTAGAGCGATAGCATCGGTGCTACAGGTTTCGAGACTAGTTTGGTCATGACCAGATAGTTTTAAGACCAAACGCTGTCTGAACGCAGATAGTCACGAGATAGAAGCGAGTTGGAGCTAGGTTTCGAAACTGTATTCTGGCAGCGAGTTTGGCAGGAGTAAATCTCAGGATCCAGCGACAAAGCATCGGTGCTTTGCTGTAGACCACCCACCGCGCTTGTGACTATTTGTAATGTGAACGCAATCGCTGCTTCACTCGCTGCTATCTTCACTCGCAACTTCGCATGATATGACCCCCGTGCACAAACTTCAATACCAATTATACTCGGGTCACCGTGTGTCGCGCAGTAATTATTGTTTTGGCAGTGAGTGAGCGATGGATAGTCACGAGTGGGTGATAGAAGCAAGTTGATCATGGCCTGTCTGAACGTACTGGAAATAGTTTCGAGACTTACAAAGCATCGATGCTATGTAATTACGTATTTAACTAATCATTACAATTGTATCCTTACAGTATTTGGAGAATGGGCAATAGACCTTGGGATATGGTGAAATTGACTACAGTAGGCCTATACTCATGGGTGGGCAAGTGTGAAATTTTCCTCCCTTTTTTTTAGTACTATTTTTCTCCTTCCAAAAAGGAAATTGATTCACTACCTTATAGTTCAAACCTTTATCAACACAGCCTCCAAACTTGGTATTTCATCACCATCAAGCTGCATTTTAATATGCGTGGGTGAACTTTATTTCGGCACAATTTTGATCACAATAATCACGGGAAATTGAGTTCAAGTTTCTCAAAGTCACATCCACACAAGCTTTTTTTTTTTTTTTTTGGTTATGAAATCTGACTTGTTTACAACTTTAGAGTAGTGCAGTAGTGATCGCAAGTCATAGGCACGTCATATCTTGAAAGAATTTAGGCCCTGCATGCCACATCACAAAATATTGCTGACAAACTAAGAAGGTGGCTGAGGGGATTTCCACAGTCAAGACATCATTGATTTCCTTCATTTGACACATAATAAATTAAGTGAATAATGACTGAATGAATGAATGAATGAATGAATGATTGAAATCAAAGTACCACAAATGGCTTCTAGTTCAACATTTTGTCTGTTTGGCGCCATAAGGGCATTAAATATCTATGTTAAGTTAACATACTTCTGGCTCCAAACAGACGATTTGATGTAAACTGTAATTAGACTTTTTATTGGATAGCAAAAGAGTAAATCATGTAGACATGTAACTACATGTACATGTAGTACTGATTGTATTTTTGTTTTTGTAAAGCATTAAATCAAGAAAAGTTCTTTTTGATTGTATGTTCACATTGAAGTGACTTTTGCAGCCTGAAGAATCTACCTCATCTAATTCAGTGTCCATAAATACTTGAGAATAAAATCTGTGAAGAAAAGTCTTTTGGGCCAACAACTAACTTCATTTTAATAATATAAATATCAAATTTCGAATAGATATTTCTATTCATTTCTCTAAATGTCAACAAATGTTGTTAATCAGACAAAGTCCTCATATCAAATTACTTTTAAAGTTCTGCAAAAACTCCAGAAACTGCCTTTACAAAAGGGCAATATTTACATCAGTGTACAAAATTGTACTCTAAATGAGACAATTACATGTACATGTACACACCTGTATATATCTGAATCCGGACTCGCTACGTTTTCAATAAAAACAGTAGGGCAGATTTGCAGACACTACAATCTTGCCTAAAATTTATCTTAAAAGAGTGTACATGCCAAAAGTTACACCCCCCCTTCAAGAAAAAAAGAAAGTAAATAAATAAATAAAATAGATGTACTGTATGACTACAAATCTCAAGCTACATTGTATTATGCAAGCTCTAATTTGCTATTACTGGTAGATTTTTGTTGCAATCAAAATCAACAACACTGTTTAAAACAAACATTTGTATGGGACCCTGTCTCCCAACATATTAAAGATAAAGTTGAGTACTGGTCATGCGATTACATTGTGAAAGAAACTGTCTCTAAGTAATTGGGAAAGACTGATCATGTCTACATAAGAATTGGCGTACATGTATACTGCAAGGTGTTGGAATTATCAAAGTGATGAGAAATTGACCCAATCTCGCTAAAATGGACACTGCACACGGAAATAGGTACATGTATATGGGACTGCACACACGCTTGGCATGAATGTACGGGCCGAACACTTCAGTTACATGTATTTCTTTTCATATTTTGAATATGAGGGCGTTTGAAGAGCAATCCTTTTCAGGGGACATTTCTACTATGATAATCTTCCAGACTAGCATTTAAAAAAAAATAATAAGAAAGCTCACAAACTATTTTTTACCTTTCCCAGAACTAAACCTTCCCTTTAAGGGACACTGTCTCCCAAACATACATGTATTACATGTATATTAAACGGCACTCAAGAAACACACCTAATAATACCCGTACATTGTATGTAAAACTGTGTAGATCACAACAAGACTTCTTTCACACTGTGTATAACCTGCATACAATGCATGACAGTATGACAAGTGGATGCATCACTGGCCTCGCATTTAAAAACCAACCTCCGACATTTGGCATCTAATTGGGTGAGTAAGAAGCGCCAAGGGTTGAGTGTGACAGGTAATCAGTGGTTTATGGATGGGACACGACTGACTCCCAGGTTATCTTTATAGATGTTACATACTCTGCAGCACCTATCAGCGACCCTTATGCCCCATTTACACTTTCATCAATTTTGTTTTCGCATAGTTTGCGCATCGTTTGTGTCAGTACGGGAATCATTTGTGGCAGTGTGCGGGAGGATGCTGGAGGATGCTGGCCAGTGCTTGAAATGTGTGACAAAAAAATCAAACATGTTTAATTTTTTGTGCGTGCCAGTGCGTGCCCTCGGCAAAGTGGCACCCATGTTCCAGACTAGCTCAGGACTAGTTCACAAATAAGTCGCTCAAATCTGCGTACTCGTTACACATACAGTTTTCGCATAGTCTACGGATGTCGAACATGTGATCAAATCACATGGTCTTTTCGACTTATATCTACGTAAGAAATCTTAATCAGCTTTCCCTCCTTAAATTGGCAGCAGTTAATCTTTTTTTCACTCCTACATAGTTGGAAAAAATAAAAAATCAGAATTTTTTTTTATTAAATGAACCAGTGTGAATGAAAATTTCAAAATCGGTCCCGAAAATGGATGATTGATGCGTGAACAATGATTAACTTTGGCGTACATATGGCGTAAATTGTTCATGAATCAGACTTGACCCCATGGCATGCACTGGTAGCAATAATGCAGCCCTGTGCGGGACCAAAATGCAGGCAGGTGTAAATGGGGCATATCTCTATCAAGCAGCCTCGAGTCATATCTCAACAATCACTCATTTACTTTTTTTTAAACGCCCCTCTGAAGAAGAAAAAAGACTATAGAAAATAATGATCTTGAATGATGGTCCCAATTGACACAGGCATTGTGGCTACATATGTAAGCATAGCATCACAGCAAAATGATTTTGAACCCTGGATAAATCAAGGTCTGCATAATTAATTTGAATATTTCTGGATATCACAAAATTTCTATCAAAATTATTAAAGGTACAAGTACATGTATGGAATATTTATCATTTCCCATTCTTATTG
Organism: Heliocidaris erythrogramma; assembly: GCA_025617745.1. Classification (NCBI taxonomy): domain Eukaryota; kingdom Metazoa; phylum Echinodermata; class Echinoidea; order Camarodonta; family Echinometridae; genus Heliocidaris; species Heliocidaris erythrogramma. The sequence goes on along the minus strand of CM046865.1, from coordinate 14,093,318 downwards.
AATGTTGTTAATTATTTTTAATAATTTGGTTTTAATTGAAAGGGAAAAAAATCCTGGAAAGCTGTAAGAAAAATGATTATTACCGAAGAAAACTTAATGTTCTTCAACAACTATAATTTTCTACTCCTACTGCAGTTAGAATAACCCATAGATTATCCAAAGGAGTAATTTGACTAATTTCAATGAAGTTTTCAGCATCCATTACAGCTGCCATTCACATCACCTTTTGGTCTGATTACATATATTCTAAAAAGTTGCATGTATATCTTTGAAAGGTGGAATCATTAAGCTTTTCCTTTTGAAAATGGTAATGATGCTACATGTACTGGTATTTCCTATTAAAGACCTCCATTAGATTTATGGACATTGGATTTCAAGAAAAGACAGTATGATGCATAATTTACCTTTTATTGATCACGTCATTCTTTTTAATCTCCCCCCCCCCCCCAACAAAAAAAAACAAACTCTTTCTCTCTCCCCTCCCCCTTCATCAAGCATATGTACATCTGGAAAGAAACTAAAGTAGTTTCATGTTCCCCACGTACAAGTTTACACTCCTATGGGCGCTGTTTCATCTGTGTATCGCGCCGTGACGTAATCACTGCGCGAGAGTGCACTGTAGGTGGCCAGGAAGCCCATTCATTTTCGTGTAATTTACTGGTCATATTTCTTATATTTTCTTTTTGACTGCAGTTTTCCCGATGTAATGGTATACTTTTATTGAAAATTCAGTACCTTCTTGTAATATTAATATGAGTCGCAATGGATACTCATTTTTTTTTCTTTCTTTCCCAACGTTCTGAATTTGGGCATCACAGGTAAATTTATTCCATTCACCTACGTGTTATAGTGGGCAACATATTGCCCAGATAATCGGACACAGGTAGGTCAAAATGCCATTATGTTAAAAGCATCACCCTCATATCGAATATAACTTGACTCATATAAAAGTACTAGATATTTCTGAGCTATTTCCCACTCTCTTGAGTCCAATGTGAATAGATATTCATGAATTAATCATCATACATTCGCAAAAACAGCTAATTCATCGAAGCGCGACGCACCCTAACCGTACGCCGAGAGTGCGGGCGCCGCGTCAAGGTCAACCTCTCGTTGACTTGGCTCCCCGGTTTTGCAAAGAAACACGGAGAAATTTAGCTTTTAAAAAATAATTGTGTAACTCAACAACTTTTTAAACGAATGATAAAATGACAAATATATTTCTGATTATACTGCTAAAGTTTTCATAATCATAGGATCAGCACAATTACAAATGTAAATATTTAAGCTGAACTATTCCCCTTCTCATCTGAAAAAGCACGCGAAAGTACTGAGCCGCCCACGGAGTGGGGCTGGCTTTTGATGCCGACACGCTTGGCGTACGGTCTCGTGGTGCTTCGATGGAAAGCCGTTTCTGCAGCTCGCTGTCTCAGATCAAAGTTTGTATTGTCTGAAATATCTGCAGACATCGGACTTGAAAGTGGAAATAACTCTTTAAGAATATACTTCGAGAGAACATTTCATAGCTTAAATTCGATATGAAGATGATTCCTTGAACATAATTCTGTTTAACCAACCTGTTGCCACATGTGGGAGCAAAAAAGAAGAAAAATCTGTATTTTTCCATTAGATTTCGTGCTCACTAGCTCTGCGAGAAAAAATGAGTACTGGAATTGGTTTGTGTTTACGTAATTTACATATTTTGAATAATAATGATTCATTCAATATAATTTCTAAAAAACTGCAGTTTTAAAAATTTGGGCCAAATTCCAATACCTACCATTTTCCCTGTAAATTGCGAAATTATTTCAACTTTTTAAGAGTATATTTGTATGAATTTTTATGCAGCTAAGTAAGATTTTATCACATCATTTTGAAAGAGGCTGAAGATACATATTCAGTAGATGAATAAACATGAGATTCAGATTACCTTTTGGGGGGATATCAATTTTGATTGGTTGATTTTTCCATACCATTTCTTTTCATTTTCAATATTTTTGATCAGCTGTTTGATGAGCCAACGCGCGCATATGCAAATGACAAAATGGCCGCGCGCACAGATGAGACGCAGTGTAAGTACGTGTCCCATGATGAATGTATTTCATTGGGATTTTTTTCAAAACATACATGTATTTTCTTCATTTTGTAATCAATGGGATGAGTTTCACCTAATCAATGCACACCCAATCACACTTATGGGGTGTTGCAAGAAAGTTGTGATTGATTGCATGTTGCAACTGATCGGTACTGACCAATCAAAATCATTGTTGCAAGCGCATCTTCTTGAATGGGCAGACCCTGAACCATTCAGAATGGTTGTTCTAATTTGCTTTATAATTTGCAATTGATTGCAACTTTCTTGCAACACCCCAATTTTGGTACTACATGTACATGTACATTGTAATCTGAAAAACACTATCACTGATACAAATTTCTCATTGGATTCCTAATTTCCTTTCATTCCGCTTTACACTCATTACACACAATCAAGAAGAAAAGAACTCAGTGTCTTATATACATGAGTACGAAAATTTGGGTAGGGGTCCAAATTCACCTCATGATGCACAAATCTTAACCTGGGGAAAAAAATTGAATTTGTGCAATGTGGGAAAGGTTCTTGTCGCAAAAACGGACGCCATTAGCAATTCCCAACAGTTTCATCCTTCAGGTTGCGAAACATTCTGGTTGTGCAGCTGCAAGGAGCTATATCCCAAAGATGGTCTTACATACGTGTATCCTTCAACGTTCTTCTTACTTACTCTCTTTGAGAATTAGTGCTTTTCACACAGACATTAAAACATAAAATGACCTGTTTTGGTTTAATAGCTTTCTCTTTCTGTTCTGCAATCTTCATCAGACCCTCACTGTAGATGGCTCAAATGCTTTTGTAAAGCATCAGCAACAGTGCAATCTAAGACTACGGTCTGATGGACACGTAGCTTTTGGTTGCTGTTCAGGAAACTATAGCAACAGCATCAATCTATGGCGAGGTCTAATGATTCATTGCAGAACAGCAAGCGAAAGCTAACCACGCAGGTAATTTTTTACTGATTGTACATGTATAAGGCCATATAGAATCAATTCCTAGTTTGTTGTCCCCTCCTCCTTCCTTTTTTTGAATGGCCTCCACTTCTTCGTTATTTGATATATTTGCTCTGAAATGGATTCAGTAAAAATATGAGGACTTCTAGACAATGAAGAAACAAAAACAAATAATTAATTAATGAAATACAATTTAATCTTGTGTTGAATTTCTGAGGTGCATGTACAAATAAAATTGACTGAAGAAATTTTTTTTGTAGAATTTGACCCAATAGTATTAATTTTTGATATAGTGTACAGGAAAAAATATCAAATATCAAATAACATGGAACCCCCTCCGCCTTATTTGCAAAAATCTGGACAAGAAACCAGTAATCGATTTTACCTGGCCTACAAGAACTACATGTGCATGTATTTCGCAACAGTACCAATGAGATTAATCTCTTGAGTGTTAAAAATGTACTTACTCTTTTGATATTTGTAAGGGTAGCCTCCCTGCTACACTGAAGGGGTATGTAGATACCATTAGGCAGCAAGCACATCAGCTCCACATTGGTGCTAAGCTCTCCTTCACTCCACTGGTCCAAATTCAGGACAGACCCTGGAGCCATTCTCAATGACTAAGCAGGGATCCTTCACAGAAAAGCACAATTTGCAGTGGACTGGAGCCAACAGACTGCTGAAAGATTCAAAATTCTAACAAATGAAATCCTGAAACTTGAAGGTCTATGGGAAACAGATACGATACGGATATACAGTAGCTGATCAAAATCAAGGGCTCATGCAGTATTCAGACTCCTCACCTCCATCTACATGTACATGTACACCTTTAGCATGTATTCCCACACTTCGGATAACACTTTCAGCACCTATGTAGATGTAGATCTAAGTACATGTACAAGGTTATTTGAAATAACTTTGTACCCCTGCATAGCTGTTCCTGTATGAATTCATGCCATAGGCTTTGTGTACATTATCCTGGGTCAGTCCAGAGTATATATCAGCTGAAGCCAAGGGGAAAATAATTATTTAAATGCCTCATTTTGATCTTCAAAAACTAAAATTTGTAACAGAATATACATGTAGATCTACACTGTACATGTAGGTAGTTGAGCAGTCTCGAATCTGGTTATCTAGCAAATTTAAGTAAATTCAATCCTGCTTTAATACATGTACATTAAATTGGGTGTTCCTTCTCCACTGGTGCTGTCGTGCAGCAGTGAATGTTCGGCAGTCCTACACAGGTTTGGGCCTAAGAGTGACTTTCAGAGAAACTTGTCAATTTTTATTTTTTTAATTCCTTCAAATTAATTGTTGAGTGGAATAGAGAGATAAAGCTTTCAAACATACAAGATTATTTGTACTCCTAGACCCTTGACGGTCCTGGGCCCTCTTGCATAAAAAGTTGCGATTAAACGCAACTCAAAAAATCAAACGCAACTTGATTTTCAACCAATCAGGATCGCATATTTTGGACTTGCGTTTAATTTTTTTGAGTTGCGTTTAATTTTTTGAGTTGCGTTTAATCGCAACTTTTATGCAAGAGGGCCCTAGTGAAAACATGTATGGCAGTATCATTTGCTGCCCTCTATGCTATGTTATACTGATCAAGTAATTCCCATAGGTTTGTTGAATAAGCCGCTTCGTAATTAGTGTATGGTATTGGAAGGACCCTGAAATGACCCCAATTTGTATGCGTACGCGCATCTGTTTTTGTGGAAGGCTGACGCACTACTTATTTAAGAACTGTGCATTTGCGCACACCATGAAAGCGTATAAGGTCAATACTCAATTGTACTCGGTAAAAATGACCTTTATCTGCAAAGTATGTGCAAATTGTAATTACGAACTGGTTTATTTCCGAACAGTGTGCGATATTGCACAAGCCCATTATCAGTGCAAGAGGGAAGCATAAACCCAGCAGTTACTATGCTAACAAAAGTACTATTTGATCCATGGATTTTTTTATATAAAAATAATATTATTCAAATCAATTAATAACAGAAATACAGAAAGCAAAGGTTTACTGGAAAACGTGGAATATTTTGCGTTGTGTAAATTTTCGCGCATTTCGCCCGAAAATAAAAACATGGGAATGTTTTTGTTTATGTATTATTTTGCCCATGAATCTAATGCGTCGGCGAAATTAAAAACACATGAAATTCACCTTATTTGGCCGAGCGCGAAAATGTCTGGGCTTTTACAGTACGCTGCAAATTGGCACAACTAGGAACTTCAACAATTGCTGAGATGCATGATCACAACATCTGTACAAGTTACAATGCAAAAAAAATATGGTCACAAAAACGAGTCAAAACTTTGTGCACATGAGTTTTATACAGAAAGGTAGCCCGACCAGAGGCAGTGCGAAGCACAGCGTCTGACAAGGACACATAGACTTTCATTCCGACACCCCTCAATGTCACTAAAAACAATCTACAAAATTAATTTAAAATGTATGTTAAACTTCCAAGTTTACGTTATACTCACATGAAATCGATTGCTTGGATGGATTTGTTGAAGTTCAATCCCGAGCAAGCCATAAAGCAATGTCCACAGGGTATAAAATTTCAACTCTTGACTGCCAAAACTTGTCCATCGCGGTACCGCTTCACAACAGCGCTGTGTATATTATGCACGGGTGTGACCTTTCAAAAAGTGCAGCGCGATTACATTCTGCCATTCGACTGTACATGTAGGCATATTATGACGCAATAAATCATCGGTTAACTAAATCTAACTTCATGAATGCAATCAATCAACATCAAAGTTTTATTTAGTTTAATTTTTAGATGAAAAATATATGTAATTTCAGCGAAAAGCATGTAGTCGCACTTGCAATCAATCAACATAAAAGTTTTATTTAGTTTAATTTCTAGATGAAAAATATATGTAATTCCAGCGAAAAGCATGTAGTCGCACTTTTGTAGTCACGGTTCGCAACGCTAGAGAATGGGCAGGTCGTACTGTGTATAGTTAACAGAAAGGATGATGATTTACCTAAATAGGATATCAAAGGCAAGATAATTACATCAAATGCAAGACCAAATATATCATACATTGTACAATCATTACGTTTCGCTTTTTAGTTAATATTTTTAAGATATCTTCTTGAGAAATGTACATGTAGAATTCAACTTTTCAAGAGTCTTACTCGGTTACTCCTGTATGAATTCATTATCATTTTCAGAACACAAAACAACACCTACAAATACAATGTAATTTGTGATCATTGTCAATGTCATTGGGCCTAGTCAGTTTCCATAAAATTTATTACCCGATTCCAAAGAAATGTTCATCACTAGGCCTAGGTAATTTTAGGTTCCTCTTTTTACTGCAAACACTGGGAATAGGATTAGTAATGATGATTTGGATTTTCATTGATTTGCAGACGATAGACCTAAAATAAAAGGCAGTGGCTATTCTTACGACGAGTCGTAAGAATAATTTTCCGGCTATTCTTACGACATGCGCACACGCTCCATTTTCGTACTCTGCGCCGTCGTAAGAATAATTTTCCGGCTATTCTTACGACATGCGCATACGCTCCATTTTCCCTAACCCTAAACCCTAACCCTATGCGCATGTCGTAAGAATAGCCGGAAAATTATTCTTACGACTCGTCTTAAGAATAGCCACTGTGAAAATAAAATCTTAATTATGTTAATATGCAGATATGTATAGAAATATCTTGGTCGAGCCTGCAAATTCCAGGGGCGGTATTCTGAAAACTATGTTATCTCTTATGTTAAGGAAAAGTATGTTAATTGTCATAACAAACTGCAATTGCGTGCAATAAACACTAATCATTGGTGCTTGCGCAGGTGTCTCTGTTAACTTTACGCGGGCACAGCCATCTCTGCGCAATCATTAACCAATGACTTGTCCTGATTTTGATTTGTTATGACAATTAACATCGTTTTACTATAAAAGTTAACATACATGTAGGCCTACGTAGTTTTCAGAATTACGGCCTCAGGAATCTAGCATTACCAGCAGTACTCAGTCATGTCAGTAGCACATAGGCCTATAGCCCCGGGACGCTGCCACGAAGTGGCAGCGTCCTGAGTGAAACCAGTACGATTCGGTGGGTCTCACAATCTACCAATGTTCAAATGACCATTTAAAAAATGGCCATGTAATTATTATTTTTTAATTAAAGTATCATATATACGATGCCACTTACCTAAACAGACTTTACGCAAATCAGCTTTTCCTAAAAAATGTGTAGAATCGATGAATGTCACTTTTTACTCTCAATTTTCGAAACCAGTCCCATTCGCCATGTTGTTAAAGCTAAATTGAAAATAGGCACTTGCGCATGCGCCTATGAATGTTTATTACAATGACGGCATAGTTTTCGTCAATGGAGTAATGAATATTCATATACCCACTGTAATCCGCCGATCGCTAGCGTATAGATCTAGCGCTCTCGCTCAAGCTCGTCTAATGAATATTCATAATCCTCCCTTCTTGTCTGTATTATAATTGGAGCTGCTGACGCATGCGCATTGCAAGCAAAACACCGACCTTCGGAAGTTTTTACTACAGGCTCTTGGAGATAAATATGCCTTTTTTGTATCATCCTCATTGAAAAGAAAGACGACAGTCAATCGTAAAGTATTGTAAGTACCTAAAATAGCCTAAAATCAACTGATTTCATGTTTCATGGCTATCATTTTGACAAACGACCTTGTAATTATGTGACATCCATGCGATCAAAGGACTGCGAAGCGCAGCCCGAACACTACGTGTTCGGGCTGCCGCAGTAAATAGGCCTAGGGCCTATATGTTTACAAGGGACAAGATAAAATTATACTTATTAAATATCATTACATGTACATCCCCCATCGATCATGCTCATGATACATGTTGTAAAGAATGTGGTATTGTGCAGACTCTGCAGCCGGCCAGGCAGAGGACTGCTGCAAATTATTGATTTGTTTACAACAGAAACTAGTCTGGCACTGTCTGTGACTGTGGCAGACTGAGCCCGAGCTAAAAAAACCCGGCTCGTTTGGGGAAAAACCGCACTAAAAATATCGTTTATATACATTTCATACTCACCTAGAATTTTTCCAACATCTAAATCTCTTAATCAGTCAAAGTAAAGGGTCTACATGGGTTTTTTGATAACATTTTCTGCTTCTTCCGTCGACTTGTTTACGAGCATGACGAGTAAGAGCCGCAATCTGTCCGTGACTGATGTCCGATGATCCGCAAATTGAACTCAATACGAGGAAGTGAAATTTGGACAAACAACATGCTCCGGTCGATAGTCTCTTTTCATGGGATCGCGGATCAGCAGAGGAGGCTGCGCGCTTTCTTCGTCCGTATTGTTAGAGCATGTTTTCCTTACTCAGAGCAAAATTACTAAAAGAAGCTGGTTCTACGTCTAGGGCATAGGACACCCACCATAAACCAAGCCCGAATGTTATTCTCGTAGTGGATGAGAGGGATGCCTGTTATATCACGATGAATGCGAATGAGTCACAGTTACTGTTTGCGATCAAAATTAACTAAGTCATACCCGCTTTTTCTCAAAATATGTAGAATATCAATTTCATAGTCATAATAACAAGATAATAAGATTAAGATATACGATATAACAAAAACGCACATGCATTTAGGAGCAGTATTTTCCAGTTCAAGTGGATGCGATTCTGCGGTGGTGGTGGTGGTTGATGATCGGGTGGGTAGGGGGGGGGGGGGGGGGGGGGGGGGGTTGTCGAAGCTGAACTCATATCATTGCAATGGAACGTATACAATACGTTGAAACAGGGCAATAACGATTTCATTACGTCACAGAGCAGGGACAGCTCCCCACCCCCACCCCCGGCCCAGCTCTGTCTGTGGCGTTTTAGCCCCCCCCCCCCCCCCACTCCCGACCCCGCAAAAAGAAAATTTTTCAATTTGTGGTATTATACATTTGAGTTTTGGTGGATTCCTCAGTAAATTATGTTTATTATTAGCGACCGAGCGAGAAAATTGTTTGGTTTGGATCACTTATAGAGCACTTTCGATCACACAACCAAATCCAAGCGTTAACGTGGCATAAAAGATACCGAGTCGGCAGTGTGGAAATTTGTCATTTCTAACTATGATTTTTGATGTAGAAAATTACCTTCAAGTACATTCTAATTAGCTTCTACAATGGTGCATGATGCGAAACTTGAGAGGCACTGACATATTCCAAATTATGTTAAAAGACGGTGCTATTAAAGGGGCCCGGTTTAAGGCAACCTCATAAATGCCAGGGAGAGGCGTCTATTATTATTACTACCATTATTACTCCTTCCTTCATTATTTTCATCTTGGTAGATATGATTTCGAGAAGTTTACCTATATAGAAGCTTCTAATTTGGAAGGAGCGAGGGAACGCAGAAGTTTTTAGTAGGCCTCTACTTCTTTTAATGTAATTCACTGAATCTTTTATTTATCACTTTGTTTCATGCAAACTTGCTCTCGTTTCATGTTTTGATCATGACTTCCTTATTATTCAACCAGTCAGAATCACAATAGTTTATTCTTTCCTATTTCTCTTTCTATTTTCTTGGTATGAATATAATGGACGAAATATCCTATCCCTTCGGTATAGTCTCAGAGGCTAATCAAATGTCACAAATTTAAAATTATTTCTATACATTATTATTATTATTATTTAAATCTAAAAGTGAGATTAAAAGCAAAAAAAGTCCAAAGTCCAAAGTGTTATCCTCAAGACCCGATCCCTTACCCGCCCTCCGAAAATTTTGCCAGATTTTTGCCCCCCCCCCTTTTTTTTTAATTTGTAGGAAATTTCTTTTTGAGCATGCCAGAAGTCTTTTCTCCTTCATCATCATCTTCTTCTTTTTTCGTATTTTTGTTTTTATTGAAAACAAAACAAACTTAACTACATAATATATTTACAATACATGTTATATCAAAAAGTATGCGTGAATACAGAAAAATACAAAACAACACAGCACAGCACAACACTACACATCACAACATAATGCCAATGCCCCAACTCTTTAAAACAGTGAAGCCTCGTCCTAATGAACATCAAGGATATAGAGAGACAACTATAATGAATATTTAACTGAAGCTTATGTCATCAAAGTGAGGCTCCACTAATTACTAAACAGGGAAGAAAACCGTAATTACCAGATAAGATGTTTACATGTTCTTGACAATAAGGGGGGAGGGGATAAATTTCTACAAAAATGAAAGAGACCATTTCTTAAAATGGGAGTTCAATTTACCTTTCTTTTCTGCTATTCTGTATTCAATTTTTTGTTTTAATTTTACAAAAGAAAGGAAACTATGAAAATCTAATTCTACCTCCTGATATTTACAGCGAATAATATAAAACTTGAGGCACAGGAATAAGAAACTAATACATAAATCATGTTTTCCTCCAATATCGATACCAAATATATAAGCAAAGTCAGTGTACAGTGTTGTCTCCTTTGTCATTCGATCAATATATTCAGAAAGTTTTTTCCACATTGGAGCAACTACTGTGCAATTACAAAAGATATGGATCAAAGTTTCAGGAAGCTCCTGACAAAAATAGCACAATGGACTGTCTCTTCTTCCAATTTTATACAAAAATGAGTTCAAGGCTATGGCATTATGAAAAACTTTAAAATAAAAGGACCTTAACTGAGTTTCTATAGTACATTTAAAATTATTTTTATGTATAGAAGACCATTCAATTTCATTTCTGTCCAATCTTCTTCTTCTCTTCTTCTTCTATTTTTAGAAACCTTACTATACTATCGATCGCAGAGGGCGCAATAACATCACAAATTTTCCGTGTCAACAAACTGGCTGAATATAGCAATGTCAAAGTAGCAATTGCCTATCGATTTTGTGGAAGATACCACAAATTAATCAAATAAGCTTCATTTATTGTTGGAGAAGCAGTCCATCATGGCGCTGGACATGCCTTACATGACATATATGACATTATATGTCATTTCAGCCAGCATTGTTTCGACCAACACCCGGTCAGCGACGCATTGGAAACTGCAGGAGAGTTCGACAGGCGAGTTCCTTGTACGGCCGGTCAGCGAGGAAGACCCGGGGATACTCTCCACAGACGATCCGGTCATGAATATACTGGCCCAGAAATACGGCTTCGGAGAAACGTTACTAAATACGAATGATCAAGAATGTTTAGCTTGCGGAAAAACAGCAGATGAAGGGATTTTAGAGTAGGTTCATGTTGTGTACAATTAAATTATTTAGAATAGTAGCAAAGGATTATACAAAAAGTCATTATTATTATTAAAATTGCAAATGCAATTTAGGCCTATGATTAAAAATAATAAAAATAAAAGATTATGAATTCACGTTCCACTTCGAGTAATCAGTATCCATTCTTCATTCTTCTTAACTTTCATAATATATGTCCCTTATAATTTGCCCATTCTAAATTATGAACTCTCATTCTTGGTAAAATTAAGCCATGTAGTATGTACACCATAACAAGTATTTCCCTGTTCAGTGCCCTGGCGTGCCTGGTGCCAGTCAGTTTTTTTTTTCTTCAAACATTTGTGAATTTGTCAAACCGGTTTTAACATTTTTGACTAAAAATATTTGTTTCCATGTAAAATCGATCTGACTTATTTATTTGATATTTCATATTTTCTGTGGTAATGTGTTTTAACACTCTTTGTTCCGTAACTTATTTTGTTTTTGTTTGTTAGAAGTCTGAGCTGCCCAGAATGCACTGTCAGTACTGTTATTTCTTTTGAGTTATCTCATCCTGGTATTTAAAATGGAAGACTGGGCAACTGTTCATCAAACCGTCATAAGTAGAAGTTTGCCGACATCCCATTGAAATGTGTGTATTAAAATCAACACTTGCTTCATTGGGTTGTTGGCAAACTTGTACTTAAATGACAGTTTGATGAAACGATGCCCAGTTCCCCAAGTGGGGAATAGCAACATCTCCAGGGGTCTGGGAACGATTTTGTTACTGGGAGTGCTGTCCTCAGCATTTCAGTGTCTCTTTTTAAGTCCAAAAATCTCTAACAAGCCAAAAAAAAGGTCCTCAGCGTTTTTGCAGGGGGTGCAGCACACCCCCTGATTTTTTACAGGGGGTGCGGCAGCACCCCCCGCACCCCCGGCTCCCAGGCCCATGAACATCTCCCTAACTATTTTCTTCTTGTTATGTCATCTTTATTGTGTGCAGGCTTAGCAACCCATCAGACCCATTGCATTGTGGGAAGCATGCCAATAAAACAGACTACGATAGTTTAAATGGTATAGCTGATCGATGGAAACATCCCAGCATACCTGAACCAGAAGTAGCCCTCATATTTAAGAGAAGCGATTCGGATCAAGTCGATATGTCACTGCTAGAAAACTCTCTCAGAGAAACCATTAAACTTGTAAGTATCGAACACCTGGGGAGCGTTTCATCACACGTTTTGTCAGTGATTTTTACTGACAAATTTGCTCGCAGCCAATCAGATGCAAGGATTTCAGTAGCTTATAACTAGCTGTACGAACTCCTTGGCGTATTAATCTGGTACTGGCCTACGGAGCAGTACATGGGATCCATATACTGTGTGTGGAGAGAGCTATCAACAACAAAAAAAATAGATCTAAATATCACCATTTCCCACATACGGTGAGTCATGCAAAACACCCTCGGAGTTTGCTAAATGGGTTACCTTCCAGGATCAACTACGATTGTAAAAATTGAATGAATTAAAAAAAAAAGAATTGGCAGGTTTTTATTGCCTTGCATGGGTAACTTGTATATATAGGACTACACAAATCTTACATTACATGTGTAGTCCCATATATACAAGTTTAATGTCGAGGTAGAAAAAACCCTGCTGATATTTGTCTTTTTTTCCTCTTTATTATTCATTCAGTTTTTACAATCGTAGTTGATCCTGGAAGGTAACCCATTTAGCAAACTCCGAGGGTGGTTTGCATGGCTCACAGTATGTGGGAAATGGTGATATTTAGATCTATTTTTTTGTTGTTGATAGCTCTCGCCACACATAGTATATGGATCCCATGTACAGCTCCGTAGGCCAGTACCAGATTGATAAGCCAAGGAGCTCGTACAGCTAGCTTATAACAGTTGTCGCTAAAAATCAATGACAAAACGTTTGATGAAACGCTCCCCAGAGGCCTGTTTCTCAAAACTATTGTAAGTCTAATTTCTTGACTAAATCAGTGCTACATGTACATTTAGTTCACTAGTTGTCTGCTAGCATTTCACGAAGCCATCCAAGATACATGTACATGTAAGATCAACGACAACTGGCAAGACAAGGACTTGTGACGCCTCCATACCCATCATCATATCACTTGTAGTTGTCGTGCAGTGCCATCACATGTTATTTATTGGATAGATTATGGTTTCTTTGCAAAAAGGGATGCTACACACATTTACAAATCCTTCAAAGCTTTCTCTCTGCACATTCACTTAATCTGGAATTTATCCATGTTTATTCATAAGAATTATATGAAAATCAGCAATGCTTCTATTCAAGGCTTATCTCCACAAATAATGCATTTTATGTCTTGTATTATAATGACAAGCGTGCAGGTTGTGTGAAAACAAAATCTGAAAAGTTTGCCTCAAAATTTCTATAAAGATTTCTTTGGTGACAGTAAAATCGAGGGAACTGTTATCTGGCATGGCAGGCATGTCTTAGTCAGAGGCATATTCTATAGTTTTCAGACCAATACTAATGTAAACATGAATTTTGTCAACGTATTAAAACTTGTAATATGCATAATTTTTTGATTTTCGATATCATTAAATTGAAATCATCCAGAAGTAGTTTTAGGAAATCATTAAAAGAACATCTAATGAAGTATAATGTTTTACTCTCTATATACATGTACATGTACATGTAACACCATGCTATCTATGTATGTGGTTGTAATTGTTATGTTTGTAATGGAATTAATATCTTCTACTATGTAAATTTTGTAGAGGGGCCAGGCTCGACTAGCACTTGTGCTATTTTCTGGTCCCATTTACCAGCTATTATCATTTAAGTTTCAATCCTGTAACAATATTTACTGTGTGACAAATCTTGTACACATGTTATTGTTGGTGAATAAATCAAATCAAATCAAATCAAAAATCATAATTATGCATAAAAATTTTGTGTACATGTACATGTGTATAAAACATTTTATAAAACGTTTATGGCATCTTATTTTTACCGTAAAATAAATGGGTGCATTTTGATAAACTATTAAATGATGGCATCTGGGGGGTACCTATCCAACTTTCAAAACTGATTCACCGATCATGAAATCATTAATTCATGAATTTCATATTTCACATTTCGCAAGTGATCCATTGGTATAAATTAAATACATGTACTTTAAAAAGTTTTTAACGTCTAGTTTACCTTTCTTCTTTTTTCAATTTTCATATTTCCTAATTCATTCAAATATCTGCAGTTTGAGTTAAATTTTGCTTTTTAAAATATATGTGTAATTGCAACCAAGGCTATGTGTCGGCTTTTATTTTAGCCAATAGTATCGATATCACAAGGTGTCTGTGTCAATGAGCTAGTAAGCTCATTGTGAAACGGTTTAGAAAGATCAGAGACATCTTCCGTAGTTGGCAGACAAAGTTATGACAGTATTTCATTGGTTTCAAGAAACAGGCCCTGGGTTCTGTCTTATAAAGAGTTGTGATTAATCTAAATCGATCACAAATCCTGCAGTCAATATCACAGATACAATCTTATACGTGTGGATGTTTTATGCAGGCGTATAGATTTTTGGTTTATATTGATCAGCACAAGTTCATTTACATACATATTTGGATCAATCACAGTGCTTCATAAGACATAGTCCAGTTGGCAAACTACTAGTAATCTGTAAAAAGGTAGAATTTTGACATCTTGCAATATAAATGTACATGTACTGGATTGGAAGTAAATTAAGTAGACATAGTTTTGGTAGGTCTTAAATCAATTTCATATTCATTGTATTATTGTATCCCCCGGCAGTATGCCGGAGGATACTTTGGATTCAGCAGCGTTTCGCCGCCGCCGCCGCCGCCGCCGCGTCACATTCTTGTGTGCGCTCTAGCGGTCACATTTCTCGACGAATTTCTTTCAGACTTCCTATGGACGTGTATCTTGGTAAAATCTGGACCCCTATAGTTTCTGGTGATGCTGCCCCCAGTGTTCCGTCTTTTATAGGGTAAAAGGCCATATTTTTGGGGAAAGTTTGTATGCGCTCTAGCGGTCACATTTCTCAACGGATTTTGTTCAAATTTTGTATGAAGGTGTCTCTTGGTAAAATCTGGAACCCTATAGATTTTGGTGATGCTGCCCCCAGTGTTCCGTCTTTTATAGGGTCAAAGGTCATATTTTGATAGATGTCTTGTGTGTACTCTTGTGTGCGCTCTGGCGGTCACATTTCTCAACGGATTTTGTTCAAATTTTACATGAAGGTGTCTCTTGGTGTAATTTAAAAACCTCTAGTGTTTGGTGATGCTGCCCCCAGTGTCCCGTCTTTTATAGGGTCAAAGGTCATTTTTCCATTTCTTGCACTCTTACTTCTGCATTTCTTGACAGATTTCGTTCAAATTTTGCATGAAGGTGTCCCTTGGTGTAATCTAAAAACCTGTGGTTTTTGGTGATGCTGCCACCAGTGTCCCGTCTTTTATAGGGTCAAAGGTCATACTTCAAGGGATGGCGTGAGTTCACTCTGCAGGCCACATTTCTTGATGGATTTCTTTCAAATTTTGTATGGAGATGTATCTTGGTATAATCTACACATCTTTACTGTTTGGTGATGCTGCCCTCATTGTTCCGTCCTTTATAGGGTCAAAGCTCATTTGTCCCTTTTGTGCACTCTTACTTCTGCATTTCTTAACGGATTTCATTCAAGTTTTGTATGGAGATGTATCTTGGTATAATCTACACATATTTAATTTTTGGTGATGCTGCCCTCATTGTTCCGTCCTTTATAGGGTCAAAGGTCATTTTTCCATTTTTTGCACTCTTACTTCTGCATTTCTTGACGGATTGCGTTCAAATTTTGCATGAAGGTGTCCCTTGGTGTAATCTAAAAACCTGTAGTTTTTGGTGATGCTGCCACCAGTGTCCCGTCTTTTATAGGGTCAAAGGTCATACTTCAAGGGATGGCGTGAGTTCACTCTGCAGGCCACATTTCTTGATGGATTTCTTTCAAATTTTGTATGGAGATGTATCTTGGTATAATCTACACATCTTTACTGTTTGGTGATGCTGCCCTCATTGTTCCGTCCTTTATAGGGTCAAAGCTCATTTGTCCCTTTTGTGCACTCTTACTTCTGCATTTCTTGACGGATTTCATTCAAATTTTGTATGTAGGTCCATTATAGATTACACCTCTACAGTTTTTGGTGATGCTGCCTCTAGTGTTCCGTCTTTCATAGGATCAAAGGTCATATTTTAGTGGATGTCTTATGTGCGCTCTGAGGTCATATTTCTTCCGAATTTTCTATAAAAATGCATTATACTCTAATCTACACAAATCGATTTGGTAATGCTGCTCCTGGTGTTGACAATATTCCGGGCCACTGGCGGCAATTTCTACACCATCCTTTTGTTTGAGGGAGGGGATGGGGGAGGGTCTTTGTCCCTCCTTCAAATCGCTGCCAGCGCCGGGGGATACATTTCGCATTGCGCGGCACGAGGAATGCACATTTCTAGTTTTTTTTTTAACCTTAGATTTATAGATAATGTACTACTCTATTTTTCTAACCTCATATTTCTCTCTACATATCATTTGGAATCACATGTCTATATATGCAATAGACTTTAAACTATCACAATAGACCAGCAGGCCAATGTTTATCTGAAAGTAGTATAATTTCCTCAGAATAACTTCAATTACCACTTACAACATTCTACATTGTGTGTGCGGCAGAGCCCTGAAAATGGACTATTTTCATGTAGAGATATTGTGGTCGAGTGGATGATAAGTCACTGGGCTGTGGATCACAAGGTACAGGGTTCAATTCCCTGCCACAGCACTAGTAACATCCTTTGGTATTGACACCTGCCACATTCAACCCAGGTGAAGTAAATGGGAACCAGTAGGAAGTAATTCTGTGAATGCTTTAGCACCTTCATCAGAGTAGCTAGGCTAAAGTAATGTAATGATGCAAGGCTCTTTGGATGAATGCAAGTACGTTTTATATATATGTTAAAGGTGCCATGAAAGAACTGAGTATTATTATTAATATTGATGTTATTATCTTTCTTTTGCTCATCATCTGCAGAATCCATCATCGTTAGCTGTTTTAAATCAAGTGGGTAATTTCTGGAGGATCAAAGGCAACACTTATCTGGCTATAGAGTGTTTCCGTAAAGCCATCTCCCTCTCACCCACCAATCCTGACATCCTGCTCAACCTAGCGAGGGTGCTCTTTAATCTCCAGTACCACTCAGACGCACTCTTTCTAACGCAGAAATCCCTTCAGTTCAAGACGCCTGACCAGAACTCGTGGCTCCAACACTTTACCCTGGGTGAGATTTTTAAGGTGCTAGGTAACTATGCAGAGGCGGGTGTGCACTTTCGGTACGCCCTCGACCTGAATCCCACGTTCCAGCCGGCGGAGGCGCATCTACGTGAAATAGAACAACCGACGCAGACAAATGCCACTATTTATACCATCCTCATCATCGGTTTTTTAATTGTGGCGGTGTGCGTCGCTCTTTACGTTGTCACAGAGGTTTACATGAATGAAAGTCCATTGAGAAGGTCTCCGAAAATTCTGTGGGACAGGCCGTTGAAGAGCAAACGAGGGGGATCATATTAGCTTACAGGAGTAAGATATCTCCATCTATACATGGTACTATTGGATGAAGTGGAGTTGTTTTTTTCATTCTACAATGACAAGTTTTCAGCCTCGAATTGAAAATGAAGTGGCGTAGCCAATAAGCCAATTGCTAAACCTCGAAAATACTAAGAATTTTCTACTTTTTCATGCGTGATAAGTAATTATTTCTGTTGAACCCGTATTCTTTCAAAAACGGGAGGGAAACAATTCTCTCCTATGTGCTGTTCCAAACAGGAACAGAGTTTCCAATGTTCAGTAAGTACTTCATAGGGTAAAATGGCAACTGACAGAAATTGATACTGGAGTGTGTTGCATTCAGCTAGATATCACAACACACTGTTACATTTTGTAATTCTGTCTAAAAAAAGGAACAGGGTCAACATATGAAATGTCATTTAGTTGTATGCTAACGTAAGATTCATCATCAAGAAAATTTTGATTCACTAAATGGCTCATGGATACAGATTATAAAAATTTTAGTCTGGATTTCCTACGCAAAGAGTTGGTGTGGAGTCATGGTGCTGTATTCCGGGGGAATATGGCATTATGAAATTATACCACATGGAATTTCATCACAAGGAAATCATTTCATGTTAGAAAATAAAGACATACATGTACATACATTTTTGAAATATATTGTTTCTTTTTTTTTTTGCAAACCGTGGATGCAGGACAAACCTTGATAGAATTCAACCAGTTTAAATGGAATTAGGCAAATTTAGACTGTTTTATTCCAGGTGGAGCTTATAAGCAAAGATGAAGTCAACAATTAAAATAATTGAGTTAGTAATATCCTTTAAATGAGTGATAACCCTGACAGGAAAGTTGGCCCCTTTAAATACGAAGCCATTGCATTGCTTAGATTGGTGTTGCATGCTGGATGACTGTCGGATCAGGTTGTACTTTTAACCCAATGCCTACGGGAACCGGGTGTTCCCTGTATGAACCCTATGGGAATTTGAAAATTCAGTAGCCAAAGGGTTAAGTTTAGATACGTAAATTTGTACACCCCGATGTAATTTTAAGTCGTGTAAATCATGTCATTTATTTTATGCAAAATGAAAGTTCCCGGTGTTGAAAGAGATAATATATTACAGGAACTTTTTAACCCAGATGTTTGTTTTCATGGTTATTTGATTTTCAAAACACTCCGTCAATCCAGACCCCTGCAAAAAATGTTAGTTTGGATCCCTGCTTTGAGAATCAAAATGCGGTCAATTTTGAATTAACTAACAATTTCGAGATGACAATATTCAAGTTTGACAATCAGAATCTATTTTGAATTCGAAATCAAAATGTCAACCCTTTTTTGGAGACACCTAATACTGTTTCAGGTAAAGGTTTTTATGTAAAGCGGTAGAGCTGGGACTTGAATTTTCGTGTGATCAAATAAAATTCAGATACTGTAGTTCTCAATAAATTATAGTGAACCACATTGTTTGTAAAACACCATGGTGGTCTGGAAGTAAGGGTTTGATGCACTGCATTTAGCACATACTTGTAGCCAAAATTGTTCCTTCAGGAATAAGTGCAATTTTCAAGAACACACAAGGTTATTCCATGAGGTGAAGTTAAACAGGAATAATTCTGGCAGGGCAAAAGTTTAGTCAACATATTCATTGCATAAAAATGTCTCAAAAAACGTGATTTCATGTATAATTTCAATACAAAATGTGTTTTCAGCCAAAATTTAGAAATCTATGAATATTTTTACATTTGCTGATTGAAATTAATTTATTTTAGGCTGTTTATGTTTGCGAAAGTGTCCCTGACAAATTTCATCAAAAAAACAATAAAAAACAAAAGGTAAAAAAAACAAAGAAATACATAAGAAATTTTAAATACAATGTGGCATAGCCACAATATCCCAGCCCTTTTAGGGTTAATTTAAGTTTAGTTTTAAGTTTAATTCAGTTCTCTTTTCTGTAGAGACATCTCAGGGATAACAGGATGGTGAAGCTCATATTCACATAGGCTTGGGAATCTTTTCAGAGGGGAAAATAAATATTTTATGCCCCAATCCTTATATCTGTTTTTTGTATTTGGAAACTTATCCAGATTTTATAGAAATTACTATTATTTCCTTTGATATCCCGCAAAGCGATCCTATCAGAAAAATGCATTTTGTTCAAACCGTGACTCCGTGTACTGTTAGTTTCTCACCAATTTCTGTATGGTAAGCACCGTTGGGAGTGGGGTGTTTGATCGTCCCAATGGGTTTTAGTGTTATTTTCTGCTGTGAGGGTAAATACTGTCCAACAAACTGAAATATTTCTCGAGTGGTCTGCTATCTTTGAAATTCAACAAAATGAAGAAAAAAACATGTTAAATTGAAGGTCTGTCTTTGAAAAGTAATGTGGAGTGCCTGTGAGGGTTACAGAGATAATAGCGTCTGTCCATAGTCAGAAGGGCATTAAGACATATGCTTTAACCCTTTCAGGACAGGAATTAGTTAAGGGCTAAATTGATCGTATTTTGTTCGTTAAATTGGCAACAGTAATGTTTTTCTTTTAGTGCTACATGGTTCTAATAAAATGTAAAATCTCTGAAAACGATATACATGGTAAGGAACTTTGTCGAAAAGTTTTAAAATGGCAAAGTTTGATGAAAAAAACAATAATTCCGAACTTTTCAAATCTCAATATGTTTCCAATTTCAGGATTTTAAAGCTTATTCTCCTTTTTAAAATTCCTGGCATCAAATGCAATATTGCCATGCAACAAATATGGACACAGTGTGTGCAGAAATTTTTGCTCTTTCTACTCATACATCTGGGGCGGTATTCAAATCAAAACGTGCATTTAGTAAGTAAATTACTAAGCATTTAACTCGGCTAAGTAAAATGGCTTAACTCGTATTCAGATCACTTTAAGGTCTTTTTCTTTAGCAAGCCAACTTTAAGGCAAAATACTTACTGATATCCATTGTGACGTCACGTATCCCGTCCAAAATCATGCGCAATAAATGCCTCACAGTAGATGCGCGCTTACAAGGTTTGCTTGTGCGCAGCTTATACTGCTCCGCGTATGTATGAAAGCCATGTACATGCCAATCAAGTAATTGGCTTAAGTCTGCTAGGAAGCCGTCTTATACGTAGGGTAAAATACTTAGCCAAAAGATTCAACTGAATACCAAAATTGCTTAAGTATTTTATCTCAGCCGAAATCTACTAAGTAAACTACTCAAATTTCATTCTTAAGTATTGAATTGAATACGGGCCCTGGTATGTATTTTAGAGCTCTGAATCAATAGCTATTGAGCCAAACCACAAAATGTCGACAATTGTCTCGAAAGGGTTAATAGGGAGTTAACACCTTTCTTTCTCTGAACAGATGATGAGATGTTTTACTACTTCATGAATCTTAGTGACATACGCTTGTAGAAGAAGGCTACACAAAGAAATGATAAACACCTAAAAGTACAGTGGAAACGCACTATAACAAGGACTTTGGGACCATGAAAATTACCTTGTTATACATGTATCGGGAATCTCCTTATATCAGTGTAAGAAAACATAAAGAACATAAAGACTTGGGACCAGCAAAATTACCTTGTTATATCAGGATTCTTGTTATATCGGAGCTCTTTATACCGAGTTTCCGCTGTATTGATTAACAGAACTTTACAAAAGAAAGAGGTAGAGATAAATAGAATAAAAGTGTCAGTAATGTATTTTATGCTGACTGGACACAATGTATCATTCAAGGATGTTCAAGGGGTAGATGTGAACGCAAGGCAGCAACGCAACTTTTTTCGACACTTTTTGCAATGGCCTAGAGTAAGGAAAAATCGGCATTAACAGAACACTGGCTTGGCAAATCATTGAATCAGCACACACCGATGAGGATGTGTAGAATGAACTTTGGTTTGACTTGTCATGTTCAACCAGTATATTTGTATTGTTTGCCCGTGACTGTAGCACAAGCTCTGTTGAAATGATCCAATCCGTCATTACAAAGGACTGTAGCCTCGTTTGCATTTGGCATTACATTGCAACTTTTATAAGTCTCTCTCCCTCATTCTGAAAGACGGACAATTTTAGATGTGGCATTTCCACACATCAAAGGGACTAAGTTCACTATTAAAGTTCACTTTACAACTTTTCACAAGATGATATTCATTTTGATAGTATAAACTGCCTGTAACAAAGATTTGTTAGGACATCTTCAAAAATTTTGACGATTCTTCATTTAACAGCATTGTTTATGCTACTTAATAAGCCACTTCGGGGATGCAATCTGAGCATGAGCAGATAAAGGTCATCTGTACCAAAATTCTAAAACCCACTGACACTAATATTCGATATGTGCTCATGAATGTCATGTAATCATTATTCAATTATGCACTAATGGTGCATTCCATGATATCCAGGTGGAAGTATTCTTTTTAAAGGGGGAAACAAAAGCTATTCATGAGGCACCTCTATCACTCCCAGAGTTATTTTTCTGAAGTGCACATAAAGGGACCCTCCATGTCTAAAATATCTGTGGATATTTGGGGTCATTTGTACAATCTCAGTACCATGCGCTAACCCCGAACTGGCTTATTACTTCCTGAATCAGTGTGCCATAGGTGACAACAAAACTTTTTTTAAATTAGTTTTCCTACTGTTGTAATGATTTTCATACTGTCACTGCGACAGTTGCAGTTATTATAATGGGTCTTTAATTTAGGAGATTATTTCTCCTTATCAGTAGAATTAATATACATGTATGTCAGTTGGTCTGTCCTTTGATAAGACGTGTTTCTTACTTCGGCAAGTGTTCCATTGAAATGTCCATGGCGGATATTAAGTAGGGTCAGTGTACATGTATTTCCAACAACATTTTTATGATCTTCTTTTTCAGGCTGCAATAAACCATTTTTTCATACTGTGAAAAAGAAATGAAATATTATATTGTGATGTTTTGAGTGAACTTTGCATCTTCTTTAATATGTTGTTGTGTGTGCATGTGACATGTGTGTTCCTTTGATTTACGTTATGGTAGTTGTAACAGTACATTATGGTTGATGTTGTAGTAGTAGTATAAGTAGTGGATGTGAGGTTAACACGTATTATATTCCACATACTAAGAATCTTGCTGTTAGATTAGTGAAAAGGTAATCATGTGATAAAACGTAGTTTTCCCCATATCAGTCACCCGAGAAGAAAAGTTTGTGACCTTGACGGAATAGTACTTACGTGTTTCGCTGATCTCTTCAGTCCATTGCAGAGTCACAATGCGTTATCAATATTGGGTACGCGCAAAAATGAAAGTGCGTGACCTCTACGAATAGTCAATTGAAAAGTGCGTGACCTCTATGAATAGTCAAAATGAAAAGTGCCTGACCTTTACGAATAGCTCCGGGAATAGCTCCACAGGCTTACTAAAATAATTAAAAATGATTTAAACGATAAAACAATTGTGCGCACCAGGTAGGGGTACGGTTTATGGGGGTTTATGGTGGCTTTAATATCTTTTGTGAATTTATTCGGGCCTAAATCATAAATGCCTTTTTCGAGAAGTAGAGAATAAATTGTCTTTCTCGTACCAGTTAAAAGGGAAACTGGACTCCCATAAACCACCCCCCCCCCCCGAAATTCGTAATGTTTCAATATCATAATCATTTAAACAAGAAATAAATTTGTAAACAAATTTTTAGGCATTTTACTCCCAGTGTTAAAGATCGTATGCTCGATCTGTAATGAAAAACAAAAGTCAGAAAAAATTGGAACAGAAAAATTTGTTTACAAATTAAAATTCCTCCCATCAAGCTTCTTCGTTTACTAAGAAATAAATTATTTGAAATTAATTAGGAGAGATCAAATGAAGCTATTTACACTCAGCCAAAGCAGTAAGTTCCCCTCCCCTCCCCCCGCCCCCAGCAATTTTTGTATGTATCTCAAAAAAATATTCTGCCGATTTTGATCTCGCAAACGGTCCCATGGATACGCAATGTGAATGGTAAATGGTTGGCATAGAATTACGTTTGTTGGCAGGCGTGGCGGAACGTCGGGCTCGGACAATGGAAGTGGGGAGGGGCCACCCAGAGATTTCAGATTTTCAGATTTCAGATTTAGATTTTTTCATTACATTTTCATTTTTCAAAGTACATGTATATAACAACATGTATTGTGCAATCAACAATTATAATTGACAACACAACTTAGTGCAGAAACGT
Organism: Heliocidaris erythrogramma; assembly: GCA_025617745.1. NCBI lineage: Eukaryota > Metazoa > Echinodermata > Echinoidea > Camarodonta > Echinometridae > Heliocidaris > Heliocidaris erythrogramma. The sequence continues at coordinate 14,069,296 of CM046865.1, read as the reverse complement.
TTTCCATCATTACAAGCAAAATAAAGTGCATTAAAGTTTGAGTTGTAAGAAAAAAAGTAACAGTAACAGAGTCGGCGCACCCCCCCCCCCCCCACTTTTCCAAGTACTGCCCCTTATGAAATCTAATAATTGCCCTTTTTCGTCTAATTAGTGCCCATTTCCCGTTCTAGTAGTGCAATTTTGCATTCTAATAAGTGCCCCTTTTCACTTCTGATAAGTGCCCCTTATCCTTCGTATAACTGCGCCCCTTCTTCGTTATGATAAATGCCATTTTCACCTTCTGGTAAGTGCCCCCTTTAACTTCAGACATTACTGCCCCTTTTGAAATCTGTGCCTTTGTTTTTTCTTCTGATTAGTGCCCATTTTCTGTTCTAATAGTACAAATTTCCCTTCTTATAAGTGCCATTTTTCACCTCTGATAAGTGACCCTTTTTCTTCGTATGACTGCCCCCTTCTTCTTTCTTATAATTGCCCTTTTCACCTTCTGATAAGTGCCCCTTTTAAGCTCAGATAAGTGCCCCCTTTAAAATCCGACAAGTTTCCCTGTTTTCATCTGATTGGTGCCGATTTTCCGTTCTAATATTGCAATATTTCATGATGATAAGTGCCCTTTTCACCTCTGATAAATGACTCTTTTTAAGTTTACTTCTGATCAGTGCCCCTTTTTCTTTCTGATAGTATCATTTTCCCTTTTGATAAGTGCCCATTTTGTCTTCTGATAAGTGCCCTACCTATATTGTACCTATATACTCCGGTGTCGCTTACAAACTGTGCCCTATAAAGTCCAAAAAAGAGCCATAATACCTATAGCTCCAACTAATCAGAGAGACTCCATAATAATATATTCCCTACTGATATCAATGAGAAGCAGTGGAGCAGGGGGCAGGAGAGGCTAAAATTCCCTAAATTATACAAGAATGAGCAGTGCCCCTAAATCATAACAGGTGAAGGAGGGCAAATTTTTCTAAAATTTTACCAAAGCTCGCTCGCTACGCTCGCTTGTATTTACCATTGCCCTCTTATATCATTAGGAAAATCGCAGCTATTAAAAATATCTTCAATATCAGACCATTACACTCATACTGCAAAGTAGTTTTTATCTAGAACCATGTTAGGACATAAGCAATAATGTGTCGGAAATGATCCTCGTTAGTGTATTAATCAGAATGTAGCGGTATACTTATGTCTCAAAAAACATTTTCCGTCTTGTTTTCACCCTTTGTAGGTGCCCTTTATTCCCCCGCAGTGCCCCTTTCTGTTGGTCCCGCCCCCCCCCCTTCCAATGTACCCAATATGCTATATAGAACTTATTTGATGATGAAAACGTTATTACGGCAACCATTTACCATTCACATTGTGCGTAAGAAAATTGCGCGTCCATTCGGCCTACCGTTTGCGAGATCAAAATCTGCAAAATATATTTTTTGAGATATATGACAAAATGCTAGGGGGACTTACTTATTTGGTTGAGTGTATATCTGTCATATAAGCCTCCGTCAAATTTGTATATAGATATAGTACAAAAATATGACCCCCAAATTGGGATTTTGTATAATTATTTGATAATTAAAATTTTGATAATTTCATTCATCCTGATCCACATAAAATCGTGGAAAGTTTTTTTTTCCACCAGCATAACAGAAATCAACATGAAAATAGTACAGTATACAATGCAACATAACATACATGCAAAAACAATTAACAAATTCTCTGCATAGCATTAATTTTGCCAATTAATTTGCCTATTAATGTTTCATTCATGTTTACTACTGAAGTGTTAACTTGTACCCCTTTCCTTCTTTTATTTATTCAGTCTATTTCATTATTTTACTTTCTAATTCGTTCATTTCAGCTTCTCCTTCTTATCATTCATCTTTTCCTTCTTCCTATCACTATTTCTGAATGTATACGATGTTCATACATAACTAATCAGAACTTGTGTTCAAGTGTATATACATGGATGTATGTACTTATTATTTGTTTTAAGAAACAATATATATATATGTAAACAAATCTTTCGGCATATTACTCCCAGTGTTAAAGATCGTATGCTCGATCTGTACCACCAGGCTATTCTGGTTCACGGCCAAGCAGTAGATGACAGGTTCGAATCCCGCTGGTTCCAATTTTTTCTGACTTGTGTTTTTCATTACAGATCGAGCATACGATCTTTAACACTGGGAGTAATATGCCGAAAGATTTGTTTACAAATTAAAAATTCCTCCCCAGTCAAGCTTCTTCGTTTACTAACCATTGTCCACGGCGGACCGTTTGAATATTAATGAGTCAGAAAGAAGAGGATCTTGGGTATTTGATTCTAGTTCGTCGTGACTTGGCCGTGAACCAGAATAGCCTGGTGGTTAAGTCGCTGCCCGGCAAGCAGTAGATGACAGGTTCGAATCCCGCTGGTTCCAATTTTTTCTGACTTGTGTTTTCATTACAGATCGAGCATACGATCTTTAACACTGGGAGTAATATGCCGAAAGATTTGTTTACAAATTAAAAATTCCTCCCCAGTCAAGCTTCTTCGTTTACTAATATATATATATATAGTTAAATATATAGTTTCTTTCTTCTTATTCTTCTTTTCAATTTATGTTTTCGTCTTTTTCTCCTGATTTCTCTTCTTCTTTACCGTTCTTGTCATATTCCTGATTTACGGCATATATTGTTCAAGCATAATATACATCCATTTCCGATGCATGTTTAATATTATACATTCATAGGTTTTATCAGAAATCTGTTATAAACTTTTACTTACCCCCAAAACAAAGGTGTTTCAGTAAAGTGAACTATGGCCTATATATACTACCATCTGACAATTTGGTTGAACATTTGATTCGAGTTGGGCTCAAATGATTGGCGGAAACGAGTTTGATTTGTGCGTGGCACACGCAGCCTGATACCAGAGCGATTAAATGTATAACTGTATAATGCTAAGAAACCGGAGGGGGCACAATGCCCAAAAATCTCTGGCAAGTAAAATTATTTTCAGCTAGTGCCTTTTAAATATAAACGTGGGAAACAAGATATTTTTGTATACATGTACTTGAGGTATGCCAGTTTACTAGTAGGTCTGAAAAGGAGGCACGGTCGGTTCACCCCCCCCCCCCCATTTATCCGATACTGAATAACAATACATTGTTAAAAATAAAATTCTGGACAAAATTAATAGAATAAGATTTTGGCCACTACAAACCTTGGCCTCTGAATGCTGCTTTCTTTCTTGGTCGGAGATATGTCTGATGGGGCAAATTGCCCCCCCCCCCCCACCTCTCGACCCCCGCGCAAACCATTGAGATACCGCAGAAAGTGGTGATGTGGAAAAGAGTGAGTGTGAGTGAGAGTGAGAGGGGGGGCAATGAGTTGAGGGGGGGGGGGGCAATGTGTTGAGGGGCGGAGAGAGGGAAAAGGGGTAGGAGAAAAAGACAGGCAGACAGACGTAGAGAAAGAAGGAGAGAGACTGAGAGAGGGAGAGGAAGTGAGAGAGGGAGAGATTGTTATTTTGGAACTTGATAACAACACTGAACAGTAATTGACCTCGGAAATAAAAGTATCTGATGACTAAAGTGTAAAGCAATTTACCTCGTTCACCGATTATTCCCTTATCAACTACCACGTCTTCCTGACACTTAAGGACCAACTCAGCCATGAAACCGTGCTTCATTATTTCCATGCATGCCCAACATCATGATTTCAGGGATTCAGGGACAATTACCCCCTGTAACCCCCACCCTCACTCCCGGAAAACAGCCACTAGTGACTATATAGGACAACCACCGCTCCTGGACAGTAATCATCGGATAATGGTAGGCACGAAACTGTTTTACTGATGGTAACTGGTGTTTTTTAAAGCTTGTAATCCTGATCATGCTGATACGCATTTCAGAATAGTGAGAGGTGTAGTTGTGGTCTGTAGTGGATAGTCTCCGGACTGTGAACCACAAGGTACGGGTTCGAATCTTGCCGCAGCATTAACGTCCTTTATTTGGCAAGATATCAATCTACATTTGCCACAGTCGACCCATGTCACTTGAATGCATTAAGCGCTACGGTTGCCGGAGATATTAAAAGCCGGGGCGATAATATCCTTTGGAAGCGCATAGAGACGTTATATCATAATGCGATATGCGGTATATATGCGGTAAGAACGAAATATTATTGTTATAGAGGTGTATATTCTCCATCGTGCAGACGCTAATTGTGGTTCGACAAAAATCAATTTTATTTTTAAACTACAAAAGAGAGCTATACGTATTTGTACCGGATCGCATTTCTTAACTCACACTGACCCCTTATTCCATAAACTTAAAACGCTAAAATTTTTCGACTTGAATACTATTCAAGTAGCAGTCATAATGTTCAAGTACATTAATAATCAACTTCCACCATCCTTTGATAACATGTTTAAGTTTAATAGTTCTGTTCATTCCTACCCTACTCGCATATCTGGAAATTTCCATCTTACAAATTCCAAATTATCAATAACACACAAATCTGTAAGACATTCTGGTCCGGACATTTGGAATAATTTTCCCGATAACATAAAATCTTGTTCAACCATCTACTCCTTAAAAGCTAAATATATACACTTAAGCGAAAGATACTACAATCATACGTTCATATGCTTTAAATTAGTATCTACTATTTGCACCCACTTTGATCACTCAGTTTTACCAAGAGAGTTATGTCGCCTAATAATCTTTTTTTACGAGGCCGCCATCCATCTCCAGCCTATAACCGCTCACGATGGCAGTCTCCTGCGTTCTACCTCTCTAGTTTATTGGAGGAAAAATATTTACATAAGTCTATTATATTCGTTATTCTTGTTTGTGCTTTGTATTATGTTTAGTGTACCTGATTTTCTACTTATAATACTTATGTAAAATATTAATTTATTGTATTTGTTATTAGAACGCAGAAATAAAAGCAAACAAACAAACAAATAAAGAAAACAACATAATTATGTCTAAAAACGAGCAAACCTCATATATCCTACTCATTTTCAAAATAACAAACCATATTGATTGATGTGGTGTAGCGTTGGTCAAGTCATTGACAGGACACCGATATTGTGGGGGGGGGGCACCCGTAACTTCACGATGCCCCCCACCCCCTCTCTCTCTCTCTCCCTCTCCCCCTCTCTCCCTCTATCCCTTTCTCTTTGTTTCCTTCTCTCTTTTCGCCATGTCCTCTGCTCCCTGAAGGTATACGCCACTGATGAATAGTAATTCCAAAAGCAATTTTAGCCAAACTTTAGGGTCAAATTATAATCATGGAGCCCCCCCCCCCCCCCCCCCCCCTCCCACCCTGCCTCCAGTACAGTAAGTACAAACACGCAGCTAACCCATGACGGAAATGTTTTTATCTGAGGTCCTTCGGAAGCAACGGAAACGACTTCACAAGGTTGGTAAGCTGTCAAAACTAGTTGCAACTCGAGAAAGTTCTATTAATCTCCTTATAACGAAATAGGAGATCCTTATTAGAAGACATATTATAACCAGTTTGCTGGAATATAATAAACAACCAACAACCCCAAAAAAAATGCCTGTACCACTTTCAGTGTATAGTGTCCTAGCCCCTGGCCCTGGCGCCGGATTCCAGTGGGGCAGAACAGAGGAAGAGCGGCGATCACGGGTGAGTTGATTAAATATCACTCCAAATGAGTGTTATTTGATTTATGGATTTTTCATCCAGGGTAGAACTGGTTTCAAGTGCTTTTCGACCTGAATATAGGCCTAATTAGGTCGCTTTAATTGGTATTTTGCATTTTTTATGCGTTTGATAATTCGTTAACTTCGTGAATTTGCTAACTTCGTAAATATCGTAAATGTGTTTTGAATAAAAAGTATATAAAAGAAACAGATTCTTCCGATTCTTTTGAAAATTTTGCCATTTATCAGCACTGATACGTCGCAAAACCAATTTATGTGCTTGCATGTCTGCGTCGTTCTTACACTTCAGAGGTGTAATGAATAAATGTGAGTTCTGAGGCGTAGCTACGAATGAGGAGTACACTGGCACGCGCAGCGCTCCAATCGAATGGTGAAAAGGGGCGGAAAAGGGGCCTCAATGGACGCTTTACTATACGCCACCGTATTGGTTTACATTTTAAACTAACTGCGTTTCTTTCTTGTAAATTCAAATACTGTAACAAGTCCAATTAAATTTTGCTGTTTCATATAAGTGATTAAGATGACCAAACTAACAAAATGATATTAATCCTATAAACCCCATCGAACTCGGTTGGCTTGGACATGTTGGAACCTTACCATATTTATTTCAAATTTCGTCATTCCTGGGGTTGTCCCTTTGGGGAAAATATTTGGATAAGGCTCGAACAATTTTACGTTTTTGCTTAATAGGACTAGATATGCTTAACTTAACCAATGAATATTAGATTTTTCAAACGTTAAACCCAAATACTTCTCTTTTCCTCCCTTAATTCGCTTTTGTTTGTCATTTTAGTAGGCCTATACATCTCTCATCTCCTGTTTTAAACCACTTTGTACTTACCTCAAGGAGTACCTCCACATGACTTCTCGTCTCGTCTCCTTTCTACATCTTCTTCTTCACCTCGTCGACTTAATTCTCTCCCTCCCCTTTTTCATCTCCCTCCTCATCATCACCTTTCTTTCGATCTTCCATCCAGGGGCGTCCCTTGACAATTTTTAATAGGGGGTGTCGAACAGAATGTCCGACAAGGTATGTGAACATTTTTCAACAAAAAGGGGAATAAAGATCCCTAATTCACCAAAAGAAATTTTTAATTTCCCGGTAAAATCGTTATCGGAGGGGAAGGGATGCACCCCTATACCATCCCTGCGTTCGCTGACCCTGACCTGGGGCCTGTTTCATAAAACTCAATGACAAGTTGCAATAACTGTTATAAGCTACTGAAATCATTGCATCTGATTGGCTGAGAGAAAATTTGTCAGTAAAAATCACCAACAAGACACTTGATGAAACACCCGCTTGATTCGTACCTCGATTTCTCGTACAGGTGCGCAATGTCCTGAAGTCACCTGTGGTCTTCTTGGGTGTTTGCCTCAACCTCTCCTTGGCTCTTTTCTTTCTGATCATCCTCAGTAACGCTACCAGACAACCGTCTTGCCAGGAGAACAATGACCTCAAGGCCACCCCTGCAGCTCCCACTGACAAGGTACATCCAAATACTCCTCGACTGTCTTCTTTTTCCCCAACCATGCCAAAGAAAAAGACACATTTTTAAAACCCCTCCCAGATAGATCAGTAATTACTTGAGGTTCTTAACTAAGACTGACAGCAATCAAGCTTCTTCTACGTGATGTAGTGTGACCGGGTGGGAGGGGGGAGGCTTATGCGATATACTGATATAGCAGGGGCCGCGGAGCGTTTTTGAAAGCGAGTAGGGGCTGATTTGATTTCACTTGCGGAATAATTAAAATTTTCAACCTTTTTTCGGCGATTTTATGAAACGTGTCTACTAAAAAAAAATGGGGGGGGGGGGGGGGGGGGGGGGGCTGCCCCAAACATTCCCCGCCCCCGGTTCCGCAGCCCATGCATATACATCTACCAGCAGATCAGTATACACTTCATGATAAGAAACTACGCTCTATGTGTACCGTAAGTCAAAGACGTATAGCGCCATCTACAATGAAAATGACAGCATCTGAAATTTTGCAGATAAGGCCTACTCAACTTGAACATGTGAAACGGAGTGGAAATTGTATGTAAAGTTTTATACATGCAAAGTGAAACATGCACTGGCCTAGACAGGGGGGACCGGGGGCCATGCCACCCCCCCCCCCCCCCCTATTCAGCCACTTTAAAAAAATAAAGCGAGAGCGAAAAAGCGGGGGAAGTGAGAGAAAAAGGCCTAGAAAGGCGCTATACAAGCCGTTATCTGGCTCTCAAAATTTGCTAAAACGTCAAAGTTTTCGCGCTTCTCGCACGAAGGGGGGGGGGGGGGGGGCGGGGAAAATAACTCTCCTCTCCCTGCACCCACTCCTGTTACCATGGGTGTCGATCCCGGGGGGATGGGGTATATATCTAAATAAAAATTGAGGTGGGGGATGGCCTGTATTATCACCCCCAATATTTCTGGATAAAATAAATAAGAATTATGATACATTAACTTAAACTAATAATTATCCAAACTCATGATGTTTGATCTTGAAATACCATCATAATCTTTAATGATTAGAAGTGAGGAAATAAGAAATGCCATAATTTCAATGCGAAAATATCGAAGAAAGTTCGTTCGCTCGCATTGTTATTCTCAATTAAGGTGTTCCGTCCATTGGCGTAGATCCGTGCACTCCTTCTTTTCATTAAAAACCATTTTGGAATGCAAGTTTTATGGACAGAGTTTTGAAAATTTCCCTGATGTAGGAGGGGATACCCCCTCCCACCCCCGCTCGGTCTCTTCGCTCAGTGGTGTATCTAGGGGGCAGGGGGGCACGTGCTCCGGGCAGGACTTGGAGGGGGTGCAAAAAACGCAAAGGAGAGGAAGAAAAATATAGGGGGAAATGGAGAAAAATCATAATCTTTACGGATCACGCGCCCCCAAATTCACTGGGTAAATGCACTAGAATTCTAGTTTTGGAAAGTTTGAAATGCGAAATTTTCCAAAGCTCCGTCGCTTTGCTCCCTCGCATAATTATTTTCTTTCAGGATCTCGTAATTTCGCTCCCCCAGTATATAGTTCTTAAATAGCTTAAAGGGTTCAAAAAGTTTGACAAAATAAAGATGTAATTGCTTTGCACGCTATATCATGTAAGTTTCATAAGACTCCTGCCATGCCTGCTAAATATTGCGCTCCCAATATAGGATAAAGTGTATAAAACAGCACTTGCAAAGGTTCTAGTTTTGAAAGAAATCTCAACTTCAGGTCGCCTTGCTGAATTTCTCGACTCTTTCTCAAGCCTATAGGGTTTTCGTTAGTTCTGCTCCCGATTGTAGAAGTGAGTGAATAGAAAATTCGAGCTTTTCTACCGCTCAACTGCGGTGGTCAAATGCAAGATTTCCTGGGTAAAATGCACAAGAAAATGCGGTTTTTTTTTTAGGCGCTTAAAAATTGAAAAATTTGCCGCTCGGTTGCTTTGCTTCCTCGCTTGTACAATAACGTAGATAAGTTGGGGCACTCGGCAAACTTCATTGGTTGCCCCGGGCGCTATAATCCCTAGATACACCACTGGCTTCGCTCCCTTGCATGTGAATTGTGGCGTCCAAATAATTGAAAAGCAGTCTGGACGTCGAACTATAAATTTCCGCCTAAAACATTGTTTGCTACGAGCCGTTTATCTTTCTCTCAAATTTGCTAAAACGTCAGAGCTCGAAAAAAATGTTGTCATGTTACCCCTCTTGCTTTTATCCCATCCCTGTTATCCCTATGAGCAAGTCTCGGAGGAATAAACATGCATGACATCTCCGGTAAAACACAAATAAAACATTATTTTGTGCTCCATCTATAAATACCCCTCCCCTAGACTTCATCTTGAATCCTCCGCTGGGGATTACGCTTTTCAAAAGATTAATTCAAAGCAAAAATTATTAGACATACTCTAAAATTATTAGACATTAATAAATTACAAATAGCGTCCCTCATGCAACGGTTAAAAAAAAACACACTTCCTACTTATTTAATGAATATGTTTTCTTTGAATTCCAAAATACATAATTATCGCACAAGAAATGCAAATAAATTTCACCTATGGGTATGTCCAAAAGACAGCTCTAAATATTCCTTTCGCCACTCGGGTCCCATCCTTTGGAATACTCGTAGGTGTGACACTCAGTACTTACTTGAGGTACTTAACTAAGACTGACAACAATCTAGCTTATTCTGCGTGATGTAGTGTGACCGGGTGGGGGAGGCTTATGTGATGTAATGATATAGCAGGGGCCGCGGAGCGTTTTTGAAAGTCAAAGGGGGCTGATTTGATTTCACTTGAATAATGACAATTTTAAACTTTTTTCGGCGATTTTATGAAACGTGTCTACTAAAAAAAAAATGGGGGGGGGGAGGGGGCTGCAGCCCCAGGCATCCTCCCCCCCCCCCCCCCGGTTCCGCAGCCCATGTAGTAAACATCTACCACCAGATCAGTCAATCGACTTCTTGATAAGAAAGTACGTACGCTGTATGTGTACCGTAAGTCAAAGAGGTATAGCGCCATCTACAATGAAAATGACAGAATCTGAAATTTTGCAGATAAGGCCTACTCAACTCGAACAAGTTGAACTGAGTGGAAATTGTATGTAAAGTTTTATACATGCAAAAGTGACATAGATATTGGGAAGGGACAGTCGCAAATTTTCGACGGACAAAAGGGAACGTGTACTAATATGCAAAAAGAAATATTAAGGGGAGTGTCAACTTTAAAAAGAAAAAAAAGAAAACTTGATCTCTACCGGCGCCTCCCTCGAAAAAAATGTTGTCATGTTACCCCTCTTGCTTTTATCCCATCCCTGTTATCCCTATGAGCAAGTCTCGGAGGAATAAAAATGCATGACATCTCCGGTAAAACACAAATAAAACATTATTTTGTGCTCCATCTGTAAATACCCTCCCCTAGTCTTCATCTTGAATCCTCCGCTGGGGATTACGCTTTTTAAAAGATTAATTCAAAGCAAATCCAAAACTTTTTTCCCATTTCAAAATGCCAAATAGATTTAAGAAACAAAGAGTCCAATATAATTATATGGTTTTCAGAGAATTTCCCTATACACCGACATTATTATTCCTTTATTTTTTAATCTTTATTAACCGACAGTCGTTCCACCGGCATGGTTCCTACGATCACCATCGCTTTGACGAGAAATGTCACTACGAGCACGCTCTCAACGTCCTTATCGTTGACTTGACTGGAGATGGCCGAGGAGAGAATGCAACTATCATCTACGACTTCTCACGGGTGAGTCCTAGGTTCGAATCTTTTTCGAATGTACCCAAAATAAAGTGAAAACGGAAAAAAGGGGAAAAATATTTAAGTTTAAGAAAATCAAGGACAATCCTAACATCATTAGCGCGTGAATAATACTTAGAACGGATTAGTCTTTACTGAAAGGACCTACAGCGTTAGCGTACCAAAGGGGGGGGGGGGGTCAAAGGGGCAGACTGCCCCCGACAACTTCCCCCCCCCCCCCCCCAACTTCCCCCCCCCCCCCCCCCCCCCCCCCCCCCCCACCCCCCCACTGAGCGACTTTTGAAGGGCTGGCGAGAAGAAAAAATACGGATCTCCCTCTAAACAGTTTCCGCTCATCATTTCCTCGCAAGTTTTGCCCCTCTTGACGCCAAGGTCCCGGTACGCCACTGACCTAGAGTCTACGAAAACATATAAGTCATATAAGAGGACTATATTTTCTATATCTCTGATAAACATGACATGAGGAAAACGAGAAAAGAAAAGAAATTAAAATCTGCACGCCTTATAGACACAAGTTGAATGCTAAAATTTTGTTTTCTTCTTAAAATGCAAAGCTCATGTGAGGAATCTTGAGAGAATTGTAGTATAAGCCTCCATTGCGTTACATACATTGTTATCCGTTTCCCTTAAAAATTAACAGTTCGGGAAATAGCAAACTCGTTTAACTTTTTATTCTTCTAAAAAAAATCTCTTAGCGCTTGATGACTTACGGATTGACCCGGAAGCGGATGTGTTTGATAGGCATGATTGACGAAAGAATTGATGTTGAATTAGTCAAGGACGGAGATACGATTACGGTGAGTTTTTAGTTTAGTTTTGTTTGCTTTTTAACATGGACCCAGTGGCATAATTATTATTATACGTACGCGGGACACAAGAGCATGTGTCATGGCCCTCACCCATTGACTTGAAAAATTAAAAAAAGGAGGGAGGGTGGAGGAGGAAAAGAGGCATGGAAGGGGAAGAGAAATAGCCCCCTCATCTAAACTCTGTCCTTTCGGTCGCTTGCTGCCTCACATTTTACCAACATGGTACCTATGCCCCCACCACTCTTTTTTTATTACGTGGTTTGTTTCTTTGTTTGTTAATTGACAGATTTTGAATTTCTAAAATAAGCAAACGTCTCCCCAATTGTGACTTTAAAAAAATGATTAAAACACCCCCCCCCCCCCCCCCCTCTGAAAATGATATTCGTGTTTTGTCGCTCCCCTTAATACTGACCTGTTGCTCTTGTTTAATTTATTTCCATAGCTCCCTGAGACTGCTGGTAGCAACTTCACCTCTGCTGGGGTCATTCCAACGGGATTCTTGCGTCTCAATACGTCGCCGATCGTCGCCTCTGTTTGCACTGATTTCGAGACGCATTGGATCGAACCGGAGATTGAGACATCGATAGTTCGCAAGACTCGCCAATCCACGACAACGACTACAACCACCACGACCACGACAACAGCAGATGGGAAGACAACGACTACCTCTTCCACTACCACCACCACAACGACCATTCAATAGTAGTTGGACGTGGGCTAATAAAGAACTGTCGCCTTCGTTGGCAATTATTCTGCGACACATAATAATGCATTATTGGTCCTATATACATACACTGGTTCTTTGTGCATTTGACGTCCTATATTTAGTCCTAATTGTAGTATTTAGGACATTGAGATGTTTCAAGCGTGTATAACAGTGAGTCGTGCCATTTAAGTGGCACTCTTGGAAGGGCACCGGTCTTACTCCGAAAATTTAATGCGACTTTATGACGTCACTGATTAGGACAGGGTGCAGAAAGGGTGTTTTTGTCTTCTTTTCTCGTCCTTTTCCCTTTTCCCATCCCCCTTTTTTTTTTGTCATTCGATGGGGAGGGGGGGGGGGGGGCTCGTGCCTCCCTGTAGCTACGCCATTGCTCACTAGTACACTGTAATAACCATTGCGTCTTTTACTGATGCATCGCGACTGGTATAATTAACCCCACCCCCCCCCCCCCCCCCCCCCAAAAAAAAAAGACTTCAACTGATATAAAATATAGCATTGTCATATCATGCCGATGCATAGGCCATAGTGGCGAGACTATCCACACACAAAAAAAAATTAACATGGGTATAAATTATTTATCATGTATATGCACCTGTCTTATATTTGCATTTCCAAAAATGAAAACTTTTTTTTTTCAAAATTATTTCAAATAATTATCACGTGAAATTTGATGCCGCTGCTTAAGTTTGCTTTGTGATATTTGAATGCAACCATTAAGTAAATTGCAAAATTATTTAATACATATTTACGAAATATCTGTTGGTTTGTGACAAATGACATTTGTAACATGGAAATCATTAGACTGGAATGTGATAAGGATGAATACTGGTTTAAAAATAGAAATGAAAGAAAGACAAAAACGAAGAGCTGAGAGTGGCGTCATGAAATCGGCCTGGTTATTCTGTCGCCGGAGACAATGGCTGTGGTCATATTGGTTACGGTTTTCTTATTGGCCTATATTATGTTTATGTTTATAAGTTATAGTCAGGGTTGGGTTTATGGCTGTTGATAAATGGCGTGTACTCGTTTTTCTGAACGTTCGTTTTTCCGAAGGTTCATAATTCCGAAACACAAATTTCACATAGCAGGAGGTTCATAATTCCGAACATTTGATGCATTACTCCGAAGGTTCGTTATTCCGAAGGTTCGTAATTCCGAAAATGAAAAAGGGATCATTATATTTTCATCAATAAAATTATGTAATTGTTCATTATTTTATTACTTTGTACACTTGTACTGAAAAGTTGGAAATAAAGGTCATTAAATTGAAAAGAAATTGAAATTCTGAAGATTCGTAATTCCGAAAATGCAATAGAGCCCTATTTAATTTTTCGGAATTACCAACCTTCGGAAATATGAACCTTTATCATTTTCGGAATTATGAACCCTATTTCACTTTCGGAGGTTACGAACCGTCGGAATTAGGAACCGTCGAAGTAACGAACCGTCGGAAAAACGAACCTTCGGAACTCTAAACCTTTGGTAAAACGACATGTAACCAAGATGCCCGGGAGGGGGGGGGGGCACTCAGTATATAGTGTGCGGTGGGTATGTGCCGCAGCGAAGATCCCTATTTTTACACCCAAATTTCCGTTCCAAAGCATACCATTTTTTTCTTAATGAGAAAAAGAGAGAAAACCGTTCCAAAGCACCGTTTTTTTTCTCATTCCGTCATTCTGGCAGTTCTGGCCCGCCCCGGCCCGTTTCGAAGAATACCGTTTTTCCCAAAATATTAGTAGTTCCGAAGACCATCCTTTTCATGATACGCTCGTTCCGAAGCCCCTATACCTAGTCCACCCCCCCCCCCCCCCCCCCCGGGCAAGATGCAAACAGCGACTCACCCAGACAGACAGATGCCATGAAGAGATTTTTGTAATCCGAATTTTGCTCAAGGCTTTAATTCGTCAGAGATAATTATATATAAGACGCAATACACTATAATAGACGGTCAGATATACATGATATATGCATGGAATTTAATTGTGGGCTATACTGAATAATCACCCATACCATAGTGAGTCAATCCTTGTGAGGCTGAACATTATTTTTAAATAGAGGTCAATATTTCCATCCCCCCCCCCCCCCTCCTCCCGATCAATACATTTCCATCAATCAAAATCATGTAATTGTACGCAGATTTGATTGTTTTATGGTCTTTCTCATCGTATTTTGTAGCATGATAATGCGACCGTGCAAAAAATCGAGAATTTTATTCATGCGCACTGGCAGTCAGAGATGGTTTATTATGCACTCATTTGTTGCTTGTCAGTAAATGGAGCCTCAAAACTGCTTTTTTAATGCGTGTTGAGTTAGCTCCATCGAATTGTTTGGCTGGATGCGGCCCGTCCCCCGCAATAAAATGATTTGAGATGCAGATATGAGGATTAGGGCTTATATGCATGGAGGTTGGGCTTACGGGGGTAAAGGTCATGTTTGAAATTAGGACTAATTCGACGACTATGTAAGGTTGGAAATTGAGCCTCACAAACTGACCGGTGCATCAATTTTATACCTTTATTTATACGAATTTGAAAGTAATGATCGGTAGCCTATTAACAATAGGGCCTACATGTAACTCTCCTGGGTCGAAAGTGATATTTGAAGATAAGTATCTTCCTAAATGTCGTACCATCATTTCGTAACTTCAATTACTAAATGACCTTACGAAATGATGGTAAAAGATACAATTTGAAAGCGCTATGTACGTTGACAGGTAATTTATCAGAGCAAAGCATAGCATAATAATAAACTGTACATTGCATCGAGTAATATGCACAGTACCTTTCACAGGATGTGTTTAAGCAGAGCTTTGTTATGTCTATCCGGCCTGAGTTTAAAAAAGAAAAAGGACATTAAAATGTGCTCATGTGAGAATGGAGGATGGTAAACAAGACGATCACTGGAGAAAGAGAAAGAGAGAGAGAGAGAGAGAGAGAGAGAGAGGGAGGGGGAGGGGGGTGTGGGGAGAGGGGTGGGAGTAGTAGCACATAACATTAACGGAGGATGTGTGATAGAGGGGATTGGGTAGGTCTAGAGGGAATTACTGTATAATAAATTTGATCTGGAGAAGGAGTTTCAGACATAGGCGGCGGAAGCGGGGGGGACGGGGACGCGTCCCCCTCTAAATTTTCTTTGGGGGGGACAGTCCCCCCCCCCCCTAAATTTTGGGTTGGTGGGGACGTCCCCCCTTTCCCTTAAAGAAATTATATATATATATATACATATATATATATATATATATATATATATAATTTTTAAAACATGATGTTTGCGAGATTAAGAAAATGCGCGCCCTCATTTGACCTCCCCAAGTTAGCGCGGTTGACTGTTATGATGTGCGCCTATGACTGTGTAAATGCTTCTTTGAAATTATGTAGTAGTATGAGAATATGCCGCATGCACGCCCTCATCGAGTCTTCCTCATCAGGTGAGCGCAAATGATTGAGGCCTGCATGGGGTCTAGATTTAGCCTTAGTACCTGGATATATGGGCCCGATCAGAGGTATGTATACTATATGCGCCATGAAGTAGGCCTACCCTTGTAAACTGGAACGGTTTATTATTAAACTGTAACTTAACTCAAAGTCTTATTCTTAAGCAGGTGACGGCAAGAGTTACAGGTCTAGGAGTACTAGGACTAAGATTAAGAATAACATAATTGTTATATTGCCTCTACAATGTCAATGATACATAGTCATAGTGTATCTCGACACATGGGCTAATACTGTAAAGCGTAGTATTACACATCGCCGCGCCAGCGCGCCGCCAATGGCTAAGAATAGATTATGAGTCAGTTTTGATCATTTTTGAAGTCTCGTGGTAGGTTAATCGCACTAGCGGATCCAGGGGGGCCGAATCGGCCGCGGCCCCCCTTATTGGCGGCGAAAAAAAAAGAAAAAGAGGGGAAAAGAAAAAGAAGAAGAAGAAAGGAGGAAGGAAAGAAGAAGAAAGTAGGAAGGAAAGAAGAAGAAAGGAGGAAGGAAAGAATGAGAAAAAGGGGAAAGAATATAAGGAAAAAAGATAAGGATGAAAAGAAAGAAAGAAAAGAAAAAAAATCTCAGCCTAAACGCAGTGTGTGAAATGCTTAGTGCAAATGCACTGACGATAATGCCCCTCCAAAGAAAAATCTAGCCATTCCTGAAGAATTTATTTGAAAAGAGGGGGCCGGCCGTGACGGCAGCGTTGGATAAAGGAATGGGGGGGGGGGGGGGGGGGGGGGTTGTCATTGATGGGGCCTTTGAAGCCGTTATTAAATAAAGGGTCCGGCTACACAAAGATGTCAAGCTTTATTTTCTATAAGGTTATTGCTAAATCTCTCTTGATAAGGCCGCCTGGTTACTCAAAGAGCGGCAGAATAAGGACATTTTGGGCGGTTGGGCCAGTCCCCAAAATTTGGAAGCCCTTCATTTGTTTGAGGGGGCAGAGCTCTACATATATCCCAAAAAAAAATTGAGGTGGGGGATGGCCTGTATTATCATCCCCCAATATTTTTGATAAAATAAACAAGAATTGTTATACATTGCCTTAAAACTTATGATTATCCAAACTCATTATGTTTGATCTTTAAATACCATCACATTATTTAATGATTAGAATTAAGGAAATAAGAAATGCCATAATTTCAATGCGAAAATATCGAAGAAAAATTGTTCACTCTCGTAGCTGTTCTCAATTAAGGGGTTCCGTCCCTTGCCGTAGATCCATACATTCCTTCTTTTCATTAAAAACCATCTTGGGACGCTCTAAAATGCAAGTTTAACAGACAGATTTTTGAAAAAGTCCCTGCTCGGTCGCTTCGCTCAGTGGCGTATCTAGGGGGCAGGGCGGCACTAGGAGGGGGCAAAAAAAAAGCAAAGAAGAGAAAGAAAATAAGGGGGAAATGAAGAAAAATCTTAGTCATTACGGATTTTGCGCCCCAAATGTAGATTTTGAAGGTCTGAAATGCGCACAAATTTTCCAAAGCTCGGTCGTTTTGCATACTTATTTTTGCACAATTATTTTCTTTCAGGATCTCGTAATTTTTGCGCCCCAGTGTCAGTGGCGTATCTAGGGGGACAGGGGGCACGTGCCCTGGGCCGCACTTGGAGGGGGCGCAAAAAACGTTAAAAGAGAAAGGAAACGGGGTAAATGAAGAAAAATCATAATGCTTACGGATTATGCGCCCCCCCAAAAAAAGGGTTGGAAATGCAAAAATTTTCAAAAGCTCAGTTGCTTTGCTCCCTTGCCTAATTATTGCGTTAAGGATCTCGCAATTTTGCGCCCCCCTCCCCCGCCCCGTATATAGTTCTCAAACAGCTTAAAGGGTTCGAAATTTGAAAAATGAAAATGTAATTGTCGTTGTTCTGCTCGCTATCATGTAATAAGTTTCATCTGAATCTTGCTAGATATATTGCGCCGCAATAAACTGTATAAAACAGCATTTGCAACATTTGCAACATTTGAATGAAATCCCAACTTTCGGTCGCCTTGCTGAATTTCTCGACTTCTTCTCGAGGGTTTTCGTTAATTTTGCTCCCAGTTTTAGAAGTGAGTGAATAGAAAACCGTTTATCAATGTACAAAATTCGAACCTCTCGATTGCTCAGTAGCAGTAGCATTAGCAATGTCCTGAGTAAAATGCACAGGGAATTACGTTTTTTAGGGTTAAAAATGGAAAAAATTTCCGCTCGGTCGCCTTGCTCCCTCACTTCTACAATAACTTAAATAAGTTTGGGGACTCGGGGGTTGGGGCACAACTTAATTGTTTGCCCCGGGGCGCCATAATCCCTAGACAGACCACTGCCCAGTATATAGTTCTTAAATAGCTTAAAGGGTAATGTAATTGCTTTGCTCGCTATATCATTGTAAGTTTCATATGACTCCTGCTATATTTTGCGCCCCCAATATAGGATAAAGTGTATAAAACAGCATTTGCTGGAATTTCAAATTCAGGTAGCCTTGCTGATTTTTTCGACTCTTTCTCAAGCCTATAGGATAGGGTTTTTGTTACTTTTGCTCCCGATATAGAAGTGAGTGAACAGAAAACCGTTTATCAATGTATACAATTTGAGCTTCTCTACCGCGGTGGTCAATTGCAAAATTTCCTGGATAAAATGCACAGGAAATTGCGTTGTTTACGGTTATAACATTTTTTCGCTCGGTCGCTTTGCTCCCTCGCCCCCTCCCCCACTCTGTAGCGCTGGCCCAACGCCATCCTCGAAAGATGTCTTTCAGGCATCTATAAACCCGATGACAGTGCAAAATTCGTCGATATCAAGCAATTCGCTCATGACGACGGTCTCCTGTGTTCTATTTTTTGTTTGTTAAATATAAATTTTCAATATACTCACATTCAGAATTCAAATGTATATAAAATACTTGTATGTTCCAATGAATATGCAAACAAACAAAATCACCCGATGTTCGGGCAGCAGAGCGAACTGCCCGAATATCAGATGTAAATACCTTATCTCGTATATTTTGGTAATAATATTTCCTCTAAAGGCTGTAAATTTAAAGTGCCAGATGTAGAATCCACAAATTCATCGGGCAAGTGACGTCAGTCCTCGCGGAAATACTTATATTATTTTGTACAAGAGACACCTGCCACGTCGAGTTCGAAATTGAGCCCGCGCCCAGATACAGGAACGGTACTCCTATGTAATGAGTTGATGTAATTGGTAATTGAACTTTGCAATTTTCAAATTTTCGGCCCCCCCCCCCCCCCTATTGGGAAATCCTGGATCCGCCCCTGAATCGTGTAAGCCAAATTAGACAAGTGACCTAGAAAATCAAACCAGGACATGTGTACTGTTAGATCAGCCGATTACTATAGACTAGTCTAGTCTAAATATTTTCCTGGTCCCGGGGGGGGGGGGGGGGGGGGGGGGGGGGGGGCGGGACATCCACAGTCAGGTATATACATGTATGTCTATACAACATGCGACACGTGCGTCCGATACATTTTCAATAGGTTTCGCAATGCGGATGCGGGGTACATTTCTGAGGGGGGGGGGGGGGGGGGTCCGCCCTGAATGGCTTTCTTTCAAATCACAATCATGCACCCCTAGATTGCAGGAGAATTTCTCTTTTTGTTCAAATCGTCATAGAAGTAACAACTTTACGTATTCTTCGAATATTACACGGAACTCTCAAAGTTCTAACAATTTGAAAATATTGTTTTATCCAATTTTCTCTTTTTAAAAACAAAAAAACCAACAAACATGAAGAAAAAACAGGAAACTTTACTGATTGTTATTTTGGTCTGGGTCATACTGGGTGTAATGATTCGCGAGGGGATAATTTCGCGATTTTGATAATGTTGATATTACTATAAAACAGAAGTGGAAGTTTTAATTCGCGTGGGTTTGACTCGCGAAATTCGCGAAAATAAAACCATCGCAAAAATTTCAGCTCTTTAAGCAAAACCAAATATCACTGATAAATAATATCACAGAGTGGAGGCGGGAAGACCGCGGGAACATTGCAAGTTCGGAAAGTGTATATAGGCGGGGTGCACTTTTTCACCGCGTTTGATTCTCTTCATGAGCAGAATGAATATTTCATACAGCCCAAATCCAACGAAATATA
Organism: Heliocidaris erythrogramma; assembly: GCA_025617745.1. Classification (NCBI taxonomy): domain Eukaryota; kingdom Metazoa; phylum Echinodermata; class Echinoidea; order Camarodonta; family Echinometridae; genus Heliocidaris; species Heliocidaris erythrogramma. Next base: position 14,049,288 of record CM046865.1, on the reverse strand, counting down.
TATAGTGGGAGAATTAGGCCTTCTATACCTGACGACTTCCCCCATCCCCCCCCCCCAAAAAAAAATACAAAACAAAAACGGTTCCTTTTGCAGGGTGGCGCCTCGTCCGAAATTCGGGGGCTAATATTTTAAATTGTCAATTTGGGGGCCTTATCCGTCATAATGGGGAACAAAGAGATGCACATTATGTGCCTTGCGTGCACTGGCCTGCAAAGCTAATAATGAAAAATACACATATATTCGCATTTTTCAGACGCAGATGTGGTATACACCGTACGCGTGATAGTTACTGGTTAGCCCCCCCCCCCCCCCCCCCCCCCCCCTTAAGCCCGTCACGCGACTTGCGTTGTCGCGCATACTGCGCCTGCGCGCCGCAATTTCGGCACCCCTTAAAAATCCTGGTTCCGGCAGAGCAAAGTGTTAAAATATTGTCTGGCGTCCCCCCCTAAATTTTGGTGCTTCCGCCGCCAATGGTTTCAGACGACACAGTCTTTCGGATTTTGCGGGTCGAACACAACTCCAAAAAAGAAACATATCTTTACCTTCTACTTCAACCAATCAAAAGGACATAAATAATACTTCGTATTAACTTTTTTAATACAAAAAATAAGACATGTTCTCGATCGATGAGACAATTAGTGACGTAGCTAAAAATTTAGCTTTGTGTGTTATGTTTACCCAGTCAAGGATACCATACCTGCTTGTTCTTCGGATGAACTTTCGGAAATTTGGGGGTTCAATTCACTGTCGGCTAGCGACAGACGGGTTGCCATTCTCTGATTGGTCAGTTAAGACAGTGCGATGTACGTGTACTGTGCGCTGTGTGTGTGTACGTGAGCCGTGCGTGGTGTGTGCTACGGTACATGCTCTACATATATATGAGCATAGACTAGACCCCCAGTCGTTTTATTCGTTTATATACTGACCACGGACCAGGGAGTTATGTTCTGACCAGAACACGCATTCGGCTATGAAAGAGATGTTGTATAATGTTGTTTTTGTGAAGTTTCTTCAAACTCTGTCTCTGCCAGTTTGTTGCTGTATGTATAGAAAAGCCTCTTTCTAATCATATGTTATCTCTGTTTATTGGTTCTCCCATCAAAATCTCAAATCTAAATTACTCTTCATTTCTGTCTCTAGAATATTTTCTCCCTTGCTCTCTCTCGCTCTCTCTTGATCTCTTGATCCCTCAATCTCTCTCCATCTCACCATCTTTCGATTTTTCTATCTATTATATAGTGAAAATGGCAACATGCCGGTCAATTCTACCTGTATACAGTGAAAATAGCAACATGCCGGTCAATATCTACCTGAAAATGGCAACATGCCGGTCAATATACACTACCTGTATATACTGAAAATGGCAACATGCCGGTCAATTCTACCTGTATATACTGAAAATGGCAACATGCCGGTCAGTATACCTATCTACCTGTATATACTGATAATGGCAACATGCCGGTCAAGTCTACCTGTATATAGTGAAAATGGCAACATGCGGGTCAATATCTACCTGAAAATGGCAACATGCCGGTCAATTCTACCTGTATATACTGAAAATGGCAACATGCCGGTCAGTATACCTATCTACCTGTATATACTGATAATGGCAACATGCCGGTCAATTCTACCTGTATATACTGATAATGGCAACATGCCGGTCAAGTCTACCTGTATGTACTGAAAATGGCAACATGCCGGTCAGTACACCTATCTACCTGTATATACTGATAATGGCAACATGCCGGTCAATTCTACCTGTATATACTGAAAATGGCAACATGCCGGTCAATTCTACCTGTATGTACTGAAAATGGCAACATGCCGGTCAGTATACCTATCTACCTGTATATACTGATAATGGCAACATGCCGGTCAAGTCTACCTGTATATAGTGAAAATGGCAACATGCCGGTCAATTCTACCTGTATATACTGATAATGGCAACATGCCGGTCAAGTCTACCTGTATGTACTGAAAATGGCAACATGCCGGTCAGTACACCTATCTACCTGTATATACTGAAAATGGCAACATGCCGGTCAATTCTACCTGTATATACTGATAATGGCAACATGCCGGTCAATTCTACCTGTATATACTGAAAATGGCAACATGCCGGTCAAGTCTACCTGTATGTACTGAAAATGGCAACATGCCGGTCAGTACACCTATCTACCTGTATATACTGAAAATGGCAACATGCCGGTCAATTCTACCTGTATATACTGAAAATGGCAACATGCCGGTCAATTCTACCTGTATATACTGATAATGGCAACATGCCGGTCAAGTCTACCTGTATGTACTGAAAATGGCAACATGCCGGTCAGTACACCTATCTACCTGTATATACTGATAATGGCAACATGCCGGTCATTTCTACCTGTATATACTGATAATGGCAACATGCCGGTCAAGTCTACCTGTATATACTGATAATGGCAACATGCCGGTCAATTCTACCTGTATATACTGAAAATGGCAACATGCCGGTCAGTATACCTATCTACCTGTATATACTGATAATGGCAACATGCCGGTCAAGTCTACCTGTATATAGTGAAAATGGCAACATGCGGGTCAATATCTACCTGAAAATGGCAACATGCCGGTCAATATACACTACCTGTATATACTGATAATGGCAACATGCCGGTCAATTCTACCTGTATATACTGATAATGGCAACATGCCGGTCAATTCTACCTGTATATACTGAAAATGGCAACATGCCGGTCAATTCTACCTGTATGTACTGAAAATGGCAACATGCCGGTCAGTATACCTATCTACCTGTATATACTGATAATGGCAACATGCCGGTCAATTCTACCTGTATATACTGATAATGGCAACATGCCGGTCAAGTCTACCTGTATATAGTGAAAATGGCAACATGCGGGTCAATATCTACCTGAAAATGGCAACATGCCGGTCAATATACACTACCTGTATATACTGATAATGGCAACATGCCGGTCAATTCTACCTGTATATACTGATAATGGCAACATGCCGGTCAATTCTACCTGTATATACTGAAAATGGCAACATGCCGGTCAATTCTACCTGTATGTACTGATAATGGCAACATGCCGGTCAGTATACCTATCTACCTGTATATACTGATAATGGCAACATGCCGGTCAATTCTACCTGTATATACTGATAATGGCAACATGCCGGTCAAGTCTACCTGTATATAGTGAAAATGGCAACATGCGGGTCAATATCTACCTGAAAATGGCAACATGCCGGTCAATATACACTACCTGTATATACTGATAATGGCAACATGCCGGTCAATTCTACCTGTATATACTGATAATGGCAACATGCCGGTCAATTCTACCTGTATATACTGAAAATGGCAACATGCCGGTCAATTCTACCTGTATGTACTGAAAATGGCAACATGCCGGTCAGTATACCTATCTACCTGTATATACTGATAATGGCAACATGCCGGTCAATTCTACCTGTATATACTGAAAATGGCAACATGCCGGTCAATTCTACCTGTATGTACTGAAAATGGCAACATGCTGGTCAATTCTACCTTAATAAATAAAAGTTGGCATGAAGAGTGTATCATGGATTTGTGATTATATTTCTTTGTATGTAGAAAATTTAAATTATTCGCCCTTTTTAACCAATTCTAAATCTCTCTCCTACCACCAATCCAACAACATTAACACTTATTAAAGGACAAGTCCAAACCAACAGAAAAGCTGATATGAATACAGAAAAATCAAACAAGCATAACAATGAAACTTTTTTCAAAATCGACTGGAAAATATAAAAATGACATTCTGAAGTTTTACTTAATTTCACAAAACATGCACATCCTGGTTGGTATGAAAATGAGGGAACTGATGACATTTTGTAAAGTGTATTTCATTAAATAAAATATGAATGTGAAACAAGGTTTGAGTCCTCCCTGAACGAGTGGAAGTGCCATTTTTGAATCGTGATTCAATTTTCTATAATTCATATAATAAAATACACAAGTAATAATGTAAGACATCAATATGAGTGTGTGACATCATTGCCTCTCTCATTTGCATATCACCCTTGTTTTGCACATAACTTGTGAAAATACCGGGATAAGCAGAATTTTAAAATGTTGGAACTTGTTTTTTGCATCCGATTCTGATGACATTTTCAGCATTATGCTTAAAATTTGCCTCTATTTATTAAAATCAATTTTATTTTGGGGTGGACTTGACAGAAACCATCCTTTTACACAAGATTTTCTTAAATTTCTTTATGGATAAAATTGTTGTTTCTTCTCTCGCATTTAGTATTCCTGCTCTTTCTCTCTCTCTCTCTCTCTCTCTCTCACACTCTCTTTCTACACAGAGAAAAAGACAGACAAAATACTCTGATCAAAGTCAATGTATTGAGTTACTGAACTTTTCAATTTATTGACAAGATCTGTTCATAATAGTTAAGTCAATCCATATGAACTACATGCACATTAGTATTATAAATACAAAATTGTCACAATGCTACAGCTATAACATACGTGTTTTCATAAAGCTGTTCATAATATTATGCAATACTCCAATGACTGGAATATTTAAAGGCCAACATGTTAGCCAATGGTATTCTCTATAAGTTCTGATAATCTGACCCCATTTTCAGTATTATTAATCAGAATACAAAGAAATGTTTCTATTGCATTCATGGGCCAGTATAAATGTTAACCGTCTTAATAATAGAGCTTTGCACATTTTATCAGAAGTTAATGTGAAAAGTCATTTATGCATGTATGAACAGCTTTTGAAAAACATTCCTGCTTACTTTGGAAATGGTAACTACTGACATCTTGCTAACCATTTCTTCTTAGTATGCCACATGTCCATTGTATCGAAGCCATGGGGCACTTGTGTAACTGTGATATGTTGCATGTTGAATGTAAGACTGCACCTACATATAAAAGAATAGTGAAAAAAAAAATCATAATTCAATTAACAATATCATTGGCTCCAACAAAATAAGAAAACATGACCAGTTAATCCATGTTGGCCTATAACTTTTATTTATTTCACTAAAAATGGTGATTCTCCATCTTCATCAGTTTACAATATGACAATGTAAACTCAGAGTAAGGACAAAGGATAGCCGTAAAAAATTTTTTGCTGAAATAAATAAATGTGAATAGGCCAAAATCCCTAACTTTTACTGTTGTTTTCTTTATACTAAATCCATGGAAACAGGTATGCTCAGCGGCGTAGACACGAACACGCTTTCTATTGTTAGTGGGGGGGATGATGAATAGATCATCCCCCCACTAACAATGGATTATTATGCGTGTCTACGCCCGTGGGTATGCTTATGGAACTATTGAGATATACCAGAAAAAATATTAATAAAGGTCGTGTTGGAATATTGATCCTTACAAAGCGTGATGAAAATGTAATGTGCTTTTTACATACAATAAATTAGCACAAAAATAGTTTCCACTGTATCTGATCCAATGTGTTTAATCCTTTGCACTCCATATTGATTTTACAACAGGTAACAAAACAAAGGATTCTCACCTCCAGGCAAGCTAACATTTTCAATCAAATAGCTTTACACAAAAGGGGGATTAGCATGGACTTAGTAGTTCTACAGGACTCAGTGTGAGAGATATGTTCTGAGGGACAGTAAACACTGTAAACACAAATATCCCCAACATCATTGTGATCTCCTCTCAGTTCCCTGTTTGACAAGGGGCTGTCACCTAATGCAGCACCTTGACTTGGTATTTAACAGAGAGATAACCAATGGAGATTATGAGTGATGGTAAACATTACTACCACAAATATCCCCAATATCACATCATTGCGATCTCCTATCAGTTCCCTGTTTGACAAGGGGCTGTCACCTATGGCACCACCTTGCCTTGGTATTTGACAGAGAGATAACCAAATAATGGAGATTGAGTGAGAGTAAACATTACTACCACAAATATCCCAAGGTAGCAGGTACCTAGTTGGGGTACTCTTCTCTTAGTAAGCCCCAATAGAGGAATGAGACTAATTTGGGGAAGCTGTCTCGTTAGAGGGGAAGAAGGGCTGTTAGAGCATTATAGTTTCCCACACCAATCAGGTAAAATTATTTAAGTTGCGGGCACTTTCTGCTCAAGTCAATTACTTGTTTGAATGAGCCCTATACTCACTATAACAATATCTTACCTCATTGTAAAGTAGAAAGACTGATGGAGTCTTACGATTTTCCTCATGAACAAGTTGAAGTTGTGGGTACTCTCTGCTGTAAGATATTCACTAAGAATGAGGCTTTACCCTCAATGGCAATATTTTGCCTCATTTCAAGTTAGGAACACTTAGAGACTTACGATTTCCCACGCATGCAAATACTTAGTTGGGGTTACTACTAGTTATGAGTAAGTTAAAACCTAGTTTCACACACCAACTGAGAAATAGTGTCCAATCCGGTTGTATGGTCAATGCGTTGATGGTCAGTGTACTCCCTGCTCCAATCAAGTCAAAAAGGGGAGAGGCTGCTTGCAATCGCAACACCTTGCCTCAGTAAAATGGGACTGGGGTAAAGGACTGATGGAGACTTACAGTTTCCTCCTACAACCATCAAGCAGGAAACTATTCTACAACTTAACTACATCTATTCTACTGAACACTATTCTACTGAACACCAAAAAATAAAAAAAATATATAAATAAAGAGATAAAAAATGGAAAATAAAACATGTGTGCTGTGAAAGAGGTCATATCTTTGTGCAAAAATTGCAACACCACATTTGCTTTGGATTTTTCTTAATATTGCAGCATTTCCAATGAAACCAGCGTTTACATAATTCACATTCGATCATGTTGAGAGAAGTGTTCGTTGTTGTACATAAAATACATTTCCATTCCCTATGTTTTCTCGCAACGACATCAAGAATAATTAACCAAGCATCATCCTCAAAATATTGCTGCAAATTGTGTAGTTGGTCTGAAGCAATATCTATCACACTAGCCGGAACATTTTCAGGCAGTACTTCAATTTCGCATTCCTTTATCTTAATACCGCGCTTCACCGCCTTTATTACTTTGTCATTTACAAACAGTTCCAAATATTCTACATCAGTTCTATTCAAACTTTCATTTGCAGTTGATGAAACTTGTGAGGTAACATAATCATGATCATTTCCTTGATGCACAACAACCTCAACTTCTCCCAAATTCCGCACAATGCTATCCCTTTCTTCTGTAGTTGGCTTTTCAAGTGGTTGGCGAGTCTTCCTAGCCTTTTTAGTAGATTTGAATTTCTTTCTCTGTGGTGTCACCCTTTGAGGTACACTAGAGGCATTCCCCTGAAAGCACTGAACTTGATCTGGCTTGCAAACTTTCACTAATTGCACTGCTGCCTCTAAATTCTTATAAACAGCATCTAACTGCACATCATCTTGAACTTCACTCAGCAGTGTTTGCAGTTCTTGCATTTTTGAAAATTTTTTGAATACTGAAATTTAAAGATACAAAATTGAGCATTCTTACCACTGAAATGTTTCAAGAGACGGTAAAATGAACTCAAATAAATAGTAAGTTGCTCTGTAGAGTCGGTTGCTTCTCATTGATCGGTGCGTGACGTGGGGCCCGATCACGGGGAACAGCGTTATTCTCACTGCAAGGAAAATCGTGTTTTATAGAACTGAAAAGCTTAAAATTCCTTGTTTCATGTCATGAATGCATCATATCAACATACTTGATGCAGAAAATGTCTTTTGTAGCCATGCTGTGAAACTCTGTTCATGAAATTTGTTAGAAGAAAAAAAGTAGGTTGAGTTGTCCGAAAACGCAGCCTACCCTGGACAACTCGACCTGGTCGAGTTGTCCAGGGTATTGGGTCGAGTTGTCTTGGATCGAGCTGTCCGGTGGTCGGGTTGTCCCGGACAGCTGGCCATTCAAAAGCGTTGCGAACCGCGACTACAAAATAGCGACTACATGCTTTTTGATTATTTAAATTACATCCTTTCTTGAACTTTGAAGTAATTATAGTACCAAATCAAGCTTAAGTATAACGTAAAATTATAAGCTCAAAGTACATTTTCAGTGAATTTTATGACTTGTTTTTAGCCATATTGAGGGTGTCTCAATGAAAGTCTATGGCCTCCTTGTCGCACGGCGTCTGGTCGGGCTAATTGTAAGATAACCTCGTACTCCATAGACGTTAATACGGCAGATTTGTCTGTATACTTTACAACATCACCTCCCTTGCAATTTCAAGGGTTAATTCCCTATTTTTGCTGTATCTATATTGCATGATATGTATGTATGTCAAGTTATTTAACATTAACATTCGTATAGGACTAATATTGTAATTTAAAAAGGACTAAACTTACCACTTTGCTTTCCCATCGGCGGAGTTCTTGTAGAAGATGCTTGGCTAATGGCGGTGCCGTTGTAGTTGTTATTATCACTTGCCTAAGCTTCAGTCGTTTAGATTTAATACTGATCTAAAATTCAAAGTAGATGGCGCTATATAGATATATACGATCCTGTCGAACAATTGAACAATGTAAAATCCTTCCCCCCCAAACGTCTGGAGGAAAAACTAGACGACCAACCAAACTGACCCAGATCAGGTCACAGGCCTTTGTTGATAAAGGTCACAGCGCGTGTACACAATAGGTGATTTTAACGTGGACCTGTCCTCGCTGCCGTTGACGCAAGGAGAGAGGAAAAGCCCTTCAAAATATATCTTTGCACTCCAGTTTTGGAAACAGAAGTCAACGTTGAAGAGTTCAAGAGTCCCTGAATCAGGTAATCTAGCAAATTTAAGAAAATATTGCTTAGAGCAATTTTGTTGTCTGTTTGTGACTGCTCCAACAGTGAATGTTGGACACAGTCCCAGATAGGCAAGGGCCTAGGAGTGTTGCGCTCCCTAACTTTAAATTTAGTTGACTAACTTAAAAATGAGTTACAACTTACAAAAAAAAACGATGATTTATTTCGTCGTCTGCCATGTCTGCCTGCAGTAGCTGTACTATCTCGTCTCGCAAACGGCAGAGGCGATAGTACATCTACTGTTAGTTAACTAAATTTAAGTTAGGGAGCGCAATTGAGTAATAGTTTAAGCTTGATTGGGTACTATAAATTAATTACTTCAAGAAAGGATGTAATTTAATCAAAAAGCATGTAGTCGCTATTTTGTAGTCGCGGTTCGCAACGCTTTTGAATGGCCACCTTGTACAGCGCTGTCGCGAAGCGACAACGCTGTGTATAGTTAGGCAATATCGTGAAATAGTATAGGCCCGCTTCAAAAATTTTCTCGAATTGATTCGAACATGATCGGCTTGACTTGAGATGGAGAGAGTGTGTGTTGTACATGGTGTATGTGACTTGATCATGTGTGCTACAAAGTACTATTAGTAAAAAGTACTGAGTTAGTGAGTAATACTAATAAACTGTGGCCCAGCAAGATCAAGACGGGCAAGAGTTGAAATGTCTCTGACTCTGAGTCTGAATCACTTATACATGTACAAGCTTATCTGAAGATAACCTTGTACTCCAGACTAGCTTTTACGGGTGAATAGGCTTCAATAGCTTTTGTGTGTATCAGCAGGCCCTTTTCCAGGCTAGATCATTCATACAGGAGAGGAAAATAATTATTTAAAATTTCACCTTCAAGTCTGAATCCCTACATTTGTGGCAAAGTAAGAGTTGAAGAGTCCCTGAATCAGGTAATCTAGCAAATTTAAGAAAATTAAATCTTGTTTAGAGCAATTTTGTTGTCTGCTTTTGACTGCTGCAACAGCGAATGTTGGACACAGTCCCACATAGGCAAGGGCCTATGAGTGAGTCTGAATCAGGTAAATTTAAGAAAAGTAATCTTGCTCGCTCGTGTGTCGGAACCACTCAGCCCCGCTGGAGATCACGCAGGCAGCCCACACCACGAATAGTGGTCATATTCACTCATAGCTACATGACTATACTTCGTGTGTAGAATCGAGGCAGTCATGCACCTCAACTTTTTTAAACACCACTGCGCAAAAGTCACCAACATTCACTCAAAATCGGCATATAATTTACAAAAACCGACCCCAACATATCCAAGAAATACAATAAATTCAACTCACCGATGTTGGAAAAGATAATTCCGAAAATGAAATCCGTAAGTGACTGTCGATTCTGGCGAAACGAGCTATCAGAGTCATTGTGTCCATTTCCTGGTCGCCGCGGGTAGCCAGGATTAGCTTCGTGAGTCTAAAAAAAAAAAAAAATTGGCTATACGCCTTTCACATCACGAAGCCAGGCGTTTTTCCCCAGCAATCTAAATGCGCACGGGTTAGCAGGACATGAAAATGCCCTGAAATAACACTTTTCTGATAACTCCCGCGACCGACAGGCCCTTCCCCACAGTGTTTCCTCCTAGGGAAACGTTTTGTATTAGTATGTCTTTTTGATCGTACGTATTTTTACAAAAAAATCCCAAAAATGATCATAAGAAATTTCCGAGAACTCGCCAGTGTTTGTGTATCCATGCCTCCTCATGTCATGCAGATATAAAATGGCTGCTGCGTGCGACGGCGCGCGATACAACCATAATTGAAACTATACGTCACAGACAGCGCGTGCCGTCGCACGCAACCGCCATTTTATGTCGGTCGCGGGAGTTATCAGAAAAGTGTTATTTCAGGGCATTTTCATGTCCTGCTAACCCGTGCGCATTTAGATTGCTGGGGAAAAATGCCTGGCTTCGTGATGTAAAAGGCATATAGCCATTTTTTTTTTTTTTTTTACACTTGCGAAACTAATCCTGGCTAGCCGCGGGCGCTGACATCTCCCCAAAAGAATTTTGTCGTTAAAAATTCGGTCCCTATTGCGTACATGAAAAAGTCCCAATTTTCTGTGTGCGCGCGATTGTAGAGATCGATGTGCGCTTGCGATCCCGAGTTTCTTAGTGGACAAAATTTATTGGCCGATTTTAGTCTAAGACATTGGCGGTATGAAAACAACACGTGATCGCGAAAAAAATCGGCAGGGATTTCTTCGGTTTTGGACATGATTTTGACTTTGGATTTTGCTGGAAATATCAAAAGTTTTTCCTAACGGCCATTTGGGATAGGAGTGAGATTTTTAAGGGCTGAATTTGAAAGGAAGTATTTAAAAGATTTATCTTATTCCTCCCCCCCCCCCCCACCCATACCTTTAATACATGCGACAGAAAATACCTACTATTTTTGCATTCATATCTCGTTGTGGTCAATATGACTCTTGTAAAAAAGTACAATAGTACCCATGGTAATATGACGGTAATTTAACCAAATTACCATCAAATCATGGTAATTTGGTTGAATTACCGTAATATTACCATGGGTACTATGGTACTTTTTTACAAGGGGACCACTATTTGTGGTGTGTTGCAAACCACCTTCAGAGTTTGGTAAACTCTTCCTCTTCCAGCTCATCTGACCACTTCAACCATCGGATCGTAAGAAACAATTTATGGCGACATCGATGTGGATTTACATGTACTTACTGTTCATGTGTAGCTTTCGCTGTGCAATTAGCATTACAAAGACGGCGAGATCAGCATGGAATGTGCGCTGAAGATGAAGGGAGTACAAGGCAGTGCAACGCTGAGTGGTTCCGACGCGGCATGCTAAATTTAATTGTGCTCATATCTTGCATGCATATATACTGCCGTCTATGCGTGCAACAGTGTGAGATATTAGCACAATTAAATTTAGCATACCGCGTCGGAACTGAAGCATGGCTGTGACACCGTTTGTTCTGCAACGGTCATTACAGACAAAGCATGCATATTGCCTCTGGATCATAGCTTGGGTGAAAGGATCCAAGATGATGCTTGCATACTCCATGAATGGTCTGAGCAGGGTGAGGTAGCACCCAATGCTGCAGTAGGGTAGGCAGTTATCTGCAAAGAGTTTAACAGTGGTATCAGGAGACGGGTATTCTGGTTAATCATTGATGAAAAGCAGCAACAACATCGGGCTTATTTCTCAGTGTCCTGAGAAATAAGTTCTTAGTGTCCTGAGAAATAAGTTCTTGAAAGATGTCTCATTGTATTCTCTATCACAATTTATGACTACCACGAATTGCATATATATAGATCCCATTTGTTTTAAACTTGTAACTCTGTACAAATATCCAGTTTCTTTCATGTTTTCTGTTTGATTGTTTTTGTGCTGCAGGTCTACAAACTTTGTGCAGAGCAAGTGAACAACTCTCTCAATCAATATTGACAACGAACTAATGAATCCAGCCATGTCTCTGAGTTTCAGGCTTAAGTTCATGCAAAGAGCTTCAATATGTTTGCTATCTACAAGCCAAGTGAACTGCAGAATAGGTGCTTTTCACAAACAATCCTGCAAAATCTTCTCCTGTCACTCACCTGTTAGCAATGCAACAAATGGGAGCATGTTTCCAGAGCGCCATTTAAGCCATCCTTCATTACGTTCAGTTGTTCAAACAATGTCATATTCTTCTCATGGGGATGTGGTGCTAGATAGATACCCCAAGATGGTAAGCTCTGATACACAGCCTGCTCGCCAAGGCTCCACGAGCGGGATGTCAGGGTCAAAGACGCCCTCTCTTGGGGATGCCTTCTCCGGCGAGAATAAGGAGAGGGTGATGAGTAGTCTGCCCTCGAAGAAGACCCTGAGGAGGTTTTACACCAAGGACATGAAGCAGAGAGGGGCAGTGGTGGTGCCCTTGTGCAGTGTCAACGGAGAGCCCTGCATTCTATTCACCCTTAGGACCAGGACGCTCAAAGATCACTCTGGAGAAGTCAGGTACGTACAAAGTCCTACTTTTAAGAGCAAGAGTACATGTATCTAAATTGACTTAAAACATCTCTTCTCTGTGCCTTATCCACAGACTTTGGCAATCATGCTCTTCCACAACTCTCTCTCTATTGCCATCCTTCTGTATCATTTTTACCTCTTGATCTTTCATTCCTCTCTCTCTTCAAGCTGTCCATTCAAAGTACCCTTCTTTTCCCTCAACTTTGCCCCTCTACCTTTTTTCTCTATCTTTCCTATCAGTGCCAATTCTCTAAACCTCCTGTATGTAACAAATGTCCCAATAATGATATTCACTGTACAGTATATACAGTATATGCCTGATTCTTTGCTCCCACAACAGTTTTTGTGCAATTTGAGCTTTTCTTATAAACTTTACAGAGAAAATAAGTGCTATAAAAGGTCTCTAGATACACATCAGTTGATTGGCAAGACTGTATTGGATTGCCAAAGCTGCCAAATATAATATATTGTAAATATATTTTTTGCACAGATATATGAAGTACATGTAGAAAGCCAAATAAGTGTTGTACTAGAGGTACAAAATATTACAGAACTTTACTTTAGAAAACAATAACTGTCGGTTGTGAGCATCAGGAAATAGTTAGAATAAAACAGGAAATTGTTGGAGTAATGATTGGAATCCCTTCCTGAACACACAATTCACACTATACATGTAACTGTTAAACTTTGCAGGAATATCAGCCATGTTTGGAAATACATCATATTAAATACAAAACTGTACAAACTTGTGATTTCTCTTGATATACAGTAATGAACTTGGCTTTAATACACTGAGATACATGTATGTATTATTCAGTGGTACTGTTTTGCAGAAAATGCTGTTTTGACAACCTCTTTTTAATAGCAGCCCTGATGATTTCAATATGTATTGGAACATTGAAAAAAGGTACATGTAATCCCCCCATCACTAGGACTGGTATTCAGAAAAATGTTCTAACATTAATGCAGGCTTAAACCCTAGCTAAAGGCACGTCGAACATGCCGCAGCAAACTGCTTTTTAAAAAATCCACAGGGGTTAATAAGCATAATGCGTTTATCATTTCTATTTATGTGTAGGACCTTTGTTGTGCCAAACAAAAAAACACATTTTTATGTTGGAGGCAGTTTACCTTGGCATAGATATGTGAACGAGCCTTCAGAGGATAGAATTCGCACATTGACATGTATATGGAATGCCAAGTGTCAACCTCTCATCATGTCATTCTGAAATCATTTTCTTATTTCATGAACCATGACTGAGTTTATTGATCGTTTCATCATTTTGTTACATGCAGAATTACAGTAATTTATAATACAGAAGATAGGATTTAAAAATTGGCAATCCATAAATCATTTTACTACATGTAAGTTCAATGAGGTTTGGCTTTATATGTAATCTGCATTTATGGATCCAAGGAGTTTGCTATGACAAGGTTCTGCTGTATCTGTTCAGTTTTCCAGGAGGAAAGATGGACCCCACAGATGGCGATGTCTGCCACACAGCTTTGCGGGAACTGCAGGAGGAGCTAGGCATCGACTCAGAGACAGTGGAGGTGTGGGGTAACCTGTCCCCTGTAGGAAGAGAGGTACATTACGTGCTATGTTGTTTGTTACACTTCAAGGTGATGTTTCTAAATTCTTTGTCAGTTCCCTCAGCACACATGTATACATGTATATTCACGTCATTTGCATGGAAGTTACACCTCAGAGGTACACGTATGCATGGTATTGAACTCGAGTTCTATCACTGCACACAGATATGAGTATATGGGGCTACACATACATTTGTACAAATTTGTTCCAAAGTTTCAGAGTATTTTTAGTGATATTTTGAATGAAAGAGTAATCATTTACATTTTTAAGATTAATATCATGATAATCTACCACCTACATGTATGAGTAAAAATAGTTGAAAGTTCACAAATTATTGTTCATCTTCATCAGAACTCCAATTCCCTTCAATCTTTGCAGGGCCCTCGTAGTCATATAGAACAGAATATGATAGGCCTTGTGAAAAGGCTACCGTGGGTAAACAAGACCTATCATTATTATTATTATTATTATTATTATTTACTAACTTCATTGCATCATCAATTGTAGAAAACCATCATTTTTTATGGCTGAAAATCACGAAGTTGCAACCATAAATTGTAAATCATGCTGTGTCACTCATAATTCCTTCTGAAGAAAATTATGCTTTGTATACAATGAATTTTGGAGATTTTTTGCAGCATGGCCCTTTCTCTCTTTTTCTGTCTCTCTCTTTCTCTCTACATGTATACCTCTCTCTTTCTCTATGTCACTTTTTTCCATCTCTCATGCTTGCATGCGCTTGTAGTACCATGTTTGAACAAAGACCACCTCATGTAGATACACAATGTACATAGGTCCAGTAATGACATTTGTGTTTTCCCATTCTTCATTGTCTCCCATCCCGTTTGACATCTTGATTGACCTGCTTTTCCAGTTCACTGTGAGGTCACGTAGTGTGGATGTACTTATTCCATTGTTTGAGTGTTGTCATAATATCAGACAGGAAATATGATAATACCTGTCTGTGCTTAATAGCTGCTGATAATAGCATCAGTTAAAGAGAAGGTTGAGTTCTGGGAAATGTGAAAAAAATTGTGAGCTTTCCCAATCCTTTGATGTCAGTTTGGAAGAACATCACTGTAGAAACGTCCCTGGAAAAAGACTTCGATAACCCTCATATTCGAAATATGATGAGAAATACATGTAGCTCAAGTGTTCGTGCCGAACATTCATGCCACATGTGTGGACAGTCCCATATACCCATTTCTGTGTGCAGTGCATGTGCTTTTCAGCAAGATTGGATCAATTTCTTATCATTTTGATGATTCCAAATCCTCACAGTGTATAACAATTCTTTAATACATGTAGATAAGATCAACCTTCTTTCACAATGTAATCGCATGACCAGAACTCGATTTTATCTTTAAACCTTTGCCAACGGGAGCCAGGTAATTCCTGCACTAAGCCTAGGGGAACAAGAGAATCCAGTAGTCAATCGGTTAAGATAAATGATCATGGCATTAGTCACTTTGACACTCATTCATGCATGAAGAAAGAGCAACTGCCAGAAATACTGCAAATGCACTTTGGGGTAACTAGGAAACTTGCTAAATGCTTTGCATAGAAAGGTTTATTTAATGGCACTAACCACTTTACATTTTATACTCGGATGTTTCGATTTCTCGCTCTGTATATTTGATATTTAATGTTTTTAAACAGATTTGAGATTTCTTACACCTTTGTCAGTAAAAAGGATAGGAATTACAACTTATTTGAAGAAAGTGTCCGATGTTGGATCTGCAAAGTACTTGTACATAATGTATTATATTCCACATACTAAAGAATCTTGCTGTTAGATTGGTCAACAGGTAATCACGTGATAAAACGTAGGTTTCCCCATATCAAACGACCCAAGAAGAAAAGTTCGTGACCTTGACGGAATAGTACTTATGTGTTTCGCTGAACTCTGTAGTCCATTACAGAGTCACAATGCGTTATCAATATTTTGGGTACGCGCGAAATGAAAGTGCGTGACCTCTACAAATACATGTAGTCAATTGAAAAGTGCGTGACCTCTACGAATAGTCAAAATGAAAAGTGTGTGACCTTTACGAATAGCTCCATAAGCGCACATTGCCCAATCGTGCGCTTAAAATCCAGGTACATGTAGGGGTACGGTTTATGGGAGTTTTTGGTGGTTTTAACATTTGTGAATTTATTCAGGCCTAAATCATAAATGTCTTTTCGAGAAGTAGACAATAATCGTCTTTCTCGTATCAGCGAAATGTTTCAGATGTAGAATATAAAGCAAATAATCACCTTTTGATTTCAGGCGATGAGACGTACTATCACTTCCTCAGCGATCTGAATGTACATGTGTATAACGCTATCGTTCCTCAGCTTCGCTTCGGAAAGATAGCTACATCCAGATCGCCTCGGAAGTGATAGTTTGTCCCATCACCTTCACCAACGGTAATTATTTGCTTATTATCATTATTGTCGTTTATTTTGCACTTAAAGTGACAATAAACTGGTAAACTTAAACAGCGCCATACTACAGTGTCTGCTAAATTAAGCTTATATTTTGAAAATTTATTGCATTTTATTTTGAATTTTGACGAACAGCTTGTTTGGATAAAGGCACGTTTTATATTTCAAGATATTATTTTTGACTTTGCAAATGTGGAAAATTTCCTACAGGTACATTCTAAGCTTCTACAAACTCGAATGGGGCATGATGGGAATATGAGAAGCACAGACATTTTCAAATCCTGTTAAAAGATGGCGCCATTAGGAGCTTCAGTTTACTATCACTTTAAATAATTTTCATAATTTCTCTTACATTTTCAGAGGATCACAGTTGTACCTGTCATAGGCTACCTGGGAGAGATTGATGTCCAGAGACTTAATTACAATCCTGACGAGGTAAGAACTGGGCCCTGTTCATAAAACTTGTTAACAATAGCAGGATACAATGATTGATATAAGCTACTGAAATTGTTGCATTTGATTGGCTGTCATGAAATGTGTCATAGGTTTGTGACAGTTTTGTGTTAATGACCGGTTTGTGAAAGAGGGCCCAGGGGCTGGTCACGGTCAGGGATAGGGTTACATTGTGTCAAGTGCAATGAATTTTTTGTATTCCTTTTTTATTCCTTGTTTCTCATTCCTTGTTTTTATTCCTTTCTCTCATTTTCTCATTCTTCATCACTTTTATCGCTACATGTCCGTGTATGAGCCTGATCGGTTTAGAGTAGGCATTTTTTCCGTCCGCGACATTGATTATTTTATGGATTGTAATTTTAGTAGGTGATCATGGCAACAACATTTCATCAAAATTCAGCTACTTCAGTAATGCCCTTCACAATGTAACATAAAATAGTTCTCTTCAATTAAATACATACTTTCTACAGGTCTTCAAACTTTCAAAATTTTTTCATATGTCTGTCCATGACTAACTATTCAGGCTCGTATCTCCTTTTCCCCCTCTTTTCAAATTTGATAGTGATTTTTCCTTTTTGACTCTTGTCTATTAAAAAGCTGATCAGTTGTGTACGAAAACCACTCTAATACTGTGTTTATTACTATCCTCTCCCCCTTCTCTTTTTCTTTCACTCCTCATTTTTTCTCTCGCACTCCCTATAATAGAGTACGCATGTACATTTTGTTAAAAATGCACATTTTATATATCGTCTGTTTGGAGCCAGAAGGGTGTTAACTCTGTTAAAGTGTAGATTTAACGCCCTTCTGGCTCCAAACAGACAATATACTGTATAATATAATACTATGTTACAATTGTTTTGTTATGCCAATGGAGGCCAGATTCCAACAGGTAGATTCCAACAGTAGTCAACAGGTTAAATGTATGGACCTGTAGAAATGGTCTGAAGTATTCAAAATTTATTTCGATTTTGGCAGATATGGATCATTAACCCCTACCGTGCCACCCATTCTGTACATTCCCCCCTTGTCTGGCCACCCAAAAAGGCAAAGTCAGACTTTAACCTTCAAGCATGTTTATCACCATTTTATCATACATGTACCTTCTCTTCATCCTACACAATTTATTTCTACACAAAATATATTCTCTAATATATCCTTTCAATGAAAAGATTAAAAGTAATTCATTTTTCCACCCCTAAATTCACAAACTAAATGATATAAAAATCTTACTTTTTGGGGTCAAAACTCTCATTTTCTTCTCTGTTCATACATGTAATCCCTATTGACCCATTTCAGAGCACGAATAATAGGAATGTTCCATTCAGGAAAAATAGGGGTGTTGCATTAGCAAGTTCATTGGACCAATCCAAGTGAAAAATAAGGGTTCTGTCAGAAATATACAGAGGGGCTAGCATTACTAAAAAATACGAAGAATAAATTATTAGGATGATACCATGGATCCCTACAAAATATACCTATTGTACAGTTTTACAGTCCATTTTAGAAATGCATTCAAATCGATAACCATTCAGGGAGGTATTACAGGGAGATAATCTCAGCTGAGAGCTTTCTATTCATAGTGTCTGGACTTGAACATGTCTTTTCTTTGACAAAAAGTCTTTGCAGAACCCTGTCTCTTTGTCCTATTACGTAACGCTTCTTTGTTCCATTTTCTGTAGTAGAAATGCCTATAGGATTGAGTTTTTGTATTATAAGCCCAGGATACTTTCTGTTATGTATTTACTACATTGTGATCACAGCTTGTATACAAGTAGGAGAGTGCGATTATAATGTACATGTACATTCCAAGTAATATGTAAAGGACCTTTACTGGGCCCAGCGATGTGTAATGCATTCTGGGATATGTTTTCCGTGCACGCGAGCTCAAGAAAGTTATCGTAGTATATTATGCCTTCGTGATCTGACTTTCTACCAAGAAATCATGTTTTCGCACTAAATTCGAATGTGACCCCATATCAAACTGACTCGAAATCGTAAGTTTATAAAACAATGAAGCTTTTCATGTATTTAAAAAACTATAATATTTTGGCAATAATTTGACATTTGACAGATGCCGCCCACTGCCAGCTGTAAGGATAACTCCCGGGCGGATATAACCGCCCACGGCCCGCTAGGGGTTAAAAATAACCTGAATCAGAATCTGAATTGATTTCCATTTTTGTAGATGAACCTGATCAGTTAGTCACAAATGGACATTTGACAAATTTTGAAAGTTTGAAGGCCTGTAGAAAATAAGTGTTTCATTGAAGAGAGCTGTTTTATGTGTCATTGTGAAGGGCATCACTGAAGGACATATAACTTGATAAAATTTGGTTGCCATGGTTGCCTACTAAAGTTATAATCCCTAAAATAGTCAATGTCACAGACAGACAAAATGCCTATTAAAGTTTAACTGATCAGGCTCAGATGTGGATAAATAAAAATGATCAATATCAGTATATGAAATTTATTTATATCTTTGCAGATATGGACCAATTATAAAAAATCTGAATCAAAAGTTATTTCTATATTTGTTGATATGGACCAATTAATTATACATAGTCAGAATCTGAATCCAATTCTTGAAGAAAATGTATCAAAGAAAATTCATTTTTTTTCCCTTCATCATTGAAGGTGTGGACTGATGAAAAATAATCTGAATCTCAATTCATATCATTTCAGGTATCCTTGGTGTTTGTCATGACATTATCCCACCTCTGTAGTCCGTCCAGCCAAGCCTACACCGTCTTCGAGCCCCACCAGTCCTCCGGCCAACCCATGGCTGCCCTCCCTGTCTTCGTTGGGGGTGAGCATCGGGTATGGGGACTGACTGCTTACATCTTAGACCTTGCTCTTCAAGCGATCGTTCCCGACCACTACCGATCTCTGGTCAGTCAGGTTAAGAAAGAACAGGCCACCTCGTTATGATGGTAGGGATTTAATTAGTTGGTATATGTTAGAATAGGTAAAAATAGATTTTCTGTGAGCATCAGGTCTAGGGACTGACCTTACAGCTTGGACCTTGCCCATTAAGCCATTGTTCCTGACCACTACTGCTTTGCTAATAGACCGCTTCAGTAATGTATGCAAATTTTTATGCATACCTTTCAAACAAAGGTTGTTCTTGACAACCTGAAAGCTTGCCGGACATAGTAACAAATAATGTATGCAAACTGGATTCCAAGCATTGAGGCTCATTTATAAAAAGCAGGTTCATAAATCATGGAATAGCTTGTCACTAGGTGCTCAGAGAATGTATATATTGCATAAATTTGTATACATTACAGAAGCGGTCTATTGGTGGAGATAAAAGAGAACCATTTACAAAAAAATATATTGTGCTTTGTATGTCCGGGATTCACTGCCACTATACTATATTCAAAATAGGAACTTTAAATGATACTTCTGCGAAGAGATATTGGAATTTTACTCTGTCATTAAAATGTGAAAGCAAATTTTGTAAGTAGACCAGTTCAGGCACCCATAGAAAAAGCTACAAAAGGAACCCAAGCCTGACTTACGAGTATATTGGTGATACTACTTAGGTAGCTTAGCGAAATGTGGCGTGTAAAAACACAGGAAAGACGCATATGACAAAATTATTCAAACTCAAAATTTATTCTTTGGAGGCAGAACCAAAATATTAGGATGTAGAATTAGTATTTACCTCTTTGAACACTTCTAAGCAAAATGATATGAAAACTTTTATTCAGATTTGTCCAATTCTAATTTTAGAAGCACAGACAAAACTTGCAATTTTCCTCTTTGCGTCTTTCCTGCGTCTTTATGCGCCACTGCGTTTCACTAAGCTATCTCTTCCATAAACATGTAGAATGCCAGGTAAATTTGGGGGGATCGTTGTATACATACTCGCTGTCCATGATTTTTTAATACATTCCTGAGCTTCGTTCCATTGAAAATGGAATACAAAAAGTTTTCAGCGTAAATTTTCATCCAAACTTCAAATACTCTGAGCTATGACTGGCAAATTAACAAGAATTCCTGAATGCGATGATACTAAAGCTAATCTCTTTCTGTATATTCTGTCCACATTAATTTTCTAAACAGAGTTTGGTTTCCTTTTTATCTTGGACCTAGTACGCTAATGTGCGTTTACTGTGTTATCTTTGTGAGAAAAGGTTATATGAGCTCTGCTTTCACCCACAAAAACATTGGGTCATCTTGTTGTTTAGATTTACATATACACTATTTTTTATAATATCCACAAACCTTCAGTATTTCATCACGTGGGGAAGGGGAAGGGGAAGGGTCTACATGTTCTGTAAAAGGGATCGCATTACCTCTACTTACCTAGGGACCTGTTGAAACATCTTATCAAGCTGAAATACAGACAAATTCACATAATCCATGCCCATTTATTGTACATGACTACAAAAGGTCTTTACCGAATGCAGGCAGATCATTTTCACACAAAAGATGGTTCTACAACATTTTGAATTAGTAGGTCAGCAATTCCTTTTCAAGGGCTCATACATGTCGGATAGCATCAGTAAAATCTTACCAGATAGTTGACACTGCCTTGTAGATGTTGCACTTCGGTTGGATTAGTAGGGTTGGGCATCTGTAGAACTGCTTGAACCTTCCCTGGATCATCTCCAAGTCCTTGATCCATGTCAGTGTGTCCAAGAAAGATGGTGCTTGTTGTCTTCACTGCTGACTTTTGTAGGTTCAGCTTGGTGCCTTGCTCCTTGCAGCTCTTGATTAGAGCTTTTGACATTGCATGATTTCTCTCTGCTTCTCCTTGCGTGGGTCATACGGCAAACAAGATGATGTTGTCTGTAACACACTGTCCTCCTTCCAACCCATCCACGGCCAGCTGGAGTTTCTTCTGGAAGATCCCTGCTGTCACTTTCAGTCTGAATGGTAGTCTCTTCTATCGATATCTATCAAATGGAGTATTCATCTTGGTTAAGTACCGGTAGAGCTCTATTTTCTTTATCAAGTTCACAGTGAAAATATCCCGACCTTAATTCCAACTTTCTGAATATCTTGGCCTTGGAGAGTTCTGGAAGAACGTCTTCTAGCTAAAGGTCTTGTCATTAACCTTCATTTATTCTGCTGCTTGACAACTTAGAAAAGGCGTCAACCGGCTTTCTTTGATATTAATGTGATTGGCTTGATACTTCTGACAAGGAGAGACATGTGCTGCTCCAAACGATTTAAGTGGGATTAGAATATTTTAACAAAACTGAAGAACCAACACAGTAACGGATCGGAACCCATATCATTGTTCAGTGCAAGCCCCTTTTTGGTGATGGAATCATCTATACTTCAGGCCCCATAGCCGGTTCCACCTCTGCCTGTATTACATGTAGGCCAGCTTCGAGATTGGATTTTGGAACCCATGATATTTACAATCCGGAGTCAAAACTGATACTTGAGTCTGTCAAGCAATTCAGTCTAATTTGGAAAAGGACGCTTTCCCCATCAGTGCATTTGTTCCCTCAGATGATCTACAAATGTCTATTGCTTCTTCTAAGTTCCGATTTTTCTTTTCTTTTTTAATACAGTGGAACTTCGTTATGAAAAACACTGTTATAACAAACTCTTTGATATACATTGGAAACTCACAATAAAGAGCTGTAGAACCATCTTTTGTGTGAAAATGCACTTAGAGTTTTGACTGATGATTAAGAACTTTTAACTTCTTCATGGACTGTAGAATGAAGAACAAATACATGTATATATCTATATGTGAATACAGTGACAGATCTAGGGGGGACACAAGGGGCACGTACCCCCTTTAAAACCTGGCATACCTTATTGAAATGAAAAATATACTCTCCTTCTTTTTTTTTCCTTGTCCTTTCTTTCTCTTTTTTTAAAATTGTTTTTCTCTCTTTTCTTATTTGCTTATCAGATTTTTCAGAATCCCCCCTCCTGTTTTGACAGATTTCAGGATCTGCCACTGTTTTAATGTACACGTACATGTATGTCTATTCGCTTCTATTGCGCTTCCACAATTGAATTTTGTATAATTATTCATATTTGCCATTGGGTGGCTTAGCGAAACACCGTGGCGCTGAAAGCCGTGCCCAGAGCGCAAACAGCAAAATTGTTGGCGATAGAAGTGAATAGGAAAGTTGTAGTTTGACATTTGTAATGACAGTCTTGGTTATATATTAGCCTAATCTAGGTAGTAGAGGTACATGTATTTTAACCTGCTCCATGGCTTAGTGATATGTTTTAATTAAAATTATGAGGTTCAACAATATGCATTTTGGTCTCTGGACGTGTCTTTTTGCGCCACTACATTTTGCTAAGGTACCTTACTATCTGGCGAGCATTTCATCAAGCGTTTAGTCAGTGATTTTTACCGACAGCTGTTATAATCTACTAAAATCCTTGTAACTGATTGGCTGAGAGCAAATATGTCAGTAAAAATCACTGACAAAATGCTTGATGAAATGCTCCCTGAAACATATACGTTTGTACTCGATACCAGAGCATATCATGCATATACTTTGAATGTTGTAAAGATATTATATATTGGTGTGGAAGGATACTCATAAGCGAATATGATTTTATGAAGGAAATCAGTGTAAGAAACGTTTTATGAGTCGCAGGTTCGCATACAATTAAGTCATCCATTTAGGAAGGGAAAATCAATTTTCAGAATTTAAAGAATTTTTTTTTTCTATTTCAGAATGTAAATCTCAAAATTATTAGATATGGTATTGACTTATTTCATGTCAAGCCTGTGAACAGGGCCCCATTTCATAAAGCTTGTTACCAATAACCAGTTACAGTAACTGTTATAAGCTACTAAATTAATGCATCTGATTGGCTGAGAGCAAATTTGTCATAAAAGGCGGTTGTTATTGATAACAAGTTTTATGAAAAATGGCCCTTGGGCCCGTTGCACAAAACTTGCATTTGAACGCAACTCAGGAAAATCAAACGCATCTTCATTTTCAGCCAATCAGAAGTGCGCATTAAGGACTTGCGTTTGATTTTTAGGAGCTGCGAATGCAAGTTTTGTGCAACAGGTCCCTGGATGTACAAATTGATTATCATCTGGGCCCGTTTCATAAAATTTGTTATCAATAACAAGTTACTGTAATTGATGCTATAAGTTACTGGAACTGTTGATTTTGATTGGCTGAGAGCGATTTTGTTACAGAATTGTGAGAGTTTTATGAAACGGACCCGATCGTAACCTCTGCTCGTAACTATGCCTCCTGTAAGACACATTCACTATGAACACGATGACAAAGAGAGCGGACAAAATATACAGCTCCTCATTGTACCCTCCACAATAGCTCTGGTAGACAAAAGAACATCCCTTCATTGCTATTATGTAATATAGGTAGAACAGGTGAATATGCATGTGACACCTGTTCTACATATATTTACATAATAGCAATGAAGGGATGTTCTTTTGTCTACCCTGTATTTTTTGCTTCCAAACTGTCATGTGCCTGTGTTCTGTAAATGATTAAAGAATGGTGTTTTATTGTATATAAGGGTTATAGATAATATATCATTAAAAGTATTGGACATAAATAATAATAATAATACATGTGACTTGTATAGCGCACTTTCCATCCTGATTAGATGCTCAAGGCGCTCCAGAGCAAATTAATACAAAAAGAATGAGAGGTAAAAATAAATTTTAAATTGATATCAGTGGGGACATATCAGTTTCTTTATTTCAGTGCAATGTCAATAAAAAAAAAATATGGGGAAAAAAATAATGTTATTTACACGGTACTATAGGGTCATACATGTACCACCAAATTACATTTACATGAAGCTCAACGTTCTGTTTTGCTGGGGTGTTGCTTGGCCATTGCGAATGGGGGTGGGGGGGGGGGGGGGTCGTCATGCAACATTTCTGGATAAGTTGCTGTAGGTGTTCCATCAAACAAAAAAATATCTTTTAGATCTCGTTTTGGGGTTGTTGGTTTGCTATACTGTATAGCATGGAATTTTTATTTGAGACATCCTGTGGAGATTTGCAGGCATACATTTTGAGAGGGGGGGGGGGGGGCTGATGTCACATCCCTAACCCCCTTCTAGTGGCAACCTTCCATAGTCCATGTGTACATATAGATTTTCAAGTGTTTACTAGCGCTGTTTATTTAACCGACTCTCGTTCTCCTGTTGCTTTGAAAATCATAAAACTACATGTACTGCACATGTCTTAACAGCTACCATGATCGCCAGGGGGAGGGGGTAGGGGGGGGGGGGGGGTGATGACAAAAAAATACATCGCCAGCCCGAGTCAAAAGGTCGCTCAGTGGGGGGGGGGGGGGGGGGGGGGGGTTATGGGGTCCAGTTTCCCTTTATAACTCTCTAACAAGCAAAAAAGAAGGAAAAAATGTTTTCAGTTTTAAAGGGGGGGGGGGCACGGGCCGGATGTGCCCCCTAAATCCGCCACTGGTTCTAACTCTAGGCCTATATACTGTAATGCTTTAAAATGAATAATTAGCAAAATAAAGGAAAATATATCTGGAATGGACTAGAAAATATATCATAGAAATCAATATAAGTGCGTGTAAGTTGACAAAATTGAAACGAACAGAAGGCTATACAAAAAAATGCAACACGTGAAGAAAGTGAATTGATAGATCACCTTTATTTTCCACAGTGCGATTACATATTTCATTCATGAATTTGTTTCACCGATGGCGATGGCTTTGCACCCGTCCTTGTTTTATCAGTAACAGTGTGATCACAATTATAATTTATAAGTGCATCAATACCCATTTTTGAGGAATGATTCCTATATTGTGCCTGAGAACTGTATTTTGGAGCCAGGAGGGCCTCTGTAACACAGAGTAACGCCCTTCTGGCTCTCAACAGGCGTGATTATGAACCCTAGATTCCTTTATGAAAACTTCTGCGTATAACAAGCATACAAAATACAAAATTTCCCCAGTTTTGGTTGGAGAGATGACAAATTCTTGCTTTGGGAGATTGGTAGGTATAATGATTAAACTCAAAACAAACGAAATTCAGAAGAAATTCAACATATGCAAACAAATTCAATATTAGCGTTGCATGGGATACAATATTTTATTTACAAGCCAGTTCCATGACATTTGCTCCTCTGACAACTGCTCCGGTCTAACTTTGCTATGTTAATCCTAAACCTAAACTTAACCCTAACCCTAATCATAATCTTCACATTGTCCTTAGCATTGAAAAAAAAATCATGACCATGACCTTAATCTTTGACCTTTCGAGATATGGACAGAGGAGAAAATGTCGCAGGAGCAAATGTCGTGTCGCTGTCTTTACAAGCCATGGTATGATATAATGTTGAATATAAACTTAATATATTATATATTGTAAGTTGAAAGACATTGTTTCGTAATATCGGTCCAAATACACTAAAGAACAAATTACGTGTTTTCAAAAGGGATTCAAAATAATCTGTCAAACAGCACTGCTCCGAGCAGGGGCGGCTTCAGGTCGCCCGGGCCCCCTCCTCGATCTGGCAAAAAAACACAACACCAAACCAAAAAAAAAACAACCACCAAAAAACGCTGATGACCTTCTTTTTAAATTAAATTGCCAGAGAATTTCGAAGTAAAGAGACATCCGAAATGCTGATGACCTCTTTTTTTTTTTTTTTTTTACTTGTCAGAAAATCTTCAGAATCTTGTGCCCCCTCCCTCGCAAAATCCTGGATCTTTCACTGGCTCCAAGGGAAATCCCCTTGGGAGGCCATACAGAGGTTATGGTATATGGACCAGTTCCCCAATTTGCCATCTTCATAATCATTAAAAACTCTTGTTTGTAGTGGCGGGTTCTGGTGAGGAATTGACACCATTCGGTTATTTATCCGATAACGGGTGTTATCAGAGCGTGGACTAAATTTTCACGACCGACATGACCGAGTCTATGAGATATCATGTTAATGTACCATATGCATACACCCATGACAACAAGATATTTCCTGGAACTTCTCCAAAGTATCTCTGCGATAGTTCGTCAATCAGTCCCATGAAGAAGAACGAGTGAAATAAGATGATAAACCCATGTGCAAATGTTCTTTGAATGTTAAAAGTCAAAGTCAGTTGTCCAAAGTGTAACATTAAAGTTCAAAGCATTATTTTCTTTGACGGCAGTCATTGTCAACATGAATTCAGACCTGCAGTTGTTTCTGCAGTTGTCTCTACTTCATCGGTTTTACTAATACATGGATGCAATTACTTGCTAATATTGGGGGGGGGGGGGGGGGTCCATCCGGTGTTAAATATTCAGGGGGATCGTCGCCCACCTCCCGGCCTCTCCGGGGGGTCAAGGCTGAAATCGCCACCTCTGCAGAATTATGGGTGACCATTTGGGGTTACCAGACTTCAGAAGCAAATCAACCAATCTGATCAACGTAAGTTGCGCCATATTCCATTGTGATGGCCCCAGGAATTTTGGCAGCCATTATTATGACATGACGAGAGATGGAAAAAAGTCATACATGTATTTCTCCTCATCTGGGTAATTCCAAGGAAAATGTTCCCTTCCCCAATATCATAAAGTTGGCGACAACTCAAAAAATTGTTGTGGTACTATGACATATTATTCTGTGTCAAGCAAGCCCTTTCATTTGATGGTCGTGGTGTCGTGGTCTAGTGGATACGTCACCGGACTGTGGCTCACATGGTTCGCGGTTCGAATCCCGCCACGGCGCTAATGTCCTTTGGCAAGACATTCATCTACATTTGCCACTCTCCACCCAGGTGAAGTAAATGGGTACCCGGTAGGAAGAAATTCCTTGAATGCTTACGCGCCTATCATGGCAGCTCGGCTAAAGCCGGGGTAATAATGTGATACTTTCTATTAAGCGCAATAGAGTATAATTATTCATATAGTAGCTGCGCTATATAAATGGGACATATTATTATTATTATTATGGTATATCAATAGGATTATTTTAGGTATGATTTTTTTTTTTAAACCCCTCACTTTTGGTGAAAAATGTTGCGACAATTTTGTTAAATAAAAATGTCTTTACGTCTCATTATTTCACACCACAAGCATTTCAGATTTGAATTTTCGGTTGCAAATTTATGCAAATAAAACAAAGATTACTGATATGAAGTTTGCTTGAGTTATACGATATGTTAAAGCAAAGTTATGGAAATTATAAAAAAAACAGGACAAAAGCGTCATTTCCGTCATGTCCGTTTTGCCACTCTGACCAGGATTACATGTATTGCGAATAATCATCTTCGAATGATGGAATACGTGTGTCATATTCAGACTGGTTCTCAAGTCCGCGGCGTGTAGGATATATTGGGTTGTCTCGGTCGTAACCGTACTGATTGTCCAAATCATCCTCATAGCCATAATTACCGTAAACATGATCATGGGTAATATCATCCTGGTTCCCTTGGCCGTAGGCATCTGAAAACCCATGGTTCTGGTACGTTGACTGGCGAGGTTCTTGATTCTGGTATTCCAGCTGGCGAAGCTCTTGGTTCTCTTTCGCTGGCTTATAAGAATCTTTGTTCTCATACGTTGGCTGGTGAGGTTCTGGATTCGGGTACCCAGTCTGGAAATGCTCCTGATTGTGGTACGCTGCCGGGTAAGGCCTTTGATTCTGGTCCGCTGGCCGCTGAGGCTCTTGATTCTCGTACGCCGATTTGTAACGCAGATGGTAATTGTTCACTTCATCAGCAGCGACGCCCTCTTCGACGGACCCAGCAATGTTGCCATAGAAATCGTTATCAACAGGCGGTTGACTACCGGGGTCACTTCCGGGATGAGCATGTGAGCTGTTATGGTTCAAATCATCACTGCCCTTTGTGTCAACAAATAATCTCATCGACTGGTGATGCACATTGGCAGTTTTCACCCACTGCTTCTGACCTGGAGTCCTGCCATCTTTACTCTCCACGACGGCCACTGCAGCAGCTGCATTCCAATCATTCACCGAACTTGTTGCATCTTCGTCTTGCTCGAACCCTTGGTTGTCGAAGTCCTGCATCGGTTCTGTTTTCCCATCTCCGTCCTCATCCTCGTCCTCATCCAGGCTGTCGAGTGTGAAGGTCCGTTTCTGCCCTCTAGGCCATTTGATGTTGATGAGTTGGGCCACGACGAGCAAAAAGATTAGAGCTCCTGAAATGATGACCGCGATCTGCGCCCTCAGCGTCCACGGGTCGTACTCCGTCTGGATCATGTCGGAGCACGCCGGTGCGTCACCGTCTATTATCACAGTTCCATTCGTTAGAATCGGCGTTATGCAACTTCTATATAACTCCCATGAAGTTAAGTTTTCCTGGACGGTATAGGACGTATCGTTCCCTTCTATTTCGACCTCATGGACGACCTGCAGACTGTTGTCATTGAGACGAGTGATGATTCGACATCCCCATGGATCGGTGTCATCCTCGTCGTCAATCACCCACTGCCATTCTAGCGTGAAGACATCCTTTCCGACATCAGTTGCGTTCACGTTTGCGATGTAATCATAGGTGCGAACAGACGATGTCGACGCCAGAGTGAAAACAATCACATAGAAAAATTGTAATACTCTTGGAGAAGTCATCTCTCTAATCCAGTTTTCGAGCTGTATAGAAAAAACGAAAATTACAGGGGAAAATGAAATGAAACACTGTATTCGACAGATGGAAGGAGGGATAAAGGGCAGGGATGTGATAAAAAATAATCTTTTCAAACATTTTTAATCGCTTAAAGATCACATTGCAAGAAAATCACAAATATGGCAATTAATGTATCACTAGAAACTGGGAAGCTTACAGATGGCAATCGTATAAGTTTTATGTCAACTGCGCATCTGATGATTATAAAAACAACATAAATACAAGCTCTTCTAAGCATCTGGAATATCCGAGGATTCGCCAGAAATATAGCGATGTTTTGATGTCGTCACACTAGGGATCGATCCTGCTTAAGCAGACGACGTCCTATAATGAATGAACGTAATTGCAATGCAATTATTTATCAAATTATAAAGAGTTTGGTATATTTAACATGACCATATTTCACACCATTCTAAAATGGAAAGTGAAACTGATTCTGATAACTAAAACCGTTTGATTGTAAATACACAGGAGAAGGGTCAATGATCAATGAAATAAACCCCATTTTCAAATTGAAAAGCCCTCCGAATAATATCACTGATTGTATTCGTTCCCTCTTGAAACGCCGAACATGCCCCGGTGCAGGCAGCTGAAAATACAATGGCGTCTTATTTTGTTTACAAATGACTGATTCCTTTATTTTTTTAACGCTGCATTTTTCATCAAAATAATACCACAACACGAAGTTAAGAGTGAGGCAACAGACTAACATTGACAACACAGGCACTGAAAAATGTGTAAGATGTTATGGGACATCGTCTGCTTAGACAGGACTGGTCCTTCGTGTGTCGTCACACATCTCAGCATTATATATGTCCTATTTTTAGTTTTCATTGTATGTTTTGTAATTATTTATTCATAAATTTTGTTGTAATATCATTGACGTGGAAGAGTAGTCTGGGAGTGGAGGTACTGGGGCAGTTCAATGTGAAGTTTTGCCGGCCCCGCGGATCCATTCCTAGATTGGCTGGCTACGCCACTGGTTCTTTATTATGTAAGTACTGTACGTTTGATGTTATATTGTCCAATGTACACGGCCTTGCTGAAAAGCAACCTGATAGCAGGTTTTTATTTCCGTGATTAAATAAACTCAAACTCAAAGCTATATCGGGGGCTGTATTTTACCGTTTTATAATTGATAATAATCATTAATTCAAATGTTTCCAAGCGTTGAATTTGGATAACCTTGTATAATTTATGCCATCTATGCAATAATAAGTATTAAGCCAATATTTATTTTGATGGAATTTTCTTGCAATGTGATCTTTAAAACGCTTTTTAACCAGAAAAGTATTTTCACCGTGGTTTTTTTTTCCAAAATCGTTCATTCTTTACACTAAACATTTATTATGAGCCTTTTATAGTTCTAAATATCCTTTTTAGATCAGAGTTTGAACTGATTATGAAAAAAATAATGACCTAATTTTTTAATAGAATACATACTTTCCACTACAAATTTCATATCAAGAAAACAAAAAAGAAATGCTATTGAAAAAGGAGAAATCTTCACCCTATTCTTATCCTTACAAATAATATCACCACATAGTTATATGCCTATTACACGTAATGTATTTATTCAACATGGCTTGAAGACTAAAAGCGGACATCACAGTAGAACAACAACTAAATCCCGCAAGACCGACCGTCCACGAGACAGACAGCTCACAGAGCTCGATCAGTCAGATACAGCTTCGGAAAACGGAGCACAGGTAAATTCGGCGAAAAAGGCGTATAACGCACGAGGAATATAGAGCCCTCATTGTTCAGTGGGAGGCTGTGTGTACAAAAGGCATGGGGAAAATCTTGCAAAGTCAATCTGCTGTAGATATTACATTTCTTCCCAAACAATGCTGCGTCTCGTATGAAAGAAATAATTTTAAAATGACAAATATCAGAAATAAACAAATCAACAGCCATATGTAAAACATGTATACTGACAAAAGGTCGACTTTGCAAGACTTCCCCCATGTCTTTTGCTCATGCCTCGCATCGACTGACGATGGCTTTATATGCGGCGTATATTCAGCGTATTTATTTACCTGTGGTCGGTCGTATCGTGTCTTATGGGCTTTAGACATTCATACATAAAGAAGCACAATAAAATACCAAATAAAAATATCTCTTAAAAGGGGAGTGCACCCTGATAGTTTATTGCTATTAATAAAAACAGAAAAATCTTAAAAGGTCCTCTCGAATTGCTCTATAAGGGATTTTTTGTTTATATACTGGGCGTTAAAAAAAGGAAACGCAACTTTGAAAAATTCCTGTAAATGAACGATATGTCTACCGACAAAGAAGTTCATATCATGTGAAAGAATCATTAAAATCTTTCCAGTGGTATCTTGTTTAAGTTTCCAGGGTCATGCCTTGCTGAACACCATTGTCTTCAAAGTTTTGTGGAAAAATCGAGTTGGTTCACTTTCTTGTAAAACACAATAGGCATGATATTAAAGAGATGCCTTTTGTGAAATGGCCTGAGAGCTCCAATTCTCATTGCAGTTGATTTTCGTCTTCAAATTTGTGTTAATGAGATGTTATTCACCCATGCTTCAGGATATTTGCTTTAAAATCCTTTTTCAGATAGGAAATATTTGCAAAGAAGACAGTCTGGGTGAATTTTAACAAAGTAGCATCCTACAGTGCGAAAAAGAAGGATTATAAGATCACAAAAATAATGCAAATCAAAGACAAAGACCATAAAAAGAAAAATCAAAAACTCGTTCATGTTTTTGAAGATTTGACTTTCCTGATTTTGAAAAAATGTCAGACTTTTTGTTGGAAATGGGCGGAAGATGCCTGCAGCACTCAGGCCAAAAGAACACTATCTCTGTGCTCTCCGAACATCTCACTTCTGCTTGGTCAAAGTTTATGACTAACAACTCGTTTTATGCATTGTGAAGTTCATAAGACTCTTTGTTAAGGCATAAAATCAATTATTATGAGATTTGCTTACTAATGAATGGACATGAAGAGCAACCAAGCAAGTTAACAAAGACATTTAATCCAAACCATGCCTATTACGTTTTAAAAGAAAGTGAACCAACTAGAATTTTGCATTTAATTTTGAAGACAATGGTGTTTGCTGATGCGTGACCCTGGAAACCCAAACAAGTTACCATTAGAAAGCAAATGAATTACTAGTACTCTTTTATATATGATATGAAATTCAACACTGGTAAAAATATTTCTACCATTTACAGGAAATTTTCAAATTGGGTATCATTTTCTTTGAAACGCCCAGTATTTCCATTTCCTTTGTAGATGATTGGAGGAGAGAACTTGTTTCGTACAGGGGTTTGTGCAAGAACATGCATACAAAAGAGAATATTTTCTTTAACCCTAATAGAACCGGGTTATTTAGACCCATCTCACAGCCGGGGGGGGGGGGGGCTGATTCCGCCCCCCCCCCTAAGATCTCGGCCGTCCAACGCGCAATCGAACTAAAATCGGCACACACGTCGCCGACCACGTAATCTACAAAACTGTATAGTCAATTTCTCCGAAAAATGTCACAACTAATTAATTATGCTAATTTATGCATAAAATTAATGGTTTGCTCTAATTAATTAAATAAAGCCCCAAAACTGCTAATTTTTGTATAGAGACCCTTTGTCAGTTTCTGATCAAATAAACCAAAAAAACATTCGGTAAAATCCTTTTTTTCTTATGTATTTTATTGTTTTTTTAATTTCTTATGTATTTCTTTGTTTTTCGACTTTTTGTTTTTTATTGTTTTTTCGATGGAATTCGTCGGCGACACTATTTTAATCATAAACAACATAAAATTAATTGTTTTTAACAGTAAAAGTAAAAATAATGAAACATTTATGAATTTTAGCTGGAAACACAATTTGCATTGGATTTGTACACAAAATCACGTTTTTGAGCAATTTTGGGTCTGACATGCACTTACGAAATGTTGCGTAACTCCGGAACCGCACGCGCGGACATCACAAATTTGGTCTCAAAAGTTGCGCAAGGCTTGAAAGAAAAAAGTAGTGAAGCGGCGTGGTGACTGCTTTTCGCGATGCGAACATATTACGCGAAACGTCGAGGGGGGGGGGGGGCGGAATCCGCCCCCTCCCCGGTCCTATTAGGGTTAAACTAAGAACATACAATTTGTTTTATTGTTCAGTACAAACAGTACAAGTTGCCAATTTATTTCTTAAAGTTTCACTGTTTCTCTAAATTTTCTGCTTCTGTTATAACCAACTTGATAACAGGGTGGAATTCCCATGTAATGTACATGTAGAATGAGAGACCTTCTAGGCTTCACACATATCAGTTTATTTGATTCAAACTTCTTTGGGATTCTAGTTGGACTAATGTGTATATAGTCGAAAGAAGAAAGAGAGGGAGAGAGAGAGAGGGGGGGGGGGGGGGAGGAGAGAGGTGGAGAAGGATATATTTTTAGAGGTATTGTAATAATAAGCAACAGTGGAACCATATAAATGCCAAAATGAAAAAAAAAAACATACAAGTAATTTAAGCACAAAAAGTAACAAACTGAAAACAAATGCACATAAAATTTATAACACATATGTTTATTGTGCGTTTAAACCATGTTTGTTTCATTTTTAAAAAATAAAACATGCATTATTTTAAACGTGTTTTTAAACGCGTTTTAAAACCAAGTATTCCAAATGCGCCAACCCTGATAAAGGGTGAATATGTCAGCAATGTCTAGTGAATCCATATTCTTTTGACAGGCTAAAATAATTGGCGGAAATAGACCATAATAACAAACAACTGAGAACACAAGACATAATTCAATCATTTCCCCTTAAGTATGTTTTTTTTCCTTTTCATTGGCATTGTTTAGCAAAATACGTTGTTCACGGCACGTAATCATTAAAGTTTTTTTTGTTGCGACACGGGGTAAATGTGACCGCGTACAAGAGTAATTATTTCCCGAACTAATGAAGAAATTTTACTTACAATTTGTATTTCGAAGAAGCTGAAATTTCAATCAATATAAAGAATCTGTAGACAAGTATAAAAATAGAGCAATGTTTCCTTTCCAAAGTTTCCAAAGTACCCCAATCAATGATACATACAATGGGCATGTATTCTTTTCGATATCTCAACCTGGACGCCCCCCAAAATGAGCCA
Source organism: Heliocidaris erythrogramma (assembly GCA_025617745.1). NCBI lineage: Eukaryota > Metazoa > Echinodermata > Echinoidea > Camarodonta > Echinometridae > Heliocidaris > Heliocidaris erythrogramma. The sequence goes on along the minus strand of CM046865.1, from coordinate 14,014,341 downwards.
AAGCTGTCGGTCTAGAAACGAAAACCAAAGTCATTACGCGTAATATGGTGCTTATACACCATAAAATAACATCATCTAACATCGTGGCGTGCTACTCTGGTCTAACTGAATTAAACCCGGATGCAGGCTTGTGTTTAATTAATTAGTTCAAAGTGCAAAGATATGCTTTACCATTGCTTTGAACGCGTAATACGCAGATACAAACATTTCGAGCTAAGTGGATATAGATCTGCCTTCTGTCAATATAGATATACATACATGTAATCAGGGGCGGGCTGGCCATGGGGAGTTTGGGGAGGTTTCCACAAGAGTCGCTCGATATTTTTGGCGTGAGGGCCGGTCGATTTGAGGTCTTTGAAGAAAACCATACCCTTTGGTCTGGCGAGACGTCGGTCTCGCATGGTAACGATACGTACTGTATCGTAATTATGAAAATACATGTAGTGGGATATTTGAGAATGCATGTAGGTTGAGGGGGCCGGTCACGTCGAAATTCTCCAACCGAATTTCAGTCCCAGTCCCCCTGCATGTAGTTGTGAAGAACAAATGCCATGGCAACCAAACACGGAACGTTTAAAGTTAAGTTTGCTTGTCCCCTGTCATTTTTCGGGTTGAAACCAGAGTATCTTGTAAACAAAAAAATCAAATACAACGCCCTATGTTCATACTTTTTCTGAGCTATAAGGCGTGAACGTATGTCCAATACCATTGGTTAGATCTTCATTCAGTAGGCCCCTATCAAACACAAGATGGAAGGCCCTTTGATTATTTTTACCCACGTCTTCTCTTTTTTAAAGCGAATATTCCGAAGGGGTCCATGATGATTTTCAAGCAAGAAATAAGTAACGTTTAAATTAAAAATTGTCAAGCGTAATCAAAGTTAGCGCGTGCTTGTTTTCTTGTTTTTTTTATATTTTGTTGTGTTTTTTTGTGGTATAAGGTTTTTCTGACGAATATGTATATATATTGGTTTACGTGGGAGATATATTTATCAGTATTATCCTTATTTTGACTATAGAAGCAGATTTGTCATTATTCCTTTATATTATGAAGACATCAAGTTTGATACTAAGAGAAAAAAAAAATCTTCGTCTGTTATTCGCATAAATAGCCACTTATATAACGCTCACATCCCGGTCATGGCGCTTAGACATTTATTAATTATTCTGGTTATAGCCGAGCCGGCTATAGGTACCCATTAGCAGCCCAACCCCAGGATTTCCAAATTTTGATATTCGGGCAACCACCACTTCATATTCGGGCAGCAAATTGAGGTGCAAAATATCCTCATTATTTGGGCAGCGAGGTTCAGAGATAACTATGCAACTTCTGTATGTGACTTCTGTACATTTTCACTACGAGAAGTTAACAAAAATTTGCTCGATCCCTTCGCTCGCTCGCAAGAATTTAAAGATCACATTACAAGAAAATTCCATCAAAGTAAATATTGGCTTAATACTTTTTATTGCATATTATGGTATAAATTAAACAAGGTTATCCAAATTCAACGCTTGGAAACATTTGAAGTAATGATTATTATCAATTATAAAACGGTAAAATACAGCCCCCGATATAGCAGCTGAAGAGCTCCTCGAACGCTGCTGAGATGTGTGACGACACACCAGGTGCCAGTCCTGTCTAAGCAGACGATGTCCCATAACATCTTACACATTTTTCAGTGCCTGTTTTGTCATCTCCTCTTCACTTATCTCTCTTACTTGACTAGCGTCAGTCTTAATGTTAGTCTGTTGCCTCACTCTTAACTTCGTATATGGTATTATTTTGATGAATAATGCAGCGTTAAAAAAATAAAGGAATCAGTCACTTGTAAACAAAATAAGACGCCATTGTATTTTCAGCTGCTTGCACCGGGGCATGTTCGGCGTTTCAAGAGGGAACGAATACCATCCGTGCTATTATTCGGAGGGCTTTTCAATTTGAAAGTGGGGTTTATTTCATTGATCATTGACCCTTCTCCTGTGTATTTACAATCAAACGGTTTTATTTTAATATGCCGAAAGATTTGTTTACAAATTAAAAAACGGTTTTAGTTATCAGAATCAGTTTCACTTTCCCTTTTAGAATGGTGTGAAATAAGGTCATTTTTGAACATATCAAACTCTTTATAATTTGATAAATAATTGCATTGCAATTACGTTCATTCATTATAGGACGTCGTCTGCTTAAGCAGGATCGATCCCTAGTGTGACGACATCAAAACATCGCTATATTTCTGGCGAATCCTCGGATATTCCAGATGCTTAGAAGAGCTTTTATTTATGTTGTTTTTATAATCATCAGATACGCAGTTGACATAAAACTTATACGATTGCCATCTGTAAGCTTCCCAGTTTCTAGTGATACATTAATTGCCATATTTGTGATTTTCTTGTAATGTGATCTTTAAAAATGGAAAAGTTGATATTCGGGCAAAAAGCGTCCACCTTTGGCAAAGTTCCGATAATTGGGCAACCACCACTTCATACTCAGCCAGCGAGGAGAAAGAATATCCACATATTTGGGAAACGAAATTCTTCCGAGATAATTATGTTACTTCTTTACATTTTCACTACGAAAAGTTAAAAAAGAAAATTGCTCGCTCCCTTCGCAAGAATTTAGAAATGGAAAAGTTGATTTTCGGGCAAAAGGCGTCCCCTTTCGGGAAAATTCCGATATTCGGGCAGCAAAGTGAGGTGCCAGAATATCCACACATTTGGGCAGCGAGGTTCCGAGATAATTATGCAAAATCTGCATGTAACTTCTGTACATTTTCTTTACGAAATGTTAAAAAAAAAATGAAAAGTTTATATTCGGGCAAAAGGAGTCCCCTTTAGGCAATGGGCTCGCTTCGCTCCCTCGCAAGAGCTAATGGCAAAGTTGATATTCGGGCAAAAGGCGTCCCCCTTCGGCAAAGTTCTGATATTCGGGCAACCACCACTTCATATTCGGCCAGCGAGGAGAAAGAATATCCACATATTTGGGCAGCGAGGGTTCCGAAAAAATTATGTAACTTCTGTATATAAGTTCTGTACATTTTCACTACGAAAAGTTTTTTAAAAAATTGCTCACTCGCTTCGCTTGCTCGCAAGAATTCAGAAATGGAAAAGTTGATTTTCGGGCAAAAGGCGTCCCCCTTCGGCAATGGGCTGCAGCCCCCCTCTCCCAAGGAATTTCAAAGTTCCGATATTCAGGCATCTACTACTTTATATTCGGGCAGCGAGGAGAAAGAATATCCCCACATTTAGGCAGCGAGGTTCCAAGATAATTGTATAACTTCTGTATGTAACTTCTGTACATTTTCACTACGAAAAGTTCAAATAATTCGCTCGCTCGCAAAAAAATTTAGAAATGGAAAAAGTTTATATTTGGCTGAAAGGCGTCAGCCGCCTCCTTGCGAAAATTGGCCTGTATGATCAAGATCTCTACATCTGTGATTTTTCTTTTATTATTATTTAGATGGAACAGACATAATTCTTTCATGGTTGATTCTACTTGTCCTTCCGTATAATATTATGTCAGTTCCACAATAATACCAAAGAAAAAAGCATTCTTTAAAAACAAAGCTGATATCAGTTTCAATTTTTTTAAAGTCGAAATAAATCAGCATTTCTCCTTCAATTAGCACCAATTATTCCTATTTTCTACACACCTACAGATTAAAAAAAATATAAAAGTTTAGTTAAAAAAACCGATGGGAATGAAATTTGATAAATTCAACAAAAAATTGTCAATTGTATACAATATTCTGCATTGGAAATGGACTATGAGAATTCTGTGATTTTTGCTATTTCTGCTCTTGTATAATGTGTATTTCCTAGCATTCTGGATCAAAAGGCGCCTCTCTAAAAGAAGTCACTGAACTGCTGTCGCTATGGCAGTCAGACACAACTTCGGAAAACCGAACACAGGTATATACGCCGAAAACGGCGGATATGAGACACGATGAATATAGAGCCCTCATCGTTCAATGCGAGGCAGTGTGTACAAAAGGCATGAGGAAAATCTTGCAAAGTCAACCTCTTGTTGTTACACATTACTTCAAAATAATGCTGCCGAGATATTTATTTCACGTTTGTCATTTAAAAGTTATTTTATATGACGTAAGAACCATTCAAGGATTTTGAAGATTTTGAAAAAATAAGATGATTTGGACAAAAGGTTACGTTCTGTTCTGATTTATTCATCTATTCTTTTATTTTCAAAGTTGAGATCACAATTTATATGGAGATCCTATCATTGCCAATTCGATGATAACGTGTGATGTAAAAGTGGGAGTCATTCCAGTTGCATAATTAAAATGACTAAATTATCTTTTCTAAAGTTTTTAGATTGAACAGACATAATTCTTTCATGGTTGATTCTACTTGTCCTTCCGTATAATATTATGTCAGTTCCACAATAATACCAAAGAAAAAAGCATTCTTTAAAAACAAAGCTGATATCAGTTTCAATTTTCTTAAAGTCGAAATAAATCAGCATTTCTCCTTCAATTAGCACCAATTATTCCTATTTTCCACACACCTACAGATTAAAAAAATTATAAAAGTTTAGTTTAAAAAAGCGATGGGAATGAAATTTGATAAATTCAACAAAAAATTGTCAATTGTAAACAATATTCTGCATTGGAAATGGACTATAAGAATTCTGTGATTTTTGCTATTTCTGCTCTTGTATAATGTGTATTTCCTAGCATTCTGGATCAAAAGGCGTCTCTCTAAAAGAAGTCACTGAACTGCTGTCGCTATGGCAGTCAGACACAACTTCGGAAAACCGAACACAGGTATATACGCCGAAAACGGCGGATATGAGACACGATGAATATAGAGCCCTCATCGTTCAATGCGAGTCAGTGTGTACAAAAGGCATGAGGAAAATCTTGCAAAGTCAACCTCTTGTTGTTACACAATACTTCAAAATAATGCTGCCGAGATATTTATTTCACGTTTGTCATTTAAAAGTTATTTTATATGACGAAAGAACCATTCAAGGATTTTGAAGATAATTGAAGCACATCATTATTTTCTATACATTTGGGCCCGAATTCACAAAGGAGGTTTAAAGATCACATTGCAAGAAAATCACTATTATGGCAATTAATGTATCACTAGAAACTGGGAAGCTTACAGATGGCAATCGTATAAGTTTTATGTCAACTGCGTATCTGATGATTATAAAAACAACATAAATAAAAGCTCTTCTAAGCATCTGGAATATCCGAGGATTCGCCAGAAATATAGCGATGTTTTGATGTCGTCACACTAGGGATCGGTCCTGCTTAAGCAGACGACGTCCTATAATGAATGAACGTAATTGCAATGCAATTATTTATCAAATTATAAAGAGTTTGGTATATTTAACATGACCTTATTTCACACCATTCTAAAAGGGAAAGTTAAACTGATTCTGATAACTAAAACGGTTTGATTGTAAATACACAGGAGAAGGGTCAATGATCAATGAAATAAACCCCATTTTCAAATTGAAAAGCCCTCCGAATAATATCACAGATTGTATTCGTTCCCTCTTGAAACGCCGAACATGCCCCGGTGCAAGCAGCTGAAAATACAATGGCGTCTTATTTTGTTTACAAGTGACTGATTCCTTTATTTTTTTAACGCTGCATTTTTCATCAAAATAATACCATACACGAAGTTAAGAGTGAGGCAACAGACTAACATTAAGACTGACGCTAGTCAAGTAAGATAAATAAGTGAAGAGGAGATGACAAAACAGGCACTGAAAAATGTGTAAGATGTTATGGGACATCGTCTGCTTAGACAGGACTGGTCCTTCGTGTGTCGTCACACATCTCAGCAGCGTTCAAGGAGCTCTTCAGCTGCTATATCGGGGGCTGTATTTTACCGTTTTATAATTGATAATAATCATTAATTCAAATGTTTCCAAGCGTTGAATTTGGATAACCTTGTATAATTTATGCCATCTATGCAATAAGTATTAAGCCAATATTTATTTTGATAGAATTTTCTTGCAATGTGTTCTTTAAACCTAAACCATGGTTTAAACCTCCGTAAGCGTACTGAAATAGGCGTAAATAAGCGCACATTACCCATGCGCGCACTCAAAGAAATATATGATTGGATCGGATTCCGTGCGCACGTAAGCTTTAAACCACCAGGAGGGGGTTTAAACCATGGTTTAAACCAAACCTCCTTTGTGAATTAGGGATATCAACAGCAAGTTGACTTTGCAAGATTTCCCCCATTCATTTTGCACGCACTGCCTCGCATTGAACGATGAGGACTCTATGTGCATCGTGCGTTACATATTATACACGCCGTTTTCGGCGTATTTACCTGTGCTCGGTTTTCCGAAGTTATGTGTGTGTCTCTCTCCGCTAACCCTAACCCTAACCCTTTCTCTCTCTCTCTCTCGTTCTCTCTTCCCAATATATCCCCTCTTTCTCTCCTATCTCTTCATTTCTCTTTAACAATTTGCTTTCTGTTCTACGACACAATCATGCTCCGGCGACAATTGCTCAGCGGTCCATTTCCTGCTCTAACCGAATTCGTAACTCCACCCCTGGATTATAAGATAAAGTTGAGTTCTGGTCATGCCATGACATTGTCAAATAAGCTGTATGGAAGCAATTGATAAAGGTTGATCATGGTCTACTTAAGAATTGGTGGATACTGTGATGTTTGGGAACGATCAAAATGATAAGAAATTGACCCAATAAGGCTGAAATGCACATTCATTGCACACAGAAATTGGTATGTGACTGCACACACAATCATGTAGTATGAATGTTCGGACCGAACACTTCACCTATTTATCGTCATATTTTGATTATGAGGGCATTTGAAGAGCAATCCTTTTCAGGGGACATTTCTACAATGATCTTCTTCCAAACTGAAACAAAAGGAATGAGAAAACTCACAAATTATTTTTCACTATATCTCACCCGTCGGGGACCTAATCCTATACCAAAGATCAAACCCAATCCCCAGGTAGTCGTAACCATATTTTTTCACGAAATAAAGCCCTGAGCATATTGTCGATGGAGCAAGTTTTACTTCATTCTCCTTATTCGCTGACAAATTAAAAGAGATTGGACTTCAAGAAGCTTCATGTCAACCAATGTTATTTATTATTATATTATTTGATCATTTTCATTTATTTATCTAATATGATTCTAATACACATATCAACTCTATATCAGCAATAAGAACCTCTTGTTCTGTCGAACATTCCTTATTTGTAATTTTCTTGCTTTTAGAGGCCATAATTATAATTTGAATAGAAACTGGCGAATTATTCAGAAGGATAACTTCACGAATTGACACTATAAGGATTATACATAATTAGGCCTGTAAATGTTGCTATTACAGAGTGGTATTTAGCCTGTAATATTGAGAAGAAAATAATCATATTAGATGTTTGAGCGGCCTCGCATTCACTGCTGTGGCTCTCAACATTAGCCTATGATGATGGGTTTATTTTTTTACTGGACCCCCCCCCCCCCCCAAGCTATGGCTGCCCTTCGCTAGACTTTATCTTTCTTTCAGTCTGTATTAATGAATTAATTAATTTATCTCTTTAACTTGTTAGTTAGTTACCTATTTAGTTATTCAGTTATATTTGTATTTATTTATATAGTTATATGTATTTAGTTTATGTTTGCCTGGATCCAGTCGTACAGGTGTGATACGTCAGAGTAGACACCATACTGATTAGGCTCGGCACAACCATAGCCCCAGCTGACGATTCCTGCCAGAGTCCATTTCTCACCAACCTTCACTACTAATGGCCCTCCGCTATCACCCTGTACAGTGCAGGAGAATGCGAAAAATACAGATTTTACGACTGCAGTTATCGTGCATGCATGTGAAATACCTTTGTCTCACGTTTTATTTTAATTTGAGCTATATATATATATATTATATATATACAAGTGTAAGGAAATAACATATACAGTGAGTATAAAAAGGTATACTCAACTGTGGTAGCTTCTGATTAAAGGAGAATTAACCTCAAACAATAAAGACGATAGTGTTCAAAAGGTGTTATTTATTCCTACTTGTTAGACTATACGGCTTCGCGTCAAAATATACGAGATCGATACGAATCAAGATTTTATGAGCAAAATTTATCATCTGCTAGCAATATGTATCGTCTGCTAGCAATACATGGGGGCTGCCATTTTTTTTATGTGTACAAGAAGATTTTCTTAATCCAAGTGCCCAATTGCCTTTTTCAAAATTAAAAACCCATTTGAGATTAAAAATATAGAATAGATATGTCAATTTATTTTTAAACTGAAGATTTCCTTATATATTTCTGTTGAAAATCGATATTCGCTTAATATAAATCTATTTTCTAGATACTGTGACGCAATGGACGGAGCAAATTAATTCAAATTTTATGGATGCTTCTTCCCTGAGCATCTATAGCGGCAAACTATGCATTCACCTGCTTTCGGATAATGGGACTTGAAAAGTCAGAATGCATGCTGCATATATTATGTTCTGCTCTGTTTGGCAAACCCAAGAAAATAGATTTTTGTTAAGCAAAACCAGACAATTTAAAAGTATCATTATAAAGATTTAATTTTTATAAATCATGTAAACACCCACTTTATATTTTTCGTCACATATGGGATTTTAGGTAATGAAGAAAATCAATTTAGGTCTTGGATGCAAAATATCTTCCTGACCGGAACATTTCTCAATGGTTCATGTACAAATCCAAATCAGCAAGAAAATGGCAGCCCCCATGTAAATGAGTAGGAGACGATACCGGGTGTTGGAATATCTTTATTTATACCCTTTTCTGATATCTTATTAGAAAATGATTTAGGCCAATAAGTAGGAATATATTACACCTTTCAATACAAGTAAATTTGTACTCAGGGGTTAATTCTCCTTTAACAGGGCCGGCCAAAACCTCCATGAGCGTGAAATTTATTTCATATTAAAGAGCAACTTATATTCTGTCTAATAGTACCTTATTCATAACCATGCTGTCACGGATGACTGATCAGCAGGTTTTTCAAAAAGTCTTGTCAAAATCCTCTTGTACCAAAATTAACTCAAACTCAAGAACAGGATTATTAAAAGCAAATTTATGATATTTCCTTTGCTACGATGACACAATCTTGGCTTCAATCGCCGCCCTTGTTTAAGGTAAGCCCTTTTTTTGAATCATGCAAAATGGACATTTATTCGATGAAAGTCTACTATGAAGTACTCTGGTAATTCTTAGCACAATGTGTCCTTCCTTGTATATTTAAAGTTTGTAATATCAGTAAACCTTTCAGTTCGTGTGCTATTTGAGAAAAATTGGTACAAGGAGATTTTACGACACTTATTTAAAAAGCCCTGGTGCTTAGTCATCCGTGGCAAAAAAGTCATGAATAAGGTATCATTAGACATAGAAAACAAGTTACTCTTCATCATGAAATAAATTTCAAGGTTACATGAGTTACAATATTTTAATTAGAGCTCTCTAAGTTGGGTATACTTTTTTATACGCACTGTATATATATATATATATATATATATATATATAAAACATATTTTAGCAAAGGGTACATTAGGTGGACACACAACAATGGGGTTTATTTCGTCATAATAGGGACCCGTACCTTAGGTGGACACCAGAGCATTGAAACAAAACAAAACTGTGCACCTAATGTAGCCTTTAGAGTTATACATATATATTGTTATTTATATCTGTGTATGAATTTAGTCAGTTATTTAGTTATTTTGTATTTTCATTCATTCATTTAGTTTGGGGAAGTTATGTTTGTTTGTTGGTTTATTTTTTAAGGTGCTGGGAAGTCCCAACAGACCTAGAACAAAAATAGATAGGCCTAATATGAAGCTCTGCTGCAGAATAATACTAGCCATAGGAGAACCCATGTTGGGGCGATGACATTAGGGGATCCCAGTGGGAGGGAAGGGGCACACTATTCACATTTTCTGACAAGCAAACAAAACGGTCATCTTGGTGGACGGGTAGTATATTGGGATTAACGTCTACACATTTTGACAGGCAAGTTTAAGGAAGCAAAAAAGCAATAAGTAATAACGGTAATAAAAACTGTTAAGGGAATTACGACCCTTATCTATATGCTCCTAGCTTGCACCAGGGGTGAATCCAGAAATAAACGTTATATTTTTTCAGTTGCGTTTTTGGTCGAAAGATTGGAAGGGGCACCTTTTTGGTTTGTGTAGTTAAGGTAGAGCACTTGTATTTTAAAGGAGGGGGCACGAGCCGGTTGTGAACCGTCCCCCACTATATCCGCCATTGCTCTGCACTCCTCCCTGAATCCGCCATTGGAAGCTTGCTACCTTACCTGGCAGGAGTCCTTTCCTCCTTCTGAATATCCAGCGCAGATCATGGTTTCATCAACTTTGCCCCCGTAAGCAGCATTACAGACGCCTTGGTTAACGATTGGTACGTTTACCTGCTGAAGATCTTTGTCTTGAATCCAATTTTCTGTAGAAAAACAAGTCCACTTTAAATGTCAAATATTTCTGTGTACAAAAATGGTCCTATAATTCTATATTGTTATAGTCATGTTGTTTAGTTCATTATGATGTCACTATGCTATTTCCTTCCTCCCTTCCCATTCTTCATCCTTAGTTTCATCCTCCATGTCCTCTCTTCTAACCTTGATCTTAATAAAGCGAAGATGCTCAGTCACTCTGTCGGCAAGCCTCCTCTTAGTTTCGCCGACGTATAAATGTTGGCACTTGGTGCAGTTGATATATATATATATATATAAACGGTGTTAATAAACTTGTCTACTTATTGGCGTAAAGTCAAAGTAGAAACAGAAGAGACTGGTAATGCATTATATTGCCAATGAAAATTCAAATTTATTGTCCAAATTTAAATTTGCATTGGAGATATTATATATTACCAGTCTCTTGCATGTGTCTGTGTGTCTTTCTCTCTCTTACACACACACACACACACACCCTCACAAACACGCCCACCCCCCTCCCCCCCCCCCCCCCCGACACACACACACACACGTGAATCAATTAGATTTCCACACTTTTCAGATTTAGATTGTGACATTACCATGATAACAGTTGTGGGGTTATGGCCAGTGGCGTATCCAGATATTGATAAATAAGGGGACGAAATGTACCTGGGCAGTCCCACGTGATGCATACACAATGCAACTGTATTTTTAAGGGGGGGGGGGGTGGAGGGGGGAGGTAGGAGCGCCGGCTCAACAGTATGATGTATACCCCAAATGTTATGAGATGTTGTAACCTACCTTGGTTTCCCCAACCAATGGCATAGGCAGTGGTGCCGTCGTCTGGCCTGGCTGTAGCCAAACAGGCAGGCGAGACGTAGTCATTGATGTTGACACCGTCGATCTCGATGAGAGCGATGTCGTTGGAGTAGCCAAGAGCACTATAATCCTCGTGACGGATGATCTGCTTGGCAGTAAAAGTCTGACGGGTAAGCTCATCGAGAGCGGCTTCCACGTGACCTCCCACAGAAAACTGATAATCGTTTAGGTCGGGACTGAAGAAATATACACAATTACTTTTTTTCTTTATTCAGAGATCATTGAAGTCTTGACAGTTAATTCAAAGTTTAATATTCACTCTCTTCGAGTAATTTTTTCCCCCCAATTTTTACGTATAACATTGAATCAATATGTACACAGTATCACGAGTACTATTCAAAAGGAATTAATTTCGATTTTGTATTATCAGCAGCAAGCGAGCCCTTGAAGGAAAATCATCCCACACGCCTCTTACTGAAAGCATTATTACACGTACTGTTAATTTGCAATCATTGTACGATGTGACTCTCACAGTGGGCGTCAAAATACCGAACATGTCACTAACGCCGCCCATGGGCTCACACTAGGCGTTATTCTCCCGACGTAGGATAGCGTCAGGGACTGCTGATTCCTTCCACGCGCTATGTGAGAGTGAAATCGTTTAAAAAGTGAATGCAAAAACAAAAAGTGCAAACAATATCTTTTAGAGCTGGGGTGGTATTCTGAGCACCATTTGATCTCTAATTTTTTTATTTTATCTTTAAAAAAAATTTTTATCTCGGATTTTATCTCAGTTTCTTACGTCATGCGTGACTATAAATGCTAATACGTATGATAAGAGCAGCTTTTTAAAACGCTTACGCCCATCATTAATTTTTGTGGGAAAAATAAAATAAAACTTAAAATAGGGTAGGGGCTATTTTATCTCTAGGACGCACGGTGAGTGCGATATCTTTGTAAGGTGCTAGTCGTTCAATCAAAATAAACAAAAAGATACTTAGTACTGACTATATTTCTCATATGATTATCGAATTCTATTTCAAGATTTTTTGCCAACTAATATCACGCTTGCGATGATAATAATACCACTGTTCTTGTATAGCGCATATCACATTATAATATAACGTCCCTATGCACTTCCAAAGGGTTTTGGATATTATTCCCCTGGCTTTAGCTCCGGCAGCCGTAATCAGCGCTCAGTGCATTTCAAGGAATAAATCCTGCCAAGTACCCATTTAACACCTGGGTGGAGAGTGGCAAATGTGGATTGAGATTGAGAGTCAAGTGAATGAACCACTATACCACGACACCTCCACGATAATGATGCTTGTGATGGTGTTGTAAAATCTCTAAATGTACCTCAGTCATTTTCAAGGAAATCCAAAAGCGAAGTCGCGTTGCGCTTTGAGGCACTCGTATTGAAAAATTGTAAACACATTCGTGCTCTCTTGCCCCAGAGACTGACAGAGAGCAATTCCATTGGCTGGGCAATAATGATGAAAGTGAAATCTAACGACATTTCTTTTTGGTTATGGCATCATGAATGGGCGTGTCGTAGATGAGATAAAATCTCGCTAAAATGGTTCTTAGAATACCGATTTAAAAAGATTTTAAGGGTATTTTATCTTACTGACTTTTTATCTAAGATAAAATGAATCTCAGAATACACCCCCTGGTGAGGGCTAATAAGCCACTTCGGAGATGCAATCTGAGCATGAGCAGATAAAGTTCATCTGTACCAAATTCTAAAACCCACTGACACTAATATTCGATATGTGCTCATGAATGTCATGTAATCATTATTCAATTATGCACTAATGGTGCATTCCATGATATCCAGGTGGAAGTATTCTTTTTAAAGGGGGAAACAAAAGCTATTCATGAGGCACCTCTATCACTCCCAGAGTTATTTTTCTGAAGTGCACATAAAGGGACCCTCCATGCATGTCTAAAATATCTGTGGATATTTGGGGTCATTTGTACCATGCGCTAACCCCGAACTGGCTTATTGCCTTCGCAAGGTCGATTAGAACAGGTAATAGCGTGCTTTCGAAAGCAGGGGTGGTATTCTGAGATTTATTTTATCTTGAGTTTAGTGAAATAATTTCAATTGTCATAATAAAATGTACACTTACGGCGCATCATTGATTAATGACTGCGCAAAAGTGGCTGCGTACGCGGAATTCATCTGCGCTAACACCAATGAAATGTTGCACTTTAAAATTTTTAGATTTTATTTGTCATTGACAAATTAAATCTTTTCACTAAAATCAAGATAAAATAATTAACTCAGAATACCGCCCCAGGACGCTAAATTTTTGTTCCCACGAACTTTTTGTCCCTGTCCTCCCTGGCGCATGCGCACCTGATCCTTTCCGATCTAAATAAATTTCGCAATCATAGGGTTTATTCCGTAATGGAACAGTCACACGGCCACTTACGGTAAAATTTTGCTGGGATGAAATATACGTAAGCATCCGCAGAATATACGTTATCCATACGTAAAATACGGTAGATGCTTACGGATAAAAATCCGTAAGCATCCGAAAGGATCAGTATCATCCATAAGCATCCGTATCGATCCGTAACCTAATCCGCAGGATCCGCAGACATACGCAGATCCGCAGCGGGAATTTTGAAAATCTCAAAATTTTGCTGGGATGAAATATACGTAATCCATATACGTAAAAAACGTAACTCACACGTAAGAAACGTAAACTCATCCGCAGGATACGTAAGATACGTAACTGATCCGCACACGTTGTTGGGTGTGCGGATGCCTGCGGATACATAGATAGATAGATAAATTTTATATTCACACGGTAAAAAACCCAAACAGATACAAAGTCTGAATGGAGGCATTCTATTCAACGGAAGTACACGGAAGTATCATGTTCTTTCTTACAGTTTCATGTTAAGATTTGTTTTCTTGATGGATACATAGGGGTACGTAAACACAGTTACGTATGAGTTACGCATGTTTAACGCATAAGCGTAACTCATCCGTATCGTCCGTAAGTCATCTGTAAGTCGTCCGTGACATGTGTCAGCGGGTTGGCAGCGGATGGGCTCATCAACAGGTTTTACCCGTAACATCCGTAATTCATACGTAACATCCGTAACTAATCCGTAATCGTCCGCAGAATATAGGTAACTTTTGCTCAAATTTGCGTTATTTCGGGTAAAAATTACGCATTTGCATTATCCAAATATACGCAGGCATCCGCAGGTCCGTAACATGGCCGTGTGACTGTAGCATAAGCGATATAATGACGGCTGCGAAAAAAAAAAGTTCGCCCCCAGGACGGTAGCAAATGACGGTAAGCCGAGCGAGAAAATGAACTGCGCATGCGCGAAACCGTACCTCGACCTCTCAGTCCTGTTGGTTTTCAGGGCGGTTCTCAGCCGAAATAACGTCCGGTCTGTAAAGCAGGACGGAGTCGTGTATACATATTGTGTACATGGGAAGTGATAGAATGAGAGGAAAGGAAAATAAACTGCGATAACTGAAGAAATACATAATGAAAGATGGATAGGGAAAAAATGAAAGAAGAATAAAAACAAAGAATAACATAATGAAAAATAGAAAGAAAAGAAGACAGAAGAATAAAAACAAAGAATAACATTAGGACAGATATAAAGAGAAGATAACAATGAGGATAACAGTAAAGAGTACCATACGGAAAGAGAAGTCAAAAAGAAGAAATTGACTTCGTCCCCAGAAATTGAAACGGTTTGCAAAATATGAAGACGGGAGCAAACCCTCCGTTCTCTCTGTCTACCGTCCCCTTTCAAAAGCAATCGAAATGACCTCCGTGTGCAACGGACATTTATGTAATGATACAGATGATATGAAAATGATTGTGTCACGTGGGCTTACTTCCTTTCATAACAGTGCGCAGCAGAGACAATCCAGCGTTCGCTGATGAGGGTAGCGCCGCAGTAGTGACCGCCATTCTTGATAACCTCTGTCATCCAAGGCCAGCTGTTAGCATTGGCGTCTTCGCCACCTACGATGTTGACCGACATCTCTTTGGGCTCAATCGCGGGTATTCCGCACTCAGACGCCGTCGAGATAAAATATGCTTAAATATAGATGAATAGAAATAATATTAATACTAATGATTATGATAATAATAATAAAAATACAGATGATGACAATAATAATACAATAATTATGCAATTATTTAATAAGAATAAATATAGGTTTTCCCTGTCAATGTAAAAATTGTGTCCCTTAATTTTATATCAGGATCATTCAAATAAAAGTGTGTTCAATGCAAAGCTCTTGTGTTTAATATCTTCCGTGCATGTAGACGTTTTACGTCCCCCATCTTTATTTTCAGTTCTTCTTTCTTTTCTTTGTTTAGGTATACGAAAAACGCTATGAATCTTATGTTCCCTTTTTTATACTGGAAAAACATGTAAAAGTAAAGACGAATTGAAACATATATATAGAGAGAGAGAGAGAGAGAGAGAGAGAAATAGAGAGAGAGAGAAGGACGAAGAAAAAGAGAAACGTCACGAAAAAAAAAAGAAAAGAAATAGGCAAAGAAGAAACATCGTTGGAATATGTTTCTAAACATTTAAAAATGAAGTAACACTGAGGTTGTTAGAGTGAAAGAAGGTTGGGCAATGTTGGGAGGGGGTAGCAGTGCAACTGGTATGACCCTTTGATTAATAGACCTGTTTACTGATTTTAAGCATACTTCTTGAACAAAATGTTTTCTTGACGACTCAAAAGCTTGTAAGAGGCTTGCCCGACATAGCAACAACTAATGTATGTAACATGGATTCCATCCATTATGTATAGCAGGTGCACTGAATAGTTGGTAACTAAGGATTCTGGAGAGAAACATGCATAAAGTGAAATACATTAGTAAAGAGGTCTATTGATTGCTACACTTAAAGACCTCAGCCTGACCCAAAACAACCATATATTGACGTAAAGCTTAGTAAACAAAGAATATAATTACCCTGGGTATTCATAAATTTTCGTCTCCGTTTATCCATAAAAAATAAAAAAGATAATTTTTTTGGGTCCGCCCCCTCCCTATTGCGTAACAAGAGAGGAAACTGCAGGGGGTCGCTAGACGTGTGACGACATGTCATGTATACAGCTCCGAGTGCGTCTACACGATATGTCGTCATCAAATTTTCACCCCCCCCCCCCCCCGCAAAGTAGCGTTCCTCAGAGACGGGGCCCTCATCAGAAAAACCACCGGGGCTCAACATTCGGGACGCTGTTACTCATTCCACAGGAAACGGAATCTCATGAAGTTGGTTTCAATTTGTTCAGAAAATATATAGCTCCCAGTGGATGAATAAAGTGTGTATTTCAAAATTCGGTCAGGCTGAGGTCTTTAAACTGACTCTGATAGGACCCAGGCTCGATATACTGAGTCGCGTCTTTCGTCCCAGACGTCATATCTGATTGATACACGTCTGTAAAAACCCAATTAGACACACACACACACACACCCACACACACATACTCACGCAGGTATACTTGTGTGTCTTTCCCTTTGTTCTCTCTATTGTTCAAATAGCCACACAAGCAGCAAAAAAGCCACACAAGCCTGACGGAATAAAGGCATCTATTGTGTTTGACAGTCCAATTAGTCACACAAGTATTTTTTTTTTTTCCATAATGTTTTTATTAGAGATTTCATTGAAAATACATCAATACACATAAATCAATATAAACAAGCAAGGAAATCTCAACAAAAGTACATACATAAACCAAAACCCAAAGCACACCCCACCCCATGAATATTTCCATAATTTGTTATTTGATCTCATCACAAAAATTTAACTTATTCTTCAAAATGCGATTCTTTTTCCACTTAACTGATAACAAAATACAATTCTTTTCCAGTAAACTTAATTCATGAACAATTCATACATTGACTGAAGAACAAACAAAATTAAATTAAGACACATATATAACAGACGTTAAAATATCTACCCCCCCCCCCACACACACACACACACGCACACACGTTTACATGGCTTTACTTCCGAGGACAACTATTGTTCCTCTATTGTTACTCGTCCTCGGACAGTCGACGGAATAAGGCATAAATTCATTGTTCGACGTTCGAGGACTATTGTCCGCCTTCCGAGGACCATTGTTGTCATGATTTTTTTTTTGTTCTCTGTCCGAAAATGTCCTCGGACATAATGCTAAACAAACGCACACATCTCATCATCATACACACCTACACACACTACAGACACCTGCATACATACACGCACTTACACACTGACTGCCATCAGTCTTGATGAATTAAAAGATAAATGACTTGACACTGGTTGAACATGTAGTTCAATGCTTTCCCATTTTTGTAGATGTTTACCTAACTTGTTCCTTTTTATAGCTAACTCCTTTTCCTCATCCCTATATTCCAATATTATTTTAAACAAGTTATCTAGTTGGGGAATTGCGCCCTCTGAACGTGACCGAAATATGATATACTTAATTATAAAAATTAGAGTATTACAGCACTTAATCCTAAATGAATTTCCCATTATACCAACATGAATAGTTTCCCACTGTACGTTTTGTAGTTCTACTAATCCTAATCTTTCTATCACTCCCTGCCACAAAGGCTTAACATATACACAATCCCAAAATAAATGTGAGTATGACTCATTCATTTGTTTACAAAAAGAGCACTGGTCATTTTCAACAAAGCCAAATCTTAACAGATGTTCTTTTGTATAAATTGCTCCATGGAGTGATTTGTACTGAAATTCCTTAACTTTTAACAAAAGTGTTGTGATTCTGGGTCTTACAAAAATATCTTTTATTTCCTTTTTTGAAAACTCAAAATTATTTTGACCATCCCGAATTCGTAAAGTGTATGAATGTTGCAAAACTGTAATAAAATGATCGTACACCTTTCTAGATGATACATCTCTCAGTAGGATCATATTTCCAAATATCTTTAAGGTATACCTTAAAGATCTTAAGTATACCTCTGTTGGTACGCACACACACACACACACACACACACACACTATTGTAAGTAGATTAATTATCGTCACATGGTTCTGTGCATATCTTAATGGAAGGCTCAAGAAAATAGCCTGTGGTGTATCTGAATTATAGAAAGTTTCTACTATACATTGCGTATTACAAAAAAAGTATTCCCAACTTTGATAGCTTCTAATTAACAAGTTATAACCAATGTGACCTTGAAATTTATTTCATTGTGAAGATTAACTTGTTTCTGTCAATTCACAATGTCAATTCAATGATACCTCATTCATGCTCTTTCTTTCACGGATGACTGAGCACCAGCGTTTCAATAAAGTGTCGTCAAAATCTCCTTGTACCAAGTTTGGGTCAAAACCAATTATGCATTCGTTATTTCAGCTTGAAAACGATTGCCGTGTTATTTTAATTTTTGTCATTACCTTCCAATTGCCATTATGTTATACACTCTAAATATTTGTTTCTATATTTTTTGTTATATATATTTTTTATAATATTCTGTTATATGCTTATGAACAGAATATTGTAGAGGTGTCGTGGTCGGACTGTTGCTCACATGGTTTGCGGTTCGAATCCCCGCCACGGCGCTAATGTCCTTTGGCAAGACATTCACTACATTTGCCACTCTCCACCCAGGTGAAGTAAATGGGTACCCGGTAGGAAGAAATTCATTGAATGCCTTAGCGTCTATCAGGCAGCTCGGCTAAAGCCGGGGTAATAATGCGATACTTTGTATTAAGCGCAGTAGAGTATATTTGTATAGTAGCTGCGCTATATAAATGGACATATTATTATTATCATTATTGAGGTAAATCAATGATGTTTAATCCCCCCCCCCCAAAAAAAAAAAAAATAAATAAATAAATAAATAAATAAAAAAATAAAAAGCCCAAAAAATAAAGATCAAATTCAAGTAAAAAAGGTATAAGAAAGCTCCGGAGTAATTAATGCCCGTATACCAAAAAATAAGTCAGAACCACAAATTCAAAATATGAACAATAAATATAATTTCCTAAATTTTTATTTTGCTTAGTTAGAGGAGTAAAATTTTGAGAGTTTTAATATTTTTTTTAAAGAAAAGGGAGTTTGAATAAGGAACTCCGCGAATAGGGGATAGTACTGGCAGAAACAAGAAGCCTGAGGGAATGGCGGCAGAAACTGGCATCAATGGAAAGTTACAAAGAATTTTGAGAGGGCGGTTAGAGAACTGTGATAATTAGAAAGGGCCGTTAGACTGTCCAGTTTCTTTTTCAATTTTTTCAATTCACTTTATTTTCATTTCCACAGATAAACAAACTTTGACATAATTATGTAGAACATTATTCAGTAAGTTAGTATACATATATCAACATAATTTCACTTTTTTCCATAATCAAATAAATAATTGTATGGACTTAACAAATCTGCAGAAATAGAGGGATCCACTAAAAAGCCGAAGCTTGTAAAATGAGGATCCCTCGAAACACATTAAAGTAAAATAATAAATCATATAATTAAAAAAGAAACAAAAACAAAAACAAAAAATACCAGTACAATGCCTACGAAGAGAACATTCAAAAGGACACAATAGAGCTACCATAGAAACAACAAAACTTGATATGATATGAATCGGGGAAACTTATACAATACGTTACAAACTAGCAATTATTCGACCAAGAGACAAACAGAACTAATTAAAAGCGCGCTTAAAAAAAAAAAAAAAAAAAAAAAAAATCATGATTTGAGCGACTCATGGACATTGATGATAACCTTTTTAACACAAAACAAGAAAAGTGGACAGGGGACAATGGGAAAGGGGTGAGAATAGTCAATCATAACAACATAATCATTAATGAACATTTGCGTATGATTTCAATAAATGTAACTTTAATCTTTTCTTAAACGAATATAAAGAGGGGGTATTTTTAATGTGTTCAGAAAGGGAATTCCAAAATTTCGGACCATCATAGATGAATGTATTTTGGGCCAGGACTTTTCGAAAGAGGGGTAAATGTAATTCATCAGAACGTCTTGTTGAATATTTATGAAGTGAACAATTTTTCAAAAACATGGTTTTAAAAACTACAGGCAAAGCATCATTATTAAAATTATACATAAACTGACCTAACTGATACCAATATAAATCTGTTACTCTCATAATTATATTATCAAAAAATAAACGGTCTGTATGGGCGCGGAAAGTTGTATGACAAATTATTCGGAGGGCCTTCTTCTGTAATAATAACAATTTGTCTAATAAATAATGACATGCGTTACCCCAAGTCAACAATCCATAATTTAAGTACTGTAAAATTAATGACGAATATATAATATAAGTAAGGAATTTAATGGAAAGTGCGTCTTTAATTTATTTATAATCCCAATGTTACGCGAGATCGTTTTACAAATGCTATCTATATGAAGTCGCCATGAAAGTTTATCATCAATCATAACTCCTAAAGATTTAATATCAGAAACTTTATCTAAAGGAGAATCATCAAAAATTATATTGCCTGGTAAAGAAACTAAAGAATGACTGAAAAGCATATATTTTGTTTTTTGTAAATTCAAAGAAAGCCTATTTGCTCGTATCCATTGAGAAAGGTTACGCAATTCTAAATTGGCTGTTTGTATTAAATAATGAGGGTCACTGTGCGAGAAAAATAAATTCGTATCATCAGCAAACAATATGAAAGACAAAATATTAGATGATCTATGAAAATCATTGATATACAATATAAAGAGAAGTGGTCACAACAGACTACCTTGGGGACTCCGCAGTTTGTATGATGAAGTTCTGAGCTATGACCATTTAAATAAACGTATTGTTTTCTGTTGGTTAGGTAGCTCCTGAACCACTCCAAGGCCTTCCCGCGTATACCATAATGGGAAAGTTCATAAGGTAAAATGTTGTGGTTAATCGTGTTAAAGGCCTTGGAATAGTCCAGGAAGATACCGATCATATGAGATGATGAATCGAGGGCATGAACAACTTTATCTACAAATGACAATAAGGCATGAGAAGTGGTGTGGTTCTCCCGAAATCCAAACTGAGAATCACTGATAATATTATGTTTTTTCAAAAAAGCAATTGTTCTTTTATAAATATTTTTTTCTAAGACTTTTGAAAGGGAAGACAAGAGAGAAATAGGGCGATAATTATTAAGAACTAATCTGTCCCCTTGTTTAAATAAAGGAATAACTTTTGCAATTTTCATAAGGTCGGGTACTACACCATTTAACAAAGATAAATTAAATATATGCACCAAGGGATCGACGATAGCGGGTATGATGCCTTTCAGAATAACATTATTGATGCCATCGGAGCCCGAACTTTTCTTTTTATTCAAATTTGCAACTATATCCAATATTTCAGTTCTATGTGTTGGGACTAAAAATATAGATTCTGAATTTGTAGGGCCAAAAACATCAACAAAGGGTTTATCGGACGGTCGAATATCATGAGCAAGGGTCTCCCCAATTGAAGAAAAGTACGAATTAAAAATATTAACAATATTACCAGGATCTTCAATAATCTTTCCATCGTGTTTAATTTTAGTGATATCAATTCGATTATTTAATAAATTCATTGCCTGTTTTAAAATTTTCCATGTATTTTGCATATCATGCTTATATAATTCCAAACGATTCATAAAATATTTTTTTTCTCAAAACGTAAAATTTTAGTCAGCATATTTTTATAAGAAGTATATTTAAATTTAGCATAACCTGTAGGCTTCAATTTATATGTATAATATAATCTATTTTTTCTATTAATGGATCGTAATAAAGATTTAGTAATCCAAGGAAGGTAAAATGTTGTGGTTAATAGTGTCAAAGGCCTTGGAATAGTCCAGGAATATACCGATCATATGAGATGATGAATCGAGGGCATGAACAACTTTATCTACAAATGATAATAAGGCATGAGAAGTGTTGTGGTTCTCCCGAAATCCAAACTGAGAATCACTGATAATATTATGTTTTTTCAAAAAAGCAATTGTTCTTTTATAAATATTTTTTTCTAAGACTTTTGAAAGGGAAGACAAGAGAGAAATATGGCGATAATTATTAAGAACTAATCTGTCCCCTTGTTTAAATAAAGGAATAACTTTTGCAATTTTCATAATGTCGGGTACTACACCATTTAACAAAGATAAATTAAATATATGCACCAAGGGATCGACGATAGAGGGTATGATGCCTTTCAGAATAACATTATTGATGCCATCGGAGCCCGAACTTTTCTTTTTATTCAAATTTGCAACTATATCCAATATTTCAGTTCTATGTGTTGGGACATAAAATATAGATTCTGAATTTGTAGGGCCTAAAAAATCAACAAAGGGTTTATCGGACGGTCGAATATCATGAGCAAGGGTCTCCCCAGTTGAAGAAAAGTACGAATTAAAAATATTAACAATATTACCAGGATCTTCAATAATCTTTCCATCGTGTTTAATTTTAGTGATATCAATTCGATTATTTAATAAATTCATTGCCTGTTTTAAAATTTTCCATGTATTTTGCATATCATGCTTATATAATTCCAAACGATTCATAAAATATTTTTTTTCTCCAAACGTAAAATTTTAGTCAGCATATTTTTATAAGAAGTATATTTAAATTTAGCATAACCTGTAGGCTTCAATTTATATGTATAATATAATCTATTTTTTCTATTAATGGATCGTAATAAAGATTTAGTAATCCAAGGAAGGTAAAATGTTGTGGTTAATAGTGTCAAAGGCCTTGGAATAGTCCAGGAATATACCGATCATATGAGATGATGAATCGAGGGCATGAACAACTTTATCTACAAATGATAATAAGGCATGAGAAGTGTTGTGGTTCTCCCGAAATCCAAACTGAGAATCACTGATAATATTATGTTTTTTCAAAAAAGCAATTGTTCTTTTATAAATATTTTTTTCTAAGACTTTTGAAAGGGAAGACAAGAGAGAAATATGGCGATAATTATTAAGAACTAATCTGTCCCCTTGTTTAAATAAAGGAATAACTTTTGCAATTTTCATAATGTCGGGTACTACACCATTTAACAAAGATAAATTAAATATATGCACCAAGGGATCGACGATAGAGGGTATGATGCCTTTCAGAATAACATTATTGATGCCATCGGAGCCCGAACTTTTCTTTTTATTCAAATTTGCAACTATATCCAATATTTCAGTTCTATGTGTTGGGACATAAAATATAGATTCTGAATTTGTAGGGCCTAAAAAATCAACAAAGGGTTTATCGGACGGTCGAATATCATGAGCAAGGGTCTCCCCAATTGAAGAAAAGTACGAATTAAAAATATTAACAATATTACCAGGATCTTCAATAATCTTTCCATCGTGTTTAATTTTAGTGATATCAATTCGATTATTTAATAAATTCATTGCCTGTTTTAAAATTTTCCATGTATTTTGCATATCATGCTTATATAATTCCAAACGATTCATAAAATATTTTTTTTCTCCAAACGTAAAATTTTAGTCAGCATATTTTTATAAGAAGTATATTTAAATTTAGCATAACCTGTAGGCTTCAATTTATATGTATAATATAATCTATTTTTTCTATTAATGGATCGTAATAAAGATTTAGTAATCCAAGGAAGGTAAAATGTTGTGGTTAATAGTGTCAAAGGCCTTGGAATAGTCCAGGAATATACCGATCATATGAGATGATGAATCGAGGGCATGAACAACTTTATCTACAAATGATAATAAGGCATGAGAAGTGTTGTGGTTCTCCCGAAATCCAAACTGAGAATCACTGATAATATTATGTTTTTTCAAAAAAGCAATTGTTCTTTTATAAATATTTTTTTCTAAGACTTTTGAAAGGGAAGACAAGAGAGAAATATGGCGATAATTATTAAGAACTAATCTGTCCCCTTGTTTAAATAAAGGAATAACTTTTGCAATTTTCATAATGTCGGGTACTACACCATTTAACAAAGATAAATTAAATATATGCACCAAGGGATCGACGATAGAGGGTATGATGCCTTTCAGAATAACATTATTGATGCCATCGGAGCCCGAACTTTTCTTTTTATTCAAATTTGCAACTATATCCAATATTTCAGTTCTATGTGTTGGGACATAAAATATAGATTCTGAATTTGTAGGGCCTAAAAAATCAACAAAGGGTTTATCGGACGGTCGAATATCATGAGCAAGGGTCTCCCCAGTTGAAGAAAAGTACGAATTAAAAATATTAACAATATTACCAGGATCTTCAATAATCTTTCCATCGTGTTTAATTTTAGTGATATCAATTCGATTATTCAATAAATTCATTGCCTGTTTTAAAATTTTCCATGTATTTTGCATATCATGCTTATATAATTCCAAACGATTCATAAAATATTTTTTTTCTCAAAACGTAAAATTTTAGTCAGCATATTTTTATAAGAAGTATATTTAAATTTAGCATAACCTGTAGGCTTCAAATTATATGTATAATATAATCTATTTTTTCTATTAATGGATCGTAATAAAGATTTAGTAATCCAAGGAAGTCGAGGAGAAACTTTATAATTACGTTTGTCTCTTACAACAGGGATATAAATGTCTAATTTTTCATTAAAAGTATTCAAAAAATGTTCATATGAAATATTAACATCATTACTATTTTGTACGTCAGTCCAATCAACTTGTTCTAAACTGGCACCAAGCCGCGCTAAATTTTCTGGTGTAACTCGACGTCTTGAGGGAAGGGGTCCACCATTTTTAATAGAATGAGATATTTTATAATGAGCACATATAGGGTAGTGGTCAGTTATATCGGAAAGAACAATACATGAGTCAGGGTGCGGTATTACATTACTAAAAATATTGTCGATTAATGTAGCAGAATGATTAACCACACGAGTGGGTTTAGAAATTAGAGGCAAGAAAGAAGCAGATAGGAATATCTCAAGAAACTCCTGCGATGCATTATTAGTGTCGTGTTGCAATAAATTGATATTAAAATCACCCATAAGGAAGCAACCTTTATTATCAAATAAAGAATTTTTAACTATACCAGTCAATTGTATAAAAAAGTTTTGTGAGTTATTACTTGGTGATCGATATACTACACCAACAATTATATTTGTATGACCTGGAACAATAATTTCAATAAATAGAGATTCTATTACATTATTCATTAATGTAATTTCTTGACAAATATTATAATTATAATCCTTAGAAATATATAGACCCACTCCACCCCCTGATCTATCCTGTCTACTATTAAAAATAAAATCATAATCACGAAGAGCAAAGTGTATGTTCGGATGAAGAATTAAATGAATCAACAATAACATTATCATAATTACCAGTTTGAGGGTCAATATTAATATCATTCAGGGATGGTCTAAACAGGTCAAAAAGGTCATCATCATTAAGGGAGTTGAATGCTATATTATCAGCCATGGTTTAATGGTTGATACTAAAGTGTGATAATAAATAGTGAATAAAACAAATACGTGTCTGACGTCATGCTTAGCGCGAATTAACATAAGGACAGTCGCAGGTTGCTGAGAAAGAGAAAAAAATGAAGTTGAATATCATGTACAGAAACATCAAATGAATGATGTAGCAGGTCGAATAGAAAATGGTAACATATATACATACAAAATAGACTATGACAGAGAAATTCATACTGCAGGAAATCTTCGTAGGCTTGAACAAAAAATAACCAATTAAATCAACAAAAACGCAACTAGACATACTGCAAATGCGACGCAAATTCATCGCGACTCCCTAAGATGAAGAAACAAGTTGAACAATAGAACAATGTAAGATAAAAAGAGACCAAAAGCAGACATATATATATATATATATATATATATATATATGTGAAAAACAAAGACAAAGACAAAATGAAATGAAATGGAATAGCCTAGGGCATATCATATTGAGGTATAGTGTAACTAGATTATAAAATATAATAATAGGAGATAATAAATGTGCGAGCAAAAAACAAAAAACAAGTACAAAACATCAGTATTCAATTAATGCAATTCATTCATACTTTTTCCTCTGAACGGTTGTATAGTATAAATAAGTACATTGCAAATAGAGTATTAAATCTCAATAGCAAGAATTATATTCATCGTCTATAAAATATTTCAATCAAATATGATCATAGCAAAACAAAAATAACATCCAGAACTACGTACGATTATATATTTACAAAAGGAAACAAAGGTATCATGAGGGCTGGAGGAAGGTAACGCTCACATTCTCTAGAGATGCAAGAGGAAAAAAATTGCCATAAAAACAAAAACAAAAACCAAACAAAATAACGAAACAAAAAACAAACAAAAAACAACAAATACTGGAAAAGTACTCATAATTAACAAACAAGTAAATTAAAAAACAAAAGAAAATATATCCTTGCATGAAAATAAATTCATACATGATTTGAAATAAATTACAGAAAACTGTCATTTGGTAGGCACGGGTGGAATAAGATAATAAAAATATTAATAGAACGTCCAGTAAGAGCTGTAAAAACATAATATTTTATACAGAAGCGATGGAGGTGAGTTGCCATATATGACGGGGGGGGGGGGGGGGGCTGTATAGACAAAACAATGTCATGATGAAGCCCGTTGAAGTCATCCCAATTGCTTTAATCATTACCTGAGGCAATCGAGCAATTAGCCCAAACGCCAGTAATTCTACGAAAGTTTTACACACTGTTCATTTGCAATCACTCTTCATATAACACCACTTTCACATGGCGTGTCAAAGACTGCATCAGTCAGCCACTGACGCCATCTTACGTCAGGCAATAACGCCTCTGATGCAGCGGGTTTTAGATAAAGCTAGTGTGAATTTGGACAAGTTTAGATAGGTCTAGATGCATGCAGTAGCATTCTACACAACCCCGACGAAGGAGGATATTAATTTGCCTTCGTATGCGAGCCAAAACGCTTTCGTTCTTATCTGTAGGGGCCTATTGTTCTGCATCATGAATTCTGTTGGATTAAAGAAGGCAGTTCAGTGGTGTCACGGCTAAGTGAAATAAAGCCCTGTACCCCGGGATTTACGGAATAACGCCTCGTGTTGACTTACCGTTAATAGCGCTTATAGCGCAGGCGAGAATCAGGAACCTCAGCATGATGATGAACTGTCAGATGAACACCTTGGAAAACAGCCCGTTGAATGAAGACGTGTCCAAAATCGGTGATACTTATTGCCTTTCCAGATGGATGAGGTGGTCGCCACCGGGGAGGGAAGGGTAATGCCCCCTCCCGTCAGCTTCTATCTCTGTCTTTCTCTCTCTCTCTGTCTTATTTTCTTTCTCTCTCACATCAATTCCCGAACCTCGTGCAAAATGACTACCAAACCCTCAAAGAGGAAAAAAATGAATCGACACAATTTTAGTGTATGTGCCCCTCAAAATGATAAGACACAATAACCGACCGCACCCAGTGTACCTATATCTTATCGTGATTAAATAATGATCAATCAACCCGTCAAAATATTGCTAAATTAAGATCTGAAAACACACGCAGGTGGATGAATACTCATGCTCCTTTATACAATAAAGGAAAATAAACAAATATTCTTATCAGTGCCTGTATGCAGCAGTAGGTGTTTCAACATTACAGAAGAGATAAGTAGAAATTCAGTGCCAGGCATATAGTCATATTCGTCGCAACATCTGCTTCATCATCTCCAACCCTTAATGTTAAATAAAAATAAGAAACACTATCCATGTCGATGAGCTATGATCCATAGACCGCGTCTTAGAGGCTTACAACTGAATAATTTTCTGTTTAAGACAGGTAGACATCCTTCGAAAAATTGTGAATATTGTCATGAAACGGAGACAATACACCACTACTTGTTTGTTTGCTCGAGTTTCATCACTCAGCGTGCCGTCTTATTTACGGATTTCAATGTATTAGATAAATTATTATAAATGTTGAAAGAAAAGTGGAAAACCTTATAGTCTGGGAGCCTGCCCCGAAATAGTCACCCCATTTTACCATTAAGAATTGACCCCTTAAAGTTAGTTAGCCGTCGGGTTTCGCTCCCAGAGCCCCCAACAGAGAACCTAAAGTCGGGGTGATTTCACCCCATCTCCCAAATGCACCAAACTTTGTCAGTAGGAAGTAGTATGACTGGACTTTACAAAACACAAAAAACTGACAAAAGTTCCCGTCGGGATGGGGTGTCAGACGGCCCATAGGGTCCCTACGGTTTGAGGTCAATCAACTAAGCCGTCTTTTTGAATTCAAATTTACGTTTGATACATTGGAATTTAATCTCTCTTTCTTTTTTTTTTCTCTCTCTCTATGTCTCTGGCTCTGTCTATATCTCTCTATCTCCTTCTCCCTTGTTGTAATAATGGACAGTCGCTTGTCACGATATAACTGCATGATTTAGATCTAAAAAACAGCTACAGGTGGGTGAATACCCATGGTATGTTTTTCCCTGTGTGAAGGTAAATGAAGAAATATTCTTATCAGTGCCTGGAGAAGTAGGTGAATCAACTTTACAGAGACGTACTGTCACGAGGCTGATTCTTTACTCTGCAACGTGACACGAAGGAGCTGGATTTAGACCAGGGAAATGTAATGTGAATAAACAGAACCAATTTGATAAAGTTTCATTTTGAGAAGACCAGTAGTTTTTTCGTTTAGATATCGTAGGAGTTTCATAATTCAATAATACAATATTTAAATCTTTTAACCTGCAGTCGGTTTCCTGAATCCACAGATGAGTTTTCAGGCCCTTTATTTTTTAAATGATAAGTGATGTGATATGATTTCGATAATTTCATCTGACAACAAATTATGCTTCCTATGAAATTATTTAACCCGAAAAAGTTGTTTATATTATATTGGATGGCGGCCATTTTGGATTTTTGCATTTTACTCGACCACCTTTAAATATCCGCGGGGGCTCGTCAACTAATATTGATCAGTAGGCCAAAAGAGTGTTCATACCAAATTTGGTGCTTTTGTCCGCTCTGTGACGAAAATTTCCTTAAATGACCCCACTATAAAGGAAAATAAAGAAATATTCTAATCAGTGCCTGCATGCAGCAGTAGGTCTTTCAACTTTACAGAGGTCCGATAACACGTCGCCATTTTTTACTAACACGTTATATAAACAATTCACTGTGCACGACCGTGCAAATCTATAATGCCCGCCTCTAGATATGGAGCTGGCGTCCTTCAGCAGATGAACTAGCCTTTTGACAAGGCCCTCGTGACTTGGCTATTTTTCTCGGCAAGTAAGCTAGTAGTGGCTGCATAACAAGACTAGCCGCCCAGCCCGGTGAATGCGCAATCGAGCGACGTGAGTCCGAGGGCCTTTTGGAACCTGACCTGTATTTCTTATGTTATCCTTTGTTCCTAGCGAGGATCTGCTACCTTATAGGTAGGAGCCAATCAGCAAACGTATCTTCGCATGACGTCAGCATACCTTTGGTATGCAAATTCGCCTTCATCTAGTCTCGAGCTAGCGCGGCCCGTGCAAGCTACTAGTACATCAATCATGGAAAGCAAGCCCCGCAGATACCGTTGTGATTGGTCGATAATCCTCGGTAGGCGTGTT
Organism: Heliocidaris erythrogramma; assembly: GCA_025617745.1. Lineage (NCBI taxonomy): Eukaryota > Metazoa > Echinodermata > Echinoidea > Camarodonta > Echinometridae > Heliocidaris > Heliocidaris erythrogramma. Next base: position 13,984,508 of record CM046865.1, on the reverse strand, counting down.
AGCATACGAATGTCAACTCGTGAATAATTCATATCGGACGGTAGAAACCCAGGTTCCAAAAGGACTCGCGACTAAAGTCGCTCGATCGCACGTTCACCCGGGCCGTGTTGATTCTTTTCGTCGCCGGCTAGTCTCATCTCAGGCACAGCATGACGAGGAAAATAGCCAAGTCACGAGGCCTTGTCAAAAGGCTACAGATGGACGTGAGGAATCATTGGCTTATCATGAATATGCATTAGTATAAAGTCGACGCGTGTCGCAACATTATTTCCGATATGTGAATATTCACGTGCATGATCCTCTGGAAAGTGTTCTTATTGGTCAGTAGCTTCAGATCGAGCGATTTTCGGAAGGCAAAGCAGATAATGCGAACTTTTTCATAATAGGGAGGAAATCTTGTTTATTCCCACGTGCTGTGAAGAAATAAGTAGAAATTCAGATTTGTCATTATGCAGCTTTGCATATTTCATCACTATTTATTGCACGAGTAGTGCCAGGCATATTATAGTCATCTACGTCGCAACATCTGCTTGACAATCTCTCAACCTTAATGTTACATAAAAATAAGAAGCACAATCCATGTCGATGAGATATGATCCATAGACTGCGTCTTAGAGGCTTATATACAACTGAATAATTTTCTGTTTAAGACACGTAGACATCCTTCGAAAAATTGTGAATATTGTCATGAAACGGAGACAATACACCACTACTTGTTTGTTTGCTCTAGTTTCATCACTCAGTGTGCCGTCTTAAATACGGATTTCAATGTATTAGATAAATTATTATAAATGTTGAAAGAAAAGTGGAAAACCTTATAGTCTGGGAGCCTGCCCCGAAATAGTCACCCCATTTTACCCATAAGAATTGACCCCTTTAAAGTTACTTAGCCGTCAGGTTTAGCTCCCAGAGCCCCCAAGATAGAACCCCAAAGTCGGGTTGATTTCCCCCCTTCTCCCCCATGCACTTAAACTTTGTCAGTAGGAAGTAGTATGACTGGACTGTACAAAACACAAAAAATAACAAAAGTTCCCGTCGGGATGGGGTGTCAGACGGCCCCTACGGTCCCTGCGTTTTGATGTCAATCAACTAAACCGTGGCCACTAAAACAAATGCCTAGCGGTCAGTCTTTTCGAATTCCAATTTACGTTTGAAACATTGGAATTTAATCCGTCTGTCCGTCTCTCTTCCCTCTCACCCTCTCTTTCTATTTATTTTGTCTCTCTCTCTCTCTCTATGTCTCTGGCTCTGTCTATATCTCTCTATCTCCTTCTCCTTGTTGTAATAATGATCAGTCACTTGTCACAATAAAACTGGATTGAGATCTAAAAACACCTACAGGTGGGTGAATACCCATGGTATCTTTGTCCCTATCTGAAGGAAAATGAAGAAAATTTCCTTATCAGTGCCTGGAGAAGTAGGTGAATCAATTTTACAGAGACGTACTGTCACGAGGCTGATGCTCTACTCTGCAACGTGACACGAAGGAGCTGGATTTAGACCAGGGAACTGTGATGTGAATAAACAGAACCATTTCGATAAAGTTTCGTTTTGACAAGACCAGTTGTTCTTCGTTTAGATTTCGTAGGAGTTTCATAATTCAATAATACAACATTTCATTCTTTTAACCGACAGTCGGTTTCCTGAATCCACAGATGAGTTTTCAGAAGCCCAGCGAGATTGTTTCTTATCGGCCCTTGGACTTTGGGGACGTTGGGCAACTTGGTCATGTCCATTTGAAAGAATGCTGCCAACTGTTTGTAGTTCAAACTTACGATGCAAACTTAATCTGTGTTTGAAACATTAAACTTCACATTCACTCGTTATAACTAGGCTCTCGGAGAAGAATATTGATCCATAAATTTGAAAACATTTTGTGAGCTTGTCTATTGAGATCTAAACACACAGGTGGACGGATACTCATGGTACTTGAACCCTGTCTAAAGGAAAATAAAAAGTATTCTTATCAATGCTTGGAAGGGGTAGTGGGTAAAAAGTTGTCAGGGGGCAGTCTGCCCCTTTGCCCCCACCCCTCCCCATTGGGTACGTTAGTGGGACTGACAGCCCTACCATACTGAATTGAGCCTAAGAGTATAAGAGATCGACAGCCTAAGAGACGAGCAGCCAAAAGAACGGACGAGCCAAAACTGTCATGTACCCAACGGGATCGTCTTTCTCATAGCCCATTATAATTTATTTCTAGGCCATCGGTCATCTTGTCCGTGTCAATGTAGGCTTATTTTATTCAAACATAAAATGTGTTCAATCCATTTTTAAAAGTCAAATTCGTGTTTAATATCCCTGTCTGTGAGTTTGTTTGTTTGTCTGTCTCTCTGTCTCTCGCTGTCTCTGTTTCTCCGTGTCTATGACATTGTACCTTATTCTCCATCTGTCTGTCTGTGTGGGTCTCTCTCTCTCTCTTCGTCGTATTTATGACAGCTTCTGTTATTCTATTTTGGCCCGTCTCTCTAGCTCTCTCTCTCTCTCTCTCCCAACCAACCAATGCGTGTAAAATAAACATCACGTAGGCTGGTTCTTGATGCAAACATCGAATTTTTTAGTCAGTTTCTACTCTTTCTGTTCTAGCTTGAGTAATACTAAGACTGAGCTAAAAGGAGAGTGAAATATGGAGGAGCCCAAGGTGAAAGCTCCCAAATTCATTGAGATTGAATCCTGACATAATAGGATTATCATCAAAACAAAACAAAACACAACAGAAGGATGTCAAATATAGGAACAAACTTCAACAAAGCAAAGGCGCATTTAGGCGGTATTTACAAATAAAATTTACTTCGAATTCAAATTTATTGAAATAAAATCCTGACATAATAGGATTATCATCAAAACAAAACACAACACAACAGAATCATGTCAAAGGGCAACAAAATTCAACAAATCAAAGGCACATTTTACCAAAACAACGTTGTACATATCAGATTATACTCGACAGAAAAATAATGCGGCTAAATAGTATTTGAACTATCAAGAAAACAAATGCAAACAAACATATAACCATGGCAAGCACTGCCTTGTGATGTATTTCACTAAAAATTATGTGGGTGATTCCCCCCCCCCCCCCCCCCGGTGATTACGAAACGCACCCAGAAATCAGGGGAATTAAACCCAAGGGGCAAAAGAGGCAAATTCATTCTTTTCACGTAAGATTCACGACGATCTTTGCTGCTAAATCTTGCTCGTATCTTTAACTCTTTACGTGCCACCCAAGCAGCATGCCCGTGCCACGGTATATTTTCCCAAGGGGTAGTTTTACCAACATTTTCAGGTTTCGTCAACTATATCTAGTATAAAACTAGTACATGCAGTTGATCGAGGGATTACCAGGTTGCCAATTAAGACCGGATGGTGGTTAGTATACACAAATATTTTTGAAATACACAGTGGATATCATTTTGTTTATTGCTTCCTTTTATTGTGCCAGTTTGCACGTGCGGCACGCCTATACGATTGTGCAAATTTGCACTCATGACAAACATGGCAAATTAAATGTCAAAGAGTGATTCATGCTGAATTCACAACCTTTCACCCGCCGCATAGTTTATACGACCAGAATGCGACTGAATTTTGAAGGAAAAAGAAGCGATATGATTAGATATAGAATATAAATGTATTAGTCTAAATGGTTCTTCACTGACATCCAAAATTCTCATGTAGATAGTATTTTTCATTAAAATAATCCCGACTGCTTGGTGTTTTGAGGCTTCCAGTAAGAGAAAAGGCCCAATCGGCTGCGAATCGTAGTGACGTCATACAAGTCGCACGACTGGCTTTCGACTCGTAGCTCATGTGTTTTTTTTTTCCTCCAGTTTCTACAATAGGCCTATTCGTATGACCACTTGCACCCATTTTGAATATTATGAACAATTTAAATTGACATTCCATCGCATCCTACCCTTCAATATTCTTCAGTTTAGAAATCCATCCGTAGTAAGGTCAATCGTGTGGTGTCCGGTGGCGCTTATTAAAAAATGTAAATAGTACTTTTTTGGTAGACATCAAGCTTTCATCTTTAGAAATCGCGAGTAAAGGTTCATCCTAGGAAAGGTACCATGGATGGTTCTCTTGTCGACAGTTTACTTATGCAAGAGAATGGCCATAATTGACATCAGACTTGTGACGATGAAAACTCCCGTTGATGACAAGCAAGTAGCACCAGAAAGGGAATCTAGAGTGGATGACGTATAGAATAAAAAAATAATCGTGTATTTAGTTCTTTATTTTTGATTGAAAGGGTAATTTGTAGCCAATATCATGAATATATTCGCAAGTTGGGTAAGGTCCAACGAATAAGCAAACTGCAAATTTGCTTCACTGTTGTAAGATAACATTATTATGATGTGTATAACTTTGTCTCTATGATCATTTCTCCTTCTTATTTACATTTTCCCTCTATTCAACCTTCCACGTGTTTTCTTGAGGACATTGCTCCACTTACCTACATTCCTTTCTTGTCACCCCTATTCACCCTAAATCTTTTTGTTCTCTCCCAGGCCCATTAAACCTTGCATGCCATACCATCCACGATGACTCACTGAACATCCAACCCTAACTTACTTATCACATGACCCATTCTTTTCTCACTGGCACATACTTCTTGCAGACTTCTGATTGGTTAATTTTGTTTATGTACTTGTCAACCATTTTGAATTATACTTCAGTGTATCTCAAAACTTCTAGCCTGCAAGACCTGTTCTGTTGTGTCTGCTACACTGTAATTAATGAATTACAATGAGGTGTGAATAGTTTGTTGACACACGTGGGGGAGGGGCCAAGGGCATCGACAGGGTTCAAAAAATTAGGGGACTGATGGGGAGGGTGTAAGAGGGGAGCTGCCCCTTCCAAGGTTAGGATTTTGACATTTTGGGTGTTAACCTGCTGCTAACTGGAACCGGATGCTCCCTTTATTAAGCTATAGGAATAATGAGAAAGTCATCATTTTGGGCACTATAATGCGTTACGAGATAAACAGGTAAAAATCAAATAAAAAAATATCGAAGAGAGTGGTATAAGTTCGCGAATGCGTCTTACCTGATGCCGCAGAGTCATCATTGACGTGGTAGAGAGAGAGCGTCCCACTCGCGGTACCGGCCACCATCAACAACGGTTTATTCGTCGGGCTCTGATCCGCTGGAACGAACCTGGAAGCAATCAGTAATACATGAAATGTTGTAGTAAGGTGGCGTATCCAGATATTTATAAATGGATGTACCAGAGATAAAGGTTATGTCTCACGGAGCGGCGAATTCTTACCATGCTTACGAACGTTGCGATTTTTGGATTCGCCAACTTTTCAGATGAATGTGGGGGGGGGGGGGCGGGGCTTAGGCCTTTTATCCGAATATCTTTTATCGTTTATAGCTTTGACATTTTTTTAGAGTGAAAGTGTTATTTCGCCATCAAAGTAAATTAGAAAAGATATTTGCAATTACGATTTGCCCACCTGGGTCCCGTTTCATAAAACTTGTTATCAGTAACAACTGCCACTGACATTTCTATGACAAATCTTCTCTCATCAGTCAGAAGCAAGGATTTCATTAGCTTATAACAGTTATTGCAACTTTTTTTTTTATTGATAACAGGTTTTATGAGACAGGGCCCTGGCCTGGCTGTAGGAATATTAAGAGACGGTTGTCCGAAAAATGAATATTATTAGTTACACACTGCTTGTTCACGGAATACGGGAAATATCTACGTTCTGGTTCCATATTCCATGAGGTCGGAGGCCGAATGGAATATGGAACCAGAACGTAGATATTTCCCGTATTCCGCGAGAACAAGCAGGGTGCAACGGTTTTATCCCTTAAAATGTACACATATCATTTTTTTGTCAAGAATACGGAATTATCTCTCAGATAAAATGACCAATCAGATTACAGAATTCATGAAAAAAAAAGAGCCCACTAAGAGATAATTGAAAATATCTGAAGGAGAAGCTGCAGCCCCCTCATCTTGTACGCCTATGATCACTGTATACTTACTCAATGTCTTTCGGGTCGAGATCGCCAAGCTTTCGTGTGTTCAAAAGCTGCTGGAATGTCGTATTAATGTCGCCTCGTCTGTGGAGAGATTCGAAGCTCGCCTGGCCGTCCGCCGCAACCGTGTAGATTGCGATGACGGACGCGCGGTCGACGCCGACGAACAACACTGTCTTCCCATTGACGACGCCTACGTCGATTGATTCGCACTCGGGTCCCTGTTTTTGAACGACCAATTCGAGAAAATGTAATCAATAATGGCAATAACATAATATGATAGGGATACCAATTTAAATGCCATCCCAGCGCCGCTTCTTGGGGATCAGTGACGTAGAGTGGGTCCAGTCATTGGGAGGGGTGAGGGAGTGCAGACGTCTTACCGAGCGGATGGAGGTGTCGTGATATAGTAGTTCTTTCACTTTAAATGCCATCACTTGACTCTCAATCAAGGGGTTGAGGGTTTGAATACCAGCCCGGCACTTACGCCTTTTCACAAGACATCAATCAGTCCACGTTTGCCACTCTCCACCCAGGTGTACATGTAAATGGGTACCTGCACCTGCACCCTGTAAATGGGTACCTGCACCTGCACCTGAAATGCTGTTTATAGCACTTGTAGTGTGCTAATTTACCAGCAAAAAAAATATGTGACCGTGGCGAGCCTCGAACCAGGTTCCGCTGATTGAGAGGCGCTGACGTTACCGATGGACTAACGAATGCTTCTTGCAATCCAGTTTAGTCATGGGAGTCAAGTAGATAACATGAACTATGTGGTGTCGTAAATTCACTATGTAACAATATGATCTGCTCAAAATCGTACAATGTCAGTTAGTCTAGCGGTAATGCCAGCAATTCTCGATCAGCGGACCCTGGTTCGAAGCTCGACCAAATCATTTTTTTAATGAATGTTTAGCAGTTTAAGGAGCCGGTCCAGCTCCCGTGAAAGTGCTGAAATAGCACGCTGTGTGCATTCAATAGCACTCTGAGTGCAGTCCCTATGCATGCCCTCAAAAAGTGCTATATACAGCACTTCAGTTTTTACAGTGTACAGATGACGTCAAAATAAGACGTCCTCTTGCCGTCTTGCGTTGGTGCAAGTTGTCGTCTTATTGACGTAATTACAGGACGTAAAAAAGACGAAAACCACGACGTAAATATCACGTAATTTTTACCACTTTCTGCTATCAGGGCAATTCTTGATATCAACAATTCGATTTCTTGATATCAACAATTCAATTCTTGATATCAAGAATTTGAAATATTGATATCAAGAAATGAATTCTTGATCAGCAATTCTCGATCAGCGGACCCTGGTTCGAAGCTCGCCCAAATCATTTTTTTTATGAATGTTTAGCAGTTTAAGGAGCCGGTCCAGCTCAACAAAAATTCATTTCTTGATATCAAGAAATCAAATTCTTGATATCAAGAATTGAATTGTTGATATCAAGAAATTGAATTGTTGATATCAAGACATCGAATTCTTGATATCAAGAATTGATTTCTTGATATCATGAAATGGGATTAAGTGTTAAAAGGGCTTGCCATACGTACGTGGAATTCATCTGCGCAAACACCAATGAAATGTTGCAATTCAAAATTTGTTATGACAAATAAAATCTTTTCACTAAAATCAAGAAAAAAATAAATCTCAGTATACCACCCATGTTGAGTGTCATGTGCGCTTAGGATTTAGACTCTTTCACCAGAGCACTTCTAGGATTTTTTCGCGAAAATGGCTAAAAGCTGTGTAAAACATATGCGCTCTCCGGGCACAGCCAGCATGGCAAGAGACTGACAAAGTTAGAAAAGGCTCAAGGTGAATATGCACACAGACTAATAAAGCCCTACCCGATTATCTGATCGCTTATCAGCGAGATCAGGAGGAGACTCCGAGGCTGGTCTGTCGGGGTACGTCTCCGAGTTGAAGACGTCGGGATACTGTTCAGCGATTAGACGTTCGATGTTGTCGCCGCTGTCATAGACACGTGTGAAATGGTCCGCCCTCAGGATGGAAAAACCTCGACCACCAAAAAAGAAGAGCTCTTCGATTTTGCCCTCCTCCGTTTGGCTCAAGCCATCCGTGACGCTAAACTCCAGGCGACCTGAGATGAAGGTTTTGTTAATCATATTTTATTCCCTTTTTGGGGGGTATAGATTTTAATTGTGTCATAATTGTGGACATCTCTGTCGTACAAGTCACTAATACGGCCCTAACGTCAGCAACTGACGCATCGCGTCAGCCGGGCTTAAAGGGGTACTCCGGCCTGAAAATAATATTAATTGAATGAATAGAGTAAAATTAAACAAGCAAAACACAGAAAATTTCATCGAAATCCGATAAAAAATAACAAAGTTATTGAATTTTTCAGTTTTGCATTATTTTGGGAAACAGTTATATGCATGTCATCATGAATATGTAATGAGTGAGCTGATGATGTCACGTCCCCACTTTCCTTTTTAAACTATATTATATGAAATCTTCATTATTTCATTTTTTCATACATGTCTATAAAAATATCTCCCTTGTAACAAAGTTACAGCAATGACGAACTTACACATTAAATAAGGAGTCAGTCCTTTCAGTTATAGGCTTGGAGCAGAAAATTTGAATAATTGCAATTTCATATAATAAAATACAAAAGAAAAGGTGGGGATATGACATCATCACTCACTGCATATTCATGATAACGTGCATATAACTGTTTTACCAAAATAATGCAAAACTTAAAAATTCCATTATTTTCTTCATTTTTTTTCATCCGATTTCGATGAAATTTGTAGTGATTTGTTTGTTTAATTTTACTCAATTTTATTCAATTCATATTAATTTCAGGCCGGAGTACCCCTTTAAGGATTTTTTCGAAAATCGACTTTCATCGGGGAACTGGGGGGGGGGGGGGGCAATATCAACACAAACAATGAGTGCATACAACTTATCTGTATGACAGCATTTATACTTTGTAACTTCTTCATATTTATATAAAGTGGAATTCCGAAGAAAATGTATCATAATTATATGAAATAAAAGAGGGGGACGTGTTGAACGATTTTTTCTTCCGCGCTTAAAATGGCCTTCCCGAAATGAAATTAGAAGACTTTAAAGTTTCAAATTTGACACCTCCTTGGTATTTAGTTCACGGAGAAAAAATTCGAGGGATTGCAGATGACGTCATGGGGTGAATGAAATCTCAGACGCGAGCGCTAGTTTAGCCTCTAATCGAGGCGTTGTGCTGCTCTGTTGATCTTTTTCGATCCTCGAAACCCGCGGAATCATCCTCCGATTATTGCACGGGAAGTCTTGCGGAGTTAGCCTCTAATCGAGGCTATGTGCTGCTCTGTTGATCCCATTTTCGATCCTCGAAACCCGCGGAATCATCATCTGATTATTGCACGGGAAGTCTTGCTCAGCACTAGCCTCTACGCACCCGTCAACGTTACTTGTTGTGTTTAACTTTGAAATCTTTCATGAATAATTCAGTTCCTGGTAGAGAAAATGAACCAATCAAAAGCTTCTGTGACGTGGCGTGAAGAGACCGCTCAGCTGATTCCAAACATGGGGAAAGTAAAAATTTGTTATCGCAAATAGGACATGATAATTTCCACATATATAAGAAAAGTATGACTGTTGACCATTTTCTTTTTGAAAAATGAACAAACATCTATTTGTGAGTGGAGTTTTTATCAAAAGAAAAGAAAAGTATACATAATTTCAGCTTTATCCCGCTATCTGCCCTTTTTGGTCCCCACTGAATAATGGAAGAGCTCAATCTTTTCCGTTACGGTTCCCCTTTTATTTGACTGGTTACACGCGCTGAACAATAGAGTTCAGTCAACGGTTTAAATCTAGCTGTGTGTTAAAAATGTTAACGAGTCGTACTGCCCTATATGCGAAGGTTGTTGAATGATGCATGCAGTCTCGTACGTCTTGAATATATGAATATTGATGGCATTGACGGGTGATTACCTTTGGGGCTATCCATGTTTTTTTACCGTACCGCTAATGCGTCAAATTTCTCATAATACGGTTTATTCCGTCAAGACTAGTCGGCATGAATATTCATGAAAACGAACTGTAGGGATAATTATCTTAAAACGAGCAAGGCCATTGAGCAGCTGTTCTGTTCGGCGCAATCGGATAATCTGGTGCGCTATCGATGAAAGGAGGGCGAGTTCGAATCTCGGCAGAGGAATAAATTACGAAATTTTTCTTTTGCTGATTTTAAAAGTGATGGGAAACTGAGTAAGAAAATACACGTCAAACACGTGTAGTCTCTTTCAAAGTCTTCACATTGGATAGCCCCAAAGGTACAGGAAAAAAAAAAAAGATTCGCGGCCCGGGCGGCGCGCGCATATCTGCCATTGCATTGTAATCTTCGTTCAAGTTGTCATATATATGCATATGATTTGAAAGTTTTGAAAGTGTTTTTGTGGGTTTTACTTCTTGGAGATCAAAATTTTGTAAGGTTATGGCATCACCTGTTATATTTAGTGAAGACCAGGATGATTTAGAAATGGTCTTTGAACGTAACTGAAAACAGTCAATGCGAAGAGGGTATTGGGCACGTTCAACTCACAACTCAGCTCAGCCTCGGAATGCATGAATCCTCAGTTGTCATACATTCACTGAATCCAATTTTACTCAATAAACCTTGATTTGTAGATCTACTGCTACTCCAAATATAAAAACGATACATGTACTCGTTGTTGTATGGATCGGAGAAAAGGAGATTATCCAATTATTAGCGCGATATGAAATAAAAGAAACGAAGTCGTCGATAAACGTAACCCAGCTAGGCAGAATGCTGCACTGAAATTGCATATGCGCAATAGGCCGCACCGAGTCTGTGTGAAAACAGAATTCACCAAACTACTTTAAATTTATATGAGAAAATTTCTTATCTTAACGCATCATTATTTCAAATATATTCTTTTTCAAAGAAAGTGGAAGATATACGATCATCAATAATGCATTTGTATTTGGTTTTGCATCGTCTGCTTCATCGACGGCGATTGCATCGACTGCACATGAGATACTAAACAACATCTGTATTCGCGGCCTATTAAACTAACATTTTAATGTAACAGACTTCATTTACACGAAACGTACAATTTAACACAAGAATTTAAGAAGTATGCAATTATATTTCATATTTTGCTTTATTCAGACCAGACGGGTCGTGGATATGGGGTGCAAGCATTCGACATTTCCCTCTCATCAAGCTCGTCTTCGTGCTCAACAGTAATGAGCTGCGCGATACTTCCGGGTTTGCTTTTCACCCTATGACGTCATCAAATTGCCCTCAAAAAATGACAGATCTTCTGATTGTCCCGATTCAGAATAAAATTTTCTAAGCAGCCGTTTTCCTAAACAGCCTTCTAAAGGGGTTAAAGTAAATGATTTGGTGTTTTTCATGCCCTAAGCTTCAAAAGGGTATATAATTTGACAATTTTCGTGTTTTCTTCGGTATTCTCCTTTAAACATTCTTATTTGTCATGTGAATTTGATTTAATTAAAGTTGAAAGGGATTTTACTCGAGCGGTATTATGGGCTCCTGTAATTACCTAGTCTCATGTCATCGTTGAGGGCCTCTCTCAAAGATTGTGACACAGTGCTTGCAAGTTGATTATCTGTTTAAAAAAAATGAAATAAAACAACATGAAAGTGTCGTAGTCGAGTGGTTTGGCCACTTGACTGAGAATGCGAAAGGTTCAAGCCAGTGTTAAAGCACGGGGTTAATATCATTCGGAAAGATATCGATCTCCATTTGCCATACCGTACCCAGGAGAGAAGTGGGGATCCTGTTTCATAAAACTTGTCATCAATGACAAGTTTCAATAACTGTTATAAGCTACTGAAATCCTTGCATCTGATTGGCTGAGAGCAAAATCACCGACACTTGATGAAACGCCCCCTTGGTAGGGTGCAGAAAGTCATTGTGCTTGAATTTGCCATAATGACCTTTCGGTAACCTCACTCCACAGGAAATGAAGATGGTGCACACACTGTAAACATATAATGACCCGATGACCGCGGTAATATTGTAAAAGGGCTGAATATGGACATTTGGGATTAGGTGCTTTGTAAATCTAAGATATTTTTATTATCAAATGTTGGAAGTATTGAGGAAGTAGATTAGTTACTCGATGAAGCGGATGAGAAAGAGGAAAAAAGTTTAGGGGAGAAAAATAGAATAAGAAGAAGCAGAAGAGGGTATCAAAATAATGTTCTTTATCAAGCCTGTAAACAACGTGTAGATTCTGCAGATACTGTAAATATGATACAGAATCGACGAGGAGGGGGGGGGGGGGGGTTGAGGAGGTGCACGCACGCTCTTTACAATGACCAACTCCCACCAAATTAATGTAGTGAGTTGTGACCACAGGGTTGTGACTTTTGGTTGTGATAATATTTAATTTGTCTATGGTTGTGACCTGCGCACGCACGCTCATTCAAAGGTCAAATTTACGGAGTGCCACAACTATTTCTAATCTACTAGCTAAGGTTTTACTATAGGTTAGCGCCTCTCTAGATTAAAAAAAAAAGATCCTCGTATGAATTTCCAGCCGCTTACCATCGTGAATGCTCTCTCCTCGTCGGGCGTCACCCCAGTAAGTACGGTCGAACCGGTAATCGAGGTCGCTTCCCTCGTCGGCCGTGGCAAGGTAGCCCACACCGTCGATCTCAAAGTACTTGATGGCATCGGGCATATAAAAACTCTTGATGTCGAACCCGGTGTTGAAGTTGATAGCTATCGGTTAAAAATTCATATTAAACAATCGCATTAAAATGTACAACTTTCCCCAAACAGTTTGATTTGGGTCATCCTCTAAGTAAAATTCTTCAAGTCAATATAACACATAACGTAGACTTGTGAGTTATCCTGTCTTGATAAAGAAATGGCGTTTTAAAGCTTCAGACTAAATATTCTTTGGTAGATTGTTATATTTTGTTTCTTTACACGTCTATTTGGCGGTATCATTAACAAATCTCATTTAAACAGCTAGATTAGAGATAATTTGACCGCGTCAGCTTTCTCTTGTTTAAATTGCTTCCAAGATTTTATGTATGCATGTGTGTATCCCCCCCCCCCCAGAAGTGTAGATTACATGTAAGGTCTGCGGATCGACCTTTAACGCCACCATCCGAAAGACGCGACTCAGTTTCGAACCTGGGTCCGATCAAAGTCAGTTTGTAGGCGAAGACAGGGAGCTGACGGTGGACATTACCATGATTACCGCTATATAGACCAACTTACATCTCCCTGTATCATGCAGGTTTACAGTTTGTTTTCACAGATACAGTGGCATTACCTGGGTAGCCATTCACTTGGCATTATTTTGTGTCATGGTAGGGGAGGAGGGGGGGGGGGGGGGGGGGGGGGGGGGGGGGGGGGGGGGGGGGGGGGGGGGGGGGGAGGGGGGGGGGGTGCCAGCGGTCGTTTTAGGCGGGTAAAAATAATGCCAGAATAAAAGGCCGACGACTTAGGGGATGGTGTGGGAAGGGAACTGGGACGGTATTCAAATCAAAACGCGCATTAAGTTAGCATTTTACTTAGCATTTGGCTTGGCTACGTAAACTGGCTTAACCTGTATTCAGATTAAATTTAAGCACTTTACTTTAGCGAGCGGACTTTAAGGCAAAATACTTACTGTTATCCATTGTGACGTCACATGTCCTGTCCAAAATCATGCGCAATAAATGCGTCACAGTACATGCACGCTTCAACAAAATCATGCGCAATAAATGCGTCACAGTAGATGCGCGCTTACATGGTTTGCTTGTGCGCAGCTTATACTACTCCACGTATGAAAGCCATACGCCAATCAAGTAATTTGCTTAATGGGGTGTTGCAAGAAAGTTGCAATCAATTGCAAATTGCAGCTGATCGGTACTGACCAATCAAAATCATTGTTGCAAGCGCATCTTCTTCAGAATGGTTGTTCTGATTTGCTTTACAATTTGCAATTGATTGCAACTTTCTTGCAACACCCCATTAGGGTAAAATACTTAGCCGAAATATTCAACTGAATACCAAAGTGCTTAAGTATTTTATCTCAGCCAAAAACTAAGTAAACTACTCATATTTCATTGAATTGAATACGGGCCCTGATTATCTTATCTTTACTTTGCTTTCCTTCTGTTCTCTCTTTTCTTTTTTGTTTTGTTCACCATCTAAGAATGGGGAGAGCGCGTGCCCCCATGTCCCCATAGCGGCAGGCGGGGACAAACCGACCAGTGGACTCTTTTAAAACCCAATCTGGCATTCCTTAATTACAAATATTTGTGTCTTGCCTATAAGAGATATTTCGGCATTGTACCCCCCTCCCCCTTTACATAATCCTGTATACGCCCCTGTCCATAGTTACGCCACTGTACAGAATGATCATGGAATTAATTCTTTATACCGTCATCTCTGTCACTGGCATCCAAACTGAGGTTCATCCAGCTCTTGTTGCCAAGTGGAATGATCTCAACAATAACTTCGGTTTCAAGATTCAACAAGGCAATCGCATTGTTTTCCTAGAATTTTCATTCACATTAGAAAAAGAAAGAAAAGGAAATCGAAAAGTGAAATACTGCATCATGCTGTAAACTTGTATAATCTGTTCTTTGTATTTTATTGGACGCTTGTATAGGGCCTCCACGCTCAACAGTATATCCAACGCTGACGGCGTTACAGGAATATTACAAATGAACAAATGAAGAAATAAGTATGCATATACCATGATTTTTTTTTTTGTTATTTAATAATTAATCAATAAAGAATTAATAGATAGATAAACAAAAAAATCAATAAATCAATAAGTAAAAAAACAAGAGGCATAAATATCTAAATTGATAGATAAATTTCGTCACGAAAATAATAATTTCAACCTAAAAATTGAGTGAATGAAAAAATAAATAAATAAATAAAAAGACTAATTAAATTAATGAATTAGCAAATAAATGAAAAGAATAGATAATCATATCATGTTACTAACTTGAAGATTAATGTAAGCCACATTGTCACTTGGGTTGATAGCTATGTACTCAGGTTCCACACTCTCTGACAGCGTCTGTTTAGTAAAGTTGGTATAGTGACCATTGTACGGGAAACGCACTCCGAGGTCTGCATACTTTTGGCGCCTATGAAATATAGAAACAAGGGGGAGGGCTTTCCCCGATAAGTGTGAAATTACAAGTATTCGGGCAACCGTCCTCTTGTTATTATTTGGGCAATCGTCACCCAGCGAGAGGGTTTATATCTTATTTTTAATTAGTATATTTTTGTGACATTACATTTTTTGTTCGCTTGCTTATCTTGCTCGTAGATTTTAGAAATAAATTTGAAATTCGAATGAGAGTCCCCCCCCCCCCCCCCCGCGCCAACACGGCGACATTGTGGCCGTATATGCGCCTATTATATCAACGGATCGACATATGCTTATTTTTTTCCATTTAGTTTTGCTTATATTCATGCTATTGAAATTGAATTGAAATTGAATTCAACTTTTCTTTTCTTTCTTTCTCGTTTCTTCTCAAAGGAACCCATTATAAACTATTGCATGGATGGATAACTAAAAAGTGAAATGGGGGGGGGGGGGGGGGCGGGAGAACATAAATCACGTATTGAATGAAATCATAATCTTTCATAAAACCTCTCAGTTACCTGTCATCAAAATCATTGAATGTGACGACCTTCAAATCAAAGGTCGGGTTGGCAAAATCCCCATTGATCTTGATGATGGACACCATTCCTTCCGGGTTGAGAAAATATTCTTCCGTTGCGTCATCACCGGCTGTTCCTTCGTTGGCTGTCAAGATCTTACGACAATCGGGGGTGAAGGTCAGCATCTCTGGTTGGCTACTGACTATAAAGAAACAACAAACAGACAAGGTGTAACCAGGAGAAGAAGAAAATTCATAACCGAGTTAACCGAACAGAAACAGCTTACTCATAGTTTAGAAACTACGTTCAAACTATATTGCAAAAATAATAAAATATTACATGCAAGGGCGGATCCCGAATTTTGTCAAATAGGGCGCACAAATCTCATAAAAAAGTTCATGATAAGCAAAAGAAAAAAAAGGTCATCACACTTTCTAGGCTCTCTTTGTACTTTCAAATTCTCTGACAAGCAAAAAAGGGTCATCATATCTTAAAGGAGAGGGGCACAATGTACACTTTGGTTTTAAAAGGTGAGCAAGGGCTCAAAGTCCCCCCCCCCCCCCCCTCAAAAAAAAAATAAATAAATAAAAATAAATAAATAAAAAATAAAAAAAATAAATAAAAAATTAAAAAAATACTTAAATAAAGAAATTAAATAGAAAATTATAAAAATCCGTCACTGACACGTACTGATTTGTTCATGGAGTTGTGTAAACTCCCCGGTTTGACGATTGTATTTCTGGTGAAGGTAGATGGTACCAGACTCCTGCGAGTCGGAGCCCTGGATGACGTAGGCGACGAAAGGGCCGCAGTGAGCGATGTCGTTGGCCCGATGAGCTATGGGTTGCTTGTAGACGATCTCGGGTTGGTAGACGTCATCGTAGTCGACGATCTGCAGATAGTCATCACCTGAAAAATTGTAAACATTATGATACTCTCGAAAATTACTCATCCTAAATGTTTTTCTTGGTTTTCGATCCATACTTCTCCTACTATTACTAGACTACTACTACTACTACTACCACGACGACGACGACGACGACTACTACTACTACTACTACTAGTAGTACTACTACTACTATTACTACTACTTCTACTACTACGACTACTACTTCTACGACGACGACGACTACGACGACGACTACTACTAATACTAGGCCTACTACTACTACTACTACTACGGCGACGACGACGACGACTACTTCTACTACTACTTTTACTGCTGCTGCTACTACTACTTCCTAAAATACTACTACTGACAAAATCCAGATTAATTTTTCTCGAAAGCACGTACTGTTACACTGGCAAATTATTCCATACTTACTAATGTACAGAAATACATTTTGGATGCATTTTCTTTTAACATAAATAATGAAAAAAAAATAATTAAAAAATCTGATCGTTTCCTCAACTTAGCTACCAAGACAAACTACTCTTTACCGATCACGTAAGCGTATCCCTCAGCAGCATCGTAGGCGACTTGCTCCACCGAGTCAGAGTCGATATCGTACCTCGGTGACGACAGGTACGAGTACGGGATATAGATCGTTGATATGTATTCAAGCTCAATCGCCCCTTCACTCACGGAGGAGAACGCCACCAACGTTCCAAAAAGAGCACATATCATCAGTCTCGGGGACAACATCTTGTATAAGAAAAAAGAAGATAAGATACCAGAAAACAGACATTAACAGACGAAGGAAGGGAAGAAATGAGGAAATGGGAAAAGAGAATGGAAGAGTAGGGAAAAGATAAGGAGAAAAATACAAGACAAGAATTTAAAAGAAAAGATTTTTTAAAAGATAACAGGGAAAGAAGGAAAGATAACAGAAGAAAATGAGAGGAAAGAAACCAGGAGGTATAACATCAATCCTAAAATAATGTGAAGTAAATATATATATATATATATATAATTTTCCACGTGATTTTCATAAGAGGTGCTATCGTGAAGATTGAGATTGTAATTTGTTCAGTTTCTATGCGCTGATTTCTATGCTTTCTTTGTTTCTTCTCATCCTGATCTCAAGCATGCTAATTTCCAGCTTCTTTTCTTTGCTAATGGGGAAATAACTCCGCTTTTAATAGGTTCTCCCACATCTGTATATACTGTACTACGTTTACTATAACTACTGGAAAATACTTACCATACTGAACTGCCATCATAATTATATGTATTACTCTTTGTATTATGTCATTTGATTTATATGCTTTTATTCTGCTTTCTCATTGTAGAGGTGTTGTGGTCTAGTGGATAAGTCACCGGACTGCAGATCACAAGGTACGGGGTTCGAATCCCACCACAGCACTAACGTCCTTTGGCAAGACAATAATCTACATTGCCACTCTCCACCCAGGTGTAAATGGGTACCTGATATGCTTGAGTGCAAGTTACTTTGGCAGCTCGGCTATAACCAGGGTAATAATAATGTCTAAGCGCCATGAGCGTCACTGCGTGACGGATATGAGCGCTATATAAGTGGCCACTATTATACAGTATGTACACTGAACGTGGAAACAAACAAATCAAATCAAATCAAAATCAAATTTATATGATTTTGTTCATGATGCACAATCTGGTCGAACACGGTAGTCTCTCATGTATTACATTTCGCATATTTATATTATTATATATTTATAATAATAATTTTAAATATTGTTTTGTTATTTTCCTGTTAAGTGATCCTTCAGTCTTGTGCTGCTCACCGGATTTTACACATGTATTGTGCTTGCCTAATATTTCGGTGCACCCTGGATTTTGAGATGACTTTTTTTTTTACTTGTGTATTACATTGTGTATTTCACACTTGATGAGCTTGTCTGGGCTTTCCAAAGCATTAATTGTTACGGGTTTAGATACAATATAAAGCTAATCTATATAATATAATGGTTTGATACTAAATTATGGGTATCCAACCAAGAAAAGTTAAATTTAATGAAACCTAGAAGTGTCAACCTAATGTTATACAGTATTCACATAATGTGTAACTATAACTTGCTGCACATTTGTCAGTACCCAGGCAAGCTCATTGCGGGAAATACAAAAATGTTGAACTCGACTTTTTTTTATTCCATAACTTCATTGGATATATCAGCTCCACGGTTTTTGTGGGGTGTGTTTTTTTTAAACCAAAATAGAAATAATCACAAAAAGTCATAACAAAAGTTGATGGTTATCTCAATAAATTATACTACCATATGTTTTCCATTTATCATGCATTGATCAATTTCATAGCCGTTCAGGAATTGCTCAAGCGGGATGATTCATTTCTACGAGCTTGCTTCGTACCTCCTTGCCTGCAGCACCAAGTTCATCAGCATGATCAGTTTGCAATCTGGCAATTCTCGCTACCCCAAATACGCAATTCGCCAACAGATGGCGTTTGTCATGCAAAACACGCATGCGCAGTGCTGACAATATCCCGATTGGGTCGGTCTTTGTGTTTGTCTTTTTGCATTGAAAATGTACACAGGTATTACAAAAAATCCTCGAGTTTGAGTTTCCATAACTTATTGAGACAATTGGTTGCATTTTCAAAATTTGAGTGGTTTATGTCATGCGATCCAAAAATTAAGCATTTTAGCACTCATTTTATTTATAAGCCGTAGTATTTCAATACGGACCGGAAGTGAAGTTGCGAAGATGCGGGCCATTTCCATGCATAATATTGCCCTCTACGTCGAAAATTGCATATTTGAGGTAGCGAGAATTGCCGAGTTAAAAAATATGTGTATTTTATGTGGGGAGGGGGGGGGGGGGGGGGTTGTTTTATTTTTAGATTGGCAATGGGTACGTTAAAAAGTAGCCGTAAAAGAAAGTAATTTCCTTTTGTTTTCTATTCGACTCTTCATATATTGCTTTATTATTTTCACTGTTATTATTTTTTCATCAATTCAGAAAAGGAGAAAAGTAATAACAAAACTTGATAGTTATCTCATGAATAGACTGCCGTATATCCTCCGCTATATAAAACACCAACAGTCGGATCAATGTCATATAGGATTGAGCTGTTTACATAGGAAATACTTAAATGGGATGATTGGTATTTTTACAAGGTCTTGTACCTGCATTAACTTCCTGGATTTGACATTGGGAAATGTATTTTTTCAGCTTTTTTGAAAATTCTGCAGGGCGGTGCATGCGTGTTAGAAAAAAATGGGTCATTTATCAATAACAGTTTCAAAAGTACTATTAAGACGGATCAAACTACTGATACAGTTGGTCTAAACAAATCCAGTGACCAAGGTAATAACACACATAAAAGCGCTTTGATCATTTAATATGAAAGGCGCTATATAAAAACAGTTATGTTAATAATAATGATAATAATTATTATTATTTAATGTTGTTATTATTATTATTATAACGGGGAAAAGATTTACTTCATACATCTACTCACTGGCTAAATAAATGCTTCTTTATGGTATCGCAATACAATGATTACATTCGTGCAGTCATTTAAGTCATACTATGTTTTTGTCAAAATGTCCCTTTTGATGAGATAGAATTGTGAAACAGTGGCTAAAAGTTACCGTGATACGGTCAATCGAATACATAGCCCCCAAACAAAGTAATTCCCCAGGCTCTAGATAACATCAATACTCAGGTCTAAAAAAAAAATCTCTGACAACAATACAAAACTTACAACAAAACAATGACGGTTATACTTTTTTTTGGGGGGGGGGGGCCACCGCCCTCCCCGTAACGCCGCCCCTATCAATCCTATAATCATTTTACCTCCTGCTACCCCACTGACATTAATTTTCTTTCTGAAATAATACAGTGTTCTGCCTATACCCTTGATAATGATAGTGACAATAAATAGTCATTTAGTTACAGATATTTTGTCAGGCTCAATTAATGCTTGTAGAGATACCTGATTATTTAGCCAGTTTAAAGCTACAAAAATGGCACATAATGCACAATATACATGTTGAAAAGTTTGCATAATTAATTAAATTTGTTAATTCAGACTGGTATTAAAGTTTGATCTGGCTTTAGAAGAGTCCACTGATATATGGAGCGCCAAATGTCAACCTTTGCTTTCCGTAAAAAAATGCTGAAATTCTGTTTTGAAATCAAAAGGCCTAAACAAATGCATTATTCATTTGAATGGAAACTATAAATTATTTCATTGTGGCACATATCCTTTGGTTACAAATTTGAGCAATTTTCACGAGCTAAAGAGGTTGACAATTGGTGCTTCGTAAATCAGTGAAGTACAAGCAATTTAATCTGCGTTTACATCTGACCTAAATTAGTCTGCATTTATGCATACCGCCCATTTAGCTTTTGAATTCTAGAATTCTAAAATTGTAAAGCTGTATTTCAATGCTTACCTTCGAATATACCATGTTGTAAAGTCTGATATCACGATAAACCTTTATGCTTCCTTCCTTCCTTTCTTTTGGGCTAATATTTATATATGATTTGGTACTTCACCAGTTAAGTAATCTTTACAGTCAAGAAACTTACAGGCAGGAAAATCTTAGCATATCTATGAAAATGAACCCAATCTACCAATTTCCTGAACATCCATATTGAAAAAATCTGTATTTTGTAATAAATTTACCTTATAGTACTTCTCGGGGAAGCTGTGCAAAAAATCCACAGGGATAAGCTACAAAAACTCCAGAATATATATGCTAGAATGATTTTGAATAAGGATTATCTCAGCATTCCTTGTTACTCACGCTGAAATGGCAGTCAGTAGGGCAGTTTATCAAATATCAATACTGAGTTGTTTTTTTTTTTTAATACAAAATAATCTAATACCGACTTATCTAGAATCATTGATATGTAAACGAATCGTCAATCAGTCTTTAAAATGCCCCCTCCAACTACCCCGCCCAAAGCCAGAATATTAATAATTTCGAATCTCAGCCCGACACTAGCGTATTTTGGCAAGACACTAGTCCACATTAGTCCACATTTGCCACTCTCCACCCAGGTGTTAAATGGGTACCTGCATGGCAGGATTATTCCTTGAAATAAATGCATTTTTAGTCATTTCCTTTCATAACGTGCATCATACATTCATTGTCCTTAAGTATGAAGGATTAGAGATCCACGATTTTAAAAAAGAGAAAAAAGATTGGAACTCGATCATCTTTGAAATAAGAAATAGTATTAAAAATACAAAACAAATCAAACAAAGAAAAAAACAATAACCAAAATGTATGACTACCGTACAAATATAGTCAAATGATTTTCGTTCAGGTTATTTCGTTACCGTACTTATATAACGTATTTTTTAAAGAAAAATCAATACGACTGGATTATAGAGACGTCTATAATCTGCCAGTGTATATTGTAGTTCACAAATTGCCATGTGCCGAAACTTACTGATCTTGTAAATAAAATAACAACTGGTAATTATTTTAATCAAACAAACAAATTCAATACTACCTTACCTTGAATAACTACCAGAGGGACGTTCAGTTCGATACTGTCTCTTCACCTGATCTCGACAGGTCTGCCAGAATTATAACCTGTTTATATCATTTTTATCTCTCACTTCAGGAAGTTTGAACCTCCATCGAAACAACGAGCATTAAGTAATTTCCCTTTCACGTAGGATTCTGGTCTTTTCATGGGCTCCAGGTTTATTCAGTACAATTGATGAAAGTCTGGATTGGAATGCGGTTATAACCCACACATATTTCTTTTGTTTTTGTTTGAGAAGGATGAATATTCATTTCTACCGTATGACAGGTGATGTGCTTCCAGTTTTGAAATGACGGAATCAGCTTTGGAAGAGTTGGAGGTGGAGAAAACACAAAGGATTTACACCCGATTAAAGGCCACGGACTTAATAGTTTATGGTATTGATTGTGTAAGGTAAGCCCTACTATTTAATCATCATTATCATTTTTTTTATTTTCTTTCTTTTTTAGAGAGGATAAAAAGAGGATGAAAACCTGATTTACAGGGCCATCCGATATAAAGGATTAATATATTCATTACTACTTTTCAATCTTTATGGGTAAAGTATGTACGTGATTGAATGAAAGATTCAGCCCAATATACAATCTCGCTGTGTCAAAAGAGAATGTTTGCCTCTTGGTGTATTTCTGTGTTTTTGAAAGCCTTTCCCATTGATACCTAGGAAAAACTACTCAGAACTCTCACAAATGTCATTTGAGAGATAAATAACTCACTACAAGTTTTGTTTTGCTTTGTTTTCTGTTTTTTGTTTGTGTGTTGTTGTTTTTTGTTTTTGTTTATTTGTTTTAGTTTTGTTTTGTTTGATTTTTTTTGGAGGGGAGTTGGTGTGGGTTTTTTGTTTGTTTGTTTATTGTTGTTGTTGGGTTTTGGGGTTTATTTGTTTGTTGCTTTGGGTTTTTTTTTTTTTTTTTTTTCTGGGGGATGTTATTTTGATAGCTCTAACTCTTTCGCCGGTTAATTCCACATAGCGAGAATCATGGGGAGCGCCTTTATGGTCATTGTGTGACCAGGCCTGGTTATATTTTTTAAACAGTCTATCCATAAATGGTACGATTGTTGCATAACATTCTATTCAAATGAAAGAACAGCAACAACAAAAGATTTGTTTGAGGGACCCCAGAGGGAAAAGCATGGTTACCCATCATTTTTTAATAACACTGAATGAATGAATGTCACATGAAAATCATAACTTCCCGAGAAATATGAAAAATATGACCCAACATGTAACGATTTCATGCATCTTTATTCTGAATTACATTTTTTTCCTTACTACAGTACTAATTTACTTTTTCATCACAATACAATAAACAGATAAAAAGAACTACAGTACATAAATTGATCTAGACCTTATATCTAATTTAGCTGTAAAATGACTGACGATAGACGAATGAGAGTCATGTAGTTTTGAAAGAGAGAGACAGAGATACAGATATAGGAAATAAAGAAACAAACATGATTTACATAAGGTTTAAGTCAAGGTTATATTACTCACATTCCTGAAACAACTCATCAAAGGTAACGAGTTAACTGAATGACGAAAAGTATAGGCTGGTGATAATGAGCATAATGATACTCAGAGGCGGCGGAACGTCGGGCTCGGACAGTGGAAGTGGAGGGCGGGGGGGGGGGGGCACATTTTATCCGCCAAACAAGAGGTCCCCCCTCCCCACCGCACTTCAATTGTCCCAGCCCAAAATTCCGCCGCGCCTGATGATATACTGAACTTCATTTTTGTCCCAGGCAGCCGTTTTAATAAGGTCATATTCATATACATCAGCTGAAATAAGTGCTTTGAACTATGTAGTTGTTGTAGTTGAATATGATGGCGCACTTCAATCTGATTTTGTAAAGGAATGCATCGCCAGAGGGGGTATGACACTCCCCATTAAAAAATCTGTCAGTGAGTTTGAAATTATTATATGCTGCTTTCAAATCGCAAACAATGACGACCTTCCCCTTATTTTATTTTTGAAAAAGGGTAATATTTCTCGACAAATTTGAAAATCTGGCGACCACTTTTTCCCCTTTAGTGGTGGCAGATTTTCAGAAGGCTTGTCGGCAAATGTGGTCTGACCCCCTCCTCCCGCCCTCTTCCCCACCACAACCAATTCAAAATGGTCGAGCGACGCCCCTGTATAGGATGTACATTTCATGAAGACTTGAAGGGGTGCTAGTTCGACAGTGGGAGCAATACATGTGATAAATGACAAGTACCATCTCCATATACCTCTATTATACACTCAAATAAACGTTGAAATTTGCACCCTTTACAGACTTTAGTCAGCACCCAAAATACTCCGGTCGGATAAACATCAGACCAATGACATACCAAAATGTCGAACCCTGAATATTAGTAGTCGAGTTATCGCTCTTTTTGGAGTGGGCTTGAGTCCGTTGGGTGGCGTCACAAAATATTTTCATTAGGTAACAATAATTTAAAGGTCCGGGATACACATTTCCACCTCTTCTGGTTCAAGGTCACACCCTTGTTTAGGGATGCTGCTATCATGGCTATTATACTTGTGGGGTGTATATTTCAACTTTGCTCATTTTTTAGGTATTTGCTTCCACATGAACGCAAATCATAAAAATGTTAAAATGAATGTGCATTAATGAAGATTTGATGAGCTTGGTTAGCTTGATTTTTATCTTGTTCTTATCTTATCCATGGGTGTCGAATTAATGCAGGGCATACAAAATATATGTAGGCCTAATGAAATGCTGGAAAATTGTACACAAACTAGTCCGATGTATGACGTGTAATTTTAGTTTTGAAATGACTACACGTTCATCGTAGTGCTTTGTAATAACAGAGAAAGAGATAGAGAGAGAAAGAGATAGTATGTGTGTCTGTATGTGAGGGTGGGCCTGTTTAGCAGTATGTCCGAGGACATTTTCGGACAGAGAACAAAAAAAAAATCATGAGAACAATGGTCCTCGGAACGTCGAACAATGAATTTGTGCTTTATTCCGTCGACTGTCCGAGGAAGAGGAACAATAGAGGAACAATACTTGTCCTCGGAAGTAAAGCCATGTAAACCTGTGTGTGTGTGTGTGTGTGTGTGAGAGAGAGAGAGAGAGAGAGGGAGAGAGAGAGGGAGAGAGAGAGGAGAGAGAACGCAAAAGGCCCCCAAACAGACACCCCGAAAGGAAAAGAGATGGGGGGGGGGGGAGAAGAGAGTTTGTTCAGGTTAAAATAAGTACACTATATCAAACTCCATTGGGTTGTGTCGCTATGCAAATATTTAACTGTTCCCCTCTGTGTGCTCTTAAACGATTTCTGTGGATTTCAAGTACTAGTAACTTGTAAAGCTTTCCCGACCGAATGACCTAGTTTAAATCGACACGATTCATCTCTAAAACTCTACCATTGCCAATGTTATAGGGCAGTTCTCATATCCAGAATAATAGCGGAGAGATTTGGAAGTAATCATTTATTTTCTGTTTTCATTTCACTACCGGCTGTTAGGGGCTTAGGTGTTATGACAATAACAAGTTGCATCCCGAAATGGATTTAGAATATGTCATGACATCAAATCATAAGAAGTTGTACTAGGTTACGTAAAGATCTGTGACTTAATTTGTCAAATATGTATGTGTCTATATTTATTTACTCATTTATTTGTGCTACTTTGTTTCAAAATTATGTTAAAGAAATGATTAAGTTGTTAAGTGCATTTAAAAAAAAAATCATTATTAATGCACAATGTATTTTATATCTCGTTCGTGGAAAAGTTGAAGAGCAGAATTTAGCTGTAAAATGTTTACCGTGTTGAAATAAAATGAAAATGAATGAAATTATTTTTTTTTTACAAACTTGACCCTGGGAAAGAGGAGTGACGTAACGTAGGTCCAGCCTCTTTTTTTTATTTATTTATTTATTTTTTTTTCATTTTTGCTTAGCATGGCCACCGGTGTGTGAGAGGTCTATTCACTTTTTTCGCTGTTCGATTGGGGGCACGTGCCCCCTCTCACGTATCTATGCCTCTGGGCGTGAAAGAAATTAAATCAATTAATGATCTACGAATGAACATGACTTGTTTTCAAAATAAACTTGCACATATAGGTCTTACCTGGTTCTTTACTAAATTTTATATACAGGAATATTTTTTTAGGACACCCCAAACAAGTTTTGAGTCTTTTGAAACCGTTTACGTAACACATTTTACATGAATACAAAAGTATGAAAAATATAACTGTGAGTCCGTAATTGTTTTCTTGTTGCAAAATCGTATAACTTATTTTCTTTTGTTTTTATTTTCTTTCTCAGAAATTGTCCGTAATAGTGCCCGTTCCCTTTTTTTCGGAATCCAGGAATCGTCCCTGTGATTACATGTACCACTACTCTGAACGAAATCATCTGTGCAGAAAATGAGAGGTAGGGGGACAAGTGCGAAAGAAGTATCGATAGTGTGTGGATTTTGTTGTTGTTGTTGCTTTGTGCTGTTTATATTAATTCTTTGTTTGTTTGTTTGCTATAACAGTTCTTTGGGTGGCGCAAAACGGTGTACAGGTATAATGGTTTTGGCATTTGGCAAAAAGAGATTCCCGAAGGTTGAATGATCAAATGGAAAAGAAAGAGAATAATTATACAGAAAAGAAAGAAGTATAAAAATGAGAAAACTACTTGTATTGTCCCGCTTGACAATAACTTAATTAGTATTGATAAATTAACATCTCAAGGGATATTTTGCCGAATTTCTATATTTTTTATACAGGTGTCAATACAATATTCATACAAGGGGTATCATTACTTTGTCAATGAAACTTTATAACATATATAATATTCTTGTGGTCACCTTAAGGGACGTTCGTTTTTAGTTTGTTTGATAGCTATATGCTCGTACACAAATCATCCACCCTTAGGAATGTCATATAATGCATGCTAATATATTATTCCTCAAGCAAACAAAGAAATTTCCTCCTATACAATTTTAAATATATCTCGAGTATTTGATGAAACTTGTCTATTCAAAATGCAAAGCATGCAGAATTTCCTAACCGGCAATTTGATTGGTTATCCTTTAAATTTTTTTTTATTCATGTAACATGTAACATGTCATTCAAATTAATAAAACTGCATTGCCAAATCGTGATCTTTTAAAATGCTTTTACATGAATTTTAATTATTAATTTTTGTGCCTATACAGGAACAAAGTATGGAGAGAATTTAAATATATATACACATGTAAACCCTGCATTGGATAAGGAAACGCACAGTCCAATGTTTTTTTCTACTACTGACTAGAACCCATAATATAATTATGGAAACTTAATCAGTTGTTCACAAAATATCCAATCAAAATGTCAGTTAGAAAATCCTGCTAACTTTATCTTTAAATGAACGAATTTCATCGTACACACTTAGAAATAAAGGTACAATTTTGCACCCTTCAAATGCAACACTGGCAGCACCTTTTTGGGTGCAACTTTTGCACCCTAAGAAGCTTTTTGCACCTTTAAGGGTGCAGTTAGCTACATTTTGCACCCTTAAAGGGTGCAGGGTGCAGAGATGTACCTTTTAGAAAAGGTACAAATTTGCACCCTTTGGATGCAAAAATGTCTGCACCCTTAAAGGTGCAAAGTTGCACCTTTTAGGGTGCAAACGGGCATTAAAGGGTGCAAACAAGAACAAAAAGGTGAAAAAAGGTGCATTTTTGCACCCTTTTCATGTAGGGTGCAAGATTGCACCCAAAAAGGAGCTGCCGGTGTTGCATTTAGGGTGCAAACCTGAACCTTTATTTCTAAGTGTGTATATTTCTCGAATTATATTATAAAGGGGGAAATTACCTTTTCCGTTGAGTATATAACTGAGGTTCAAATGTCATTCCAAGTGAAATATAGGAAATCGTGAAAGGAAAAACCCCAAATCACCGTTCTGAAAAGCCTGGAAAATCATCTTAGACCCATTTAAAAATGGAAACATATCTCATGGCTTTAATTATGACAGAGTATTTCCAAAATGTACCTTCCTCAAAATATAATGCAGCATGTGCGTGATATACTATGAATACTATGAACAATTTCATTATCTTCAATGAGCACTTCATACAATTCATACAAACGAATAGAAATTCGTAATTTGAAATAAGAAATTAGAATAACAAACTGATAAAGAGTGTCTATATATATAGGTCAGCGTCATGATCGAGCAATATTTACAAACATAATATTGAATCTAATTTGGGCTCGTACATGAGTGGTAACTTATGAATGGAATTAGTGATATACACGTAGCTTCATTCCAGTTTGTCTAATAGTTGTCATGTAAATGTTGTGACATCACCTTTATTTTCATGATTTTAAATTACAACAAAAATGAGTCCCATTTCACGCAGAACTCATAATAATGAAGCAAAAATTATATCAAAAATATTTTTGTATGATGGTCGCCAATATTCAGGGCCTCATGGGAGACCACCAATATTGGTGATAATGAGTCACCCTGTATAGATATCAGAATTAAATAAATAATAAATAATAAATAATAAACAAATATATAATGAGATTTACGTAATTAATTAAAATGTTTAAATTGCGACAACTAGGGCGATCCTGGAAGCCAGGGGGCTTGGGATTGCAGCTTTTCAGTTTTTTTGCTTGCTTTTTTGAGAATTTTATAATGAACAGCAACCTATAATATGTGATGACCCTTTTATCCCTTTCTTTTTTGCTTGTAGCAGATTTTGCGGTCTTGTGCCCCCCCCCCCCAACCCCGGCCAGAAAACCATGGATCCATTAGTGACCCTCAGCACCCCCAGATATTCACCATGGTTTATTTAAAATGATTGGGACGTTGTTATTAATCTTGTCATTTCACAAGGTTACATAATTTTTGATGAAGAATAATTATTTTGAAATACATGTATTTCGAATCCTTTTCATGAATTTCCATTTGCTGATAACATCTACATTTATGTTTTCTAAATGCAAGATCACCCAAATACATTTTTATGAAGGAATCATCAAAAAATATGTAATAGGTGAACTTAATTTCATGACTGAATGTATGGTTAAATCATACATGAGTTGTAGTTTTCCCTCTGTGCCCCCCCCCCCCGCCCCCCCCCCCCCTCCTCCGCTTTTGTTGCTAAATCTATCCGTGATGCAATTTTTTTCAAATTACTATCATTGCCTTTGTCTGGCGTAGATACGTCAATATTCTCTCTGGAAGGATCTAAAATTCTACGAACTTTACCCTGCACATTGCAGAATGGAACTTCAGACTGTCTATATTTGATTTTTCTATCCACAAACAAGGAGTTAAACCCACAAAATCCACTTAAATGCCATGACTGATGACATATTGAGTCATTACGTGTCATTATAATTTTATATCATGAAAAAAAATGGGGGAAATATTCCATGATATTCACATTGTGACGCATATATGAATGCCTGAGAAATTAAGATATTAATAGTACACAGCATCTCACTAAAACGGTGAACATTGAACGATAATTAGTGAGTCGAAGTCCATGTTTTGTGAAATTTATACGACAAGCTAAACCATGATTAAAATTCTCTTACTAAATGATGGCTATAAAAGAGCAATCAAGATGCTTTCAGTACAAAGTCATTCCCCCAACACCATGTTTACTTTGTTTTATACGAGAAAGTGAACCAATTTGACTTTTGCGGATAAAAACAAAATGACTGATGGTATTAAGCTGGGCTTGACCCTACAGATAACCGGGAAGCACAGAAATCACATAGAATAGATCCTAAGAATATCAACGTGTTGCCGGTAAACATATCATCTATTTACAGGATCTTTTCCTTTTTTTCCCTCCAAAGTTGTGGTATTTATTTTCTCATTGAAACGCCCGGTATAGGTAAACAAAAATATATTGTAAGATTCAAAGATAGAATGATTAGAAGTAAACTTCAAAGGTAAAAAAAAGTCAGAAGTAAAATTAATTCGTCAGACCCATGGGCGCAAATCCGGGGGGGGGGGGGGACAGGGGGACATTCCCCCACCTTTTTGAAGATAGGCCAATGTCCCCCCCCCCCCCCCCTTTTTTGAAGAACCTTTTTTTCTTCTTTTTTTTTTGGTTGTCAGAAAATTTAAGAAATTTTGGACAGTTAAATCGAATTTGCCCCACTGGTCAGACCGTGGGGCAACCTACACCCACCCGTCCACGTGCCCCACTCCTCGATCCGCCACTGTCTCTAATTTGTCTGTAATGCAACGATTTTGAGGGCGTTATTATCATGATTATTTATTATACAGGTAGATATATTTATTTCAATCGCCCTAATTTTTGCTTTAATTTTGCGTTTTTTATGCATTTATTTAGTTTGGGGGGAGGTGGTTTTTTTTTCTCCGTTTGGTTTTTTTTTTTGTCAAGCCTAGATCCAATACACAATCTAATCTTTTTCATTCCCATTTAATCCACTCAGATTTACCCAAGTCATTTCCGTAAACGAGCAAATATCCCTTCTTTTCAGGTACAGTCCAGACAATGTATACACGAAGCCGTGATGAATAAATATTCACTCTGGAAATTTACGCTTCCACCTCTATCCCGGGGTGATATCTATAGGCATAAGCCAGGTACCCAGGGCGGATACAGGATTTTCAGAAGGGGGGGGGGGGGGGCGCACAAAACTGCATTGCCAAATGCTTTTTCATGAATTTTATATTTCTCGAATTATATTATAAAGTGAGTCAGGGGAAATTACCTTTTCCGTTGAGTATATTACTGAGGTTCAAATGTCATTCCAAGTGAAATATAGGAAATCGTGAAAGGAAAAACCCCAAATCACCGTTCTGAAAAGCCTGGAAAATCATCTTAGACCCATTTAAAAATGGAAACATATTTCATGGCTTTAATTATGACAGAGTATTTCCAAAATGTACGTTCCTCAAAATATAATGCAGCATGTGCGTGATATACTATGAATACTATGACAAATTTCATTATCTTCAATGAGCACTTCATACAATTCATACAAACGAATAGAAATTCGTAATTTGAAATAAGAAATTAGAATAACAAACTGATAAAGAGTGTCTATATATAGGTCAGCGTCATGATCGAGCAATATTTACAAACATAATATTGAATCTAATTTGGGCTCGTACATGAGTGGTAACATATGAATGGAATTAGTGATATACACGTAGCTTCATTCCAGTTTGTCTAATAGTTGTCATGTAAATGTTGTGACATCACCTTTATTTTCATGATTTTAAATTACAACAAAAATGAGTCCCATTTCACGCAGAACTCATAATAATGAAGCAAAAAAATATTTTTTGCATGATGGTCGTCAATATTCAGGGCCTCCTGGGAGACCACCAATATTGGTGATAATGAGTCACCCTGTATAGATATCAGAATTAAATAAATAATAAATAATAAATAATAAACAAATATATAATGAGATTTACGTAATTAATTAAAATGTTTAAATTGCGACAACTAGGGCGATCCTGGAAGCCAGGGGGCTTGGGATTGCAGCTTTTCAGTTTTTTTGCTTGCTTTTTTGAGAATTTTATAATGAAAAGCAACCTATAATATGTGATGACCCTTTTATCCCTTTCTTTTTTGCTTGTAGCAGATTTTGCGGTCTTGTGCCCCCCCCCCAACCCCGGCCAGAAAACCATGGATCCATTAGTGACCCTCAGCACCCCCAGATATTCACCATGGTTTATTCAAAATGATTAGGACGTTGTTATTAATCTTGTCATTTCACAAGGTTACATAATTTTTGATGAAGAATAATTATTTTGAAATACATGTATTTCGAATCCTTTTCATGAATTTCCATTTGCTGATAACATCTACATTTATGTTTTCTAAATGCAAGATCACCCAAATACATTTCTATGAAGGAATCATCAAAAAATATGTAATAGGTGAACTAAATTTCATGACTGAATGTATGGTTAAATCATACATGAGTTGTAGTTTTCACTCTTTAACCCCCCCCCCCCCCCCTCCTCCGCTATTGTTGCTAAATCTATCCGTGATGCAATTTTTTCAAATTACTATCATTGCCTTTGTCTGGCGTAGATACGTCAATATTCTCTCTATAAGGATCTAAAATTCTACGAACTTTACCCTGGATATTGCAGAATGGAACTTTAGACTGTCTACATGTATATTTGATTTTTCTATCCACAAACAAGGAGTTAAACCCACAAAATCCACTTAAATGCCATGACTGATGACATGTTGAGTCATTACGTGTCATTATAATTTTATATCATGAAAAAAATGGGGGAAATTTTCCATGATATTCACACTGTGACGCATATATGAATGCCTGAGAAATTAATTATTAGATATTAATTAGATATTAATAGTTCACAGCATCTCACTAAAACGGTGAACATTGACATTGATTTTTGACACACATTTCGGATACAAATTTAAAAATGACCCCATAATAGTGTAATATTTCGGTATTGTGCCTCCTCCCTTTTACAAGGTCCTGGATCCGCCCCCGCCCACAGCTCCTCCCCTACATATTTGACGGATTTCCATTAGGACTATATAAGTTCACTCTCTCAAGTTCAGACGGTCTTAACGCACTGAATCTAATGCGTTGACGGCTTGATACCCGATACGAGATATCGATTCCCTCCGATCATTTTGCACGACAACGGATTACTTCTCTTTCGCTCATCTTTAATCGCCTTCCAGGTACAAGCTCACCAACGGATTCCGCGTATCGGATACAACTTTAAAACAGTAGGTATGTTGACTTCATCTATACTCTTTATTAATTTAAGTATTTAACATTTCATTTTTTTTAAATCGATATTAATTCTTGGAACGCTGGAGATTAGCTAATTGTAGTATTCATGGGTACCGTATACTGTTATACCAAGGTATAGCCTACATTTCTTTTTATTCTTGTACACTTTTCCTGCATTTTGTCAGTCTCGTGGGCTGTCGCTCTAGTGGGATGGCCAATATTGCCCTCCCTCACTTCCTGTATTTCTTCTTTATTTCTTTCTGTATTCCTAATTCTGAAGCTTGTTCTTCTTGTGTATTAAGTGAATTTGATATATTTTCCCGTTTCGCGTGTGATTGTATTTTAATTCGAGAAACTAATTCAAGAGCAATTTCAATACGTTATTGTACTAGTATTATCCCATAGAAGTTATAGTTGGATTAAATGCCATTGTAATGTTCGCACATTTCAATAGGCGTTGGCTATTGAACTTGCTTCATGTTGATTTATTCAGAAAGCTTTGCAATCGTGTTTCATAAAAACGAGAGACTAATACCAATCATTTGTATCATTAGCTAATCGTGTACACATTTTTGCTTTTTTATTTAGGCTTCTCACATTTTACATGGTTGTTTTACATGTCAAATCTACTTCCTGTATACTGTCATTAATTCAATATATTCCCGTTCTATTTTGTGATGATCTACCAGCATGTATGAATCATAGTTATGTTTTGATTTAAGAATGGATGAAATAAACTCATAGAATCCATTATGTGAGATCCCAATAAAATAAAGATTATATTAGAAAAAAACAACCTGAAATAAACAAGTTGAGTACGCCTCTTAAAAAACAGCTTTCGAGGTCATACATTAAAAAAAATGATCGTTTGTCCTTTCAATCTCTCCCCCCCCCCCCCCCCCCCCCCTCTCTGTCTGTCTAAATCTCTAAATCTCTAAATCTCTCCTTCTTATTCTCCCTTTTTCAATGCGATACAAAGTATCAACATATATTTACTTCCAGTACCTTTTTCCACATTTACAAAATATTCCAATAATACAGGCCTAGTATATGACATAATTCAAGATGCAGTAATACAAGGAAAAAGGCATAATTCCCGTTAAACAGGAGCTTGTGTCAGGTACGCCTGAGTATACAACACAAAATAAATATAAGGGAAGAGAAGAATATAAGAAAAAGAAGGAGAGAAAGGGATACGGGACTTGCAGTAAGGAGGAAGGAAGAGGAATGCAACAAATACGTAATACCCGTGGAAATAATTATTAGAAGGCTTGTAGAACAGTACAATGGCAAGATTCGAGTGAGGAGAAAGGGGGGGGGGGCGAATAGGCCTATTATTTCTTTCTCCAGATGAATTTAGGCCCTTGCTGTTCTTGCTCATAAGCATTTAGAATCTCGCAAGGCAAAACATGTCTGCAGAACATCTAAGACAGTAAATACAATATGATAATACAATTACATTGACATATATAGGATTATCACCAAAACAAAAAACAAAACAAAAGTCAGCAGCGTATGAAAGGAAAGTTTCCCCTCCTCCCATATGTGGCCCTGGTGGCTGCATTAAGACCACAAAAGGAACCCCAGAGATATGAACGGGTTTTTTTTTTTTTGTTGATTGTTTGGATTTTTAAAAATTCTGATGACCCCCCATTTGTATACAGCGAATGTTCTTTCAGAGCCGCAAATGAGAGGTCCGTTGCGACGAAGTGACAATTGGGTGAATATGTTGGGTGAAAAATCCTTATCAACGAACCCCCCCCCCCCCCCGTTTTTTTTCTTGCAACGCCCTTTCTTGTTGCTTGTCAGAGATTTTATTTGTGTGTGTGTATGTGTGTGTGTGTGTAGGTGCGTTTGTTTAGCATTATGTCCGAGGACATTTTCGGACAGAGAACAAAAAAAAAATCATGACAACAATGGTCCTCGGAAGCCGGACAATAGTCCTCGAACGTCGAACAATGAATTTATGCCTTATTCCGTCGACTGTCCGAGGACGAGTAACAATAGAGGAACAATAGTTGTCCTCGGAAGTAAAGCCATGTAAACGTGTGTGTGTGTGTGTGTGTGTGTGTTAGTCAAGACCCTCCAACATGCTTATCTTGTTTTTGTTTTGTTTTTGCTTTTTGCGTGTAAGAATTAATGGATAGGGGATGGGTGTATTGGATCCTCCTTTTTATGATAGAGGGCCTTTTTCCTCTTCCCTTCTTTGCTTGCTTGTTACACTTTTGGGGAATAGGACCCCCACCCCCTTTTTCCTCTTCTTTTACAAAATCTGGATCCATCCTTGTTACATGTTAACCCTGAATGCACAGGAGTCTTTGATCACGTGTTAGACACAGGGGGTGAAGTAAGGATGTCAGTTCTACCCAAATCTGACAAAAAAGGAAGAAAACAAACAGACTATTTGTCGAAATGATCATAATGCATGGATATGTGGATTGACTCATCCACTAATATTTCGCCCCGTAGAAGCAGCTGTCGTACGAATTTGTACTTTGAGACCCACTTACATTTACGTAATTGTTTTATGGCGTCAAGCAAACTAGAAGCGTATAGAC
This sequence comes from Heliocidaris erythrogramma, assembly GCA_025617745.1. Lineage (NCBI taxonomy): Eukaryota > Metazoa > Echinodermata > Echinoidea > Camarodonta > Echinometridae > Heliocidaris > Heliocidaris erythrogramma. Next base: position 13,949,152 of record CM046865.1, on the reverse strand, counting down.
AAATTTGTCTCATAAATTGATTTATTGCGGGTGAGGTAATACACAATTACGTATATATTTGTATAAATTTCATGCACTCTATAAATGGCAGAGTGACCTTATAATGAACCTAACATGTTAAAGGCTACTATGACAAAATGTCATTCCAAAGTGTTTGAAGTTGGAACAAATTGAAAACATAACCTTTTATGCACTGGTACATTGGTTTTTAGAAAAAGTTGAGTTCTATATAGAAAAGTTGAAAAATAATATGTGATCTTTCTCATTATTATTTATATCAGCATGGAAGAATATCATAATAAAGATATACTCTGGAAAAGCAATGCTCTTTATGTACCCTTATATTCGAAATATGACCTGAAGTAGCTAAGAAGTTTAGACCACTTTCATGCAGTCCCATATACTAGTACATATTTCTGTGTGTAACAATCTCTTTTTAACAATTTTGATGATTCCAAAACCTCGATAGTATAGGCCAGGGGCGGATCCAGGATTTAGTATAAGGGGGGGGGGGGGGGCGGGCACACAAATGCAGGTTTATCAACTTTTGGTAAAGGTAGACCCGTATTTTTTGGTCTTGCCAGCTTCTCGAAAAGTCGCTCAGTGGGGGGAGGGGGTCCAGTTTCCCTCAATAAATTTCTGACAAGGAAAAAATAAAAGGGAGGGGGGGGGGGGGGCACGATCGACAAAATGGCGGATCCTCTTTGGTCAAAATGTCTGGCATCGGCAAGTACATATAGGCACTGGCTACACCATAGTTTGCCCACATAGCAGCCCGAGGAATTAATGCCCGGAATGACTCCCCAACTTCATTGGCATAACCAAGATACCTGATGGGTGTGTCGCGATATATGTCCACCTCTTCTGTTGCACTGGAGGTGCAATTATGGGGATCCTTTGCTGATAAAATTGATTGAGCTCCGGTGGGCGCCGCCATTGTTTAAAGTTTAAAGTACACTTCAGAAACCACTAATAGTACATGCCTACTATTGAGCTTTGGTTACGTTTCGTTTAAAATGATTATGAAAATCAAGAAAATTATACTATATGAACTTGTGAACTTGCTATTAAAAAAGTTAAGTTATTTCTCCAATGAAAAGTTTTTTTTTAGGTTTTGTTTGAGGTGCATACTTTTCTTCCAAAAGGAGGATCGGGGGGGGGGGCACTTCCGGCCCGTGTGCCCCCTGGATCATCCAATGCCCCATACATGCAATGATATCGAGACTTGCTGCGGGGGGGGGGGGGGGTGGGGGAGGTGCGACAATAAAAAAAAATCGCCAGACCTCCAAAATTCCCTCAGTAGGGGGGGGGGGGGGGGAGGGGGTCCAGTTCCCATCCATAATTTTCTGACAAGCAAAACAAAAAATCTTGGTAAAGGGGGGGGGGGGGGGGGGGCGCGGAGCACAATCGACAAAAGGGCGGATCCTTCATGGTCAAAATGCATACTTTTCTTCCAAAGGGGGGGGGGCACGGGCCGGAAGTGCCCCCCCCCCCCTGGATCCGCCACTGGTATAGGCTACTTTAGTTCTTATGTAATGAATAATCACCCTTTCCTAACTGCTTCCAGAGAATTTCTTAAAATATAATCGCATGACCAGCACTCAATTTTATCTTTAAAACTGACAATAAAAGTATTTCTTTGTTTTTTGAAAAACGATTTTGATGTTGTATTACGAATTACTGAAATTGTGACTTTAAGTCGTAAGAGGAATACTCCAGTTAAGAGACGGCCCTCGAGACTGACGATCCACGAGATCGAGAGAGATAAGCTATAATCAGAATGCCGATATGCTGTACATGTTCTCGTGGGCTGTATGTTCTCATGGGCTGTCGGTCGGCCAGCCTGTTTAATATTAATAAATTCATGGGCTGTCGGCAGTGGTGTATCTACGCATGAAAATGCTTTTTTGAGGGTTAAAAATGCCAAAAATACAGCTCGGTCGCTTTGCTCCCTCGTAAAAACGTAGATAAATGTTAGGCACTTGGGAGTAGGGTGGGGGCGCAACTTCATTGTTTGCTCCGGGAGCCATAATCCTTAGATACACCACTGGCTGTCGGTCTCATGGACACTTGGTCTGGTGGGTCATCGGTCTCCTTGGATGTAGCAAATTTCTATCTATCCTAATAATAGCACCACTTTTGTTACCGTTCCACATGTCATAAAACCAGTCACTACCCACTCTTTATTCATCATTGCATAGGTAGAGAATCAGAGAAACACCAACAATGCAGCAGCAGCTTGCTCTCGTCGCCACTGTGCTGGTCTTGGTACCAGTCGTTTCTGCAGTGGTTACTCTCCGTGCCGTTTCCACCATTTACTTGCCATACGACTACACCGGAGATGAGGGCCACTATGGTATTGACCGTGCCGCAGTGGAACAGACTGGCTATGACGCTACTAACAAAATTGCTTATTCTGCAGGTAAATGCTAGGAGTTCCCGTTTCCACTCTTTGTCTTCTTTTCCTTCTTACGTCACAAAAAGACTGAACCTGTCGATTTGTCCGTGATATCAAAATACAAACCTTTTAATTTTGATAAAATCCATGTATGTCTTCTGAGATAATTGTACAGAAAGTAGATATTAGAGTATTGAGAGTGTAGAAAGCAGAAATGCGTATTAGATGTGGTGTACCACAAGGTCTAGTGTTAGTACCAACTTATTTTCCTAATTGACTACAGTACTGCCATCCATTGACGAACCATAAGGATAATTTTGAGAATAACTCTGATATCATACTTATTTAATCAATTACAATTACCAATGGTGTTAGACTTAGTAATTTATCATAATAGAGATGACAAGTATACACCCCGTTTTTACACTCATTCACATGGGATGGTAGTATATTACCCTGAATATTCAACATCGTTCAAGTTGAGATATGACAGTATCGACCCTGTGCAATATGTGGACATGCTTTATCTATGCAAAGAACAATTAGTCATAACAAATGTATATTGTGGAGACAATTCAAAAGGGAGTTAAGCAAATTAATGGAACAATACAAATTAATACTGATCTAAACGTATAGGGCAGTGGGAAAAAAGTGGAATTTCAACAATACCTATTCAATGCACAACGACCCCACTTATACCCGATATTTGTGTGTTTTGGGAGCACCGTAAAAAATTAATTATCATTGAACTTTCTGTACCTTTTGAAAGTAATGTTGAAAAAATGCACGAATATAAAGAATCTAAAATATGCACACATAATCACTGACCTGGAGTCAAATGGATTCTCAGTAAAGTTCTTTGCAATTGAGATTGGTTCCCGTGGACATATCACCCCCAAAACAAAACTAGACTAAAATCAATACTTACCAAATTTGGGAAACCCACATCACAAAAAAATTTCGAAATACCATTTCTAAACTAGCCATTATTTCCTCTTTCACGGTATACTACGCCAAAAATAATCCAAAGTGGGAAAATCAAACCCCTCTCCAGATACCGACAACATAGGCAAATGTGGGATCGGGAGGGGGGGGGGGGGGGGTGGTTAACACGGCATGTTAAATATTATATATTTTTGCTATGTTCATTCATTGATAAGAAATGTCCCTATGAATTTGTTAATTAATGTAAGGCTAAAATAATAAAGTAAGATTAAAAATGCGATAATTGGAGCTAGGTGTAATTTGATTAGAATTAAATTTTATTTTTACGATATTCTGTGAAAAGGACATGATTAGAAACTCACCCAAATTTATCGTCATTTTCACCTTATTAGTCATGATGTACAACACATTAAGCTTTTGCAATCGATGTAACTTCCCTTTTTAATGTACTACCCTGCTTAGAACCATACTAGGTTCTTGTCCTTGGCTTTTTATATTTCTCTCTATTTCTTTGTTTTTGTAAACTTATGTATTTGTCATCTATGTACATTCATGTACCTTCTATTTTCCTTTATTCAGAATTTCTCCAATAAAGTGATGATTAAAAAAAAAATATTGATCGATAAGATCTGATTAGTTCTTACAGGGCGTGGTTGTAAAGCAGTTTTTATAACTAAACGCACCTACCCTGGATTTTAAATAAAACTGTGATAAATAAATAAATGAATAAATAGATATTCGTGTTTGCCAAAAAACATCGTATCGAGGATTTCCGAGGCTATAGCGTCAACTGGCCTTGTCTGTATTTCAGGGCTACGCCATCTCCTAGACATTGTGCACTTTTTCAGGTCACTCTTTCGCCTCGCGTTTGTGAGAGTACATCAACTCCCACACTTTCACCTTCAGTATCGTCTCACTTCCTCTTAAAAGCTTAGTGTAACCTAGGGGCGTATCCATGATTTAAGATTTGTTTGCTCAATTGTCAAAAGAAAAAGAAACAAAAAATAACGAGAAGCAAAAAGGTTTATCACACTTTTTAGTCGATAATTTAGACCAAAATCTATTACAAGCGGGGGGGGGGGGGGGGGGGAGGGACAATTTTTTCAGGTGCCTTTTAGGTAGACAATTTGTAAGGGAACTACTGGACCATTTACTTAAGATATTGGTTTTAAAGGGGGCAAATTGGGACGATTGCCCCCCCCCCTCGGAAACGTTCACCCCCTTAATTCGCCTCTGGTGTACTAGTAATCAGTCTGGAATGTACAGTCAGAATGAACCCCATATACTCAACATGCCCAAGTCCATCTTTTCATAAATTACGCACACATACACTTACCCGAGTTTGGTTATGACTCGGTTGTACCGACACTGTAGAGCTACGGATATCCGTTATGGACTATTATATCAATTATTACGCAATACCTTTAGCCAACTTGGAGGATGACTACAATACCCATTTCGCCCAGCCACATGCCATCACTCAGTCATTAGTCATGGTCTGCATTTTTATAATAGGCTTTTTACACCAGACCTTTTTTTAACTAATCTTAACCCCGGATTATTTCGATTTTTGTTTCCCGCTTGACCATATTTTTCTTCCATTGTCGCGTCGCCCGATTATAACAACTTACAGAAGACACCCCCCCCCCCATCCCCAAGTTTTCTTCTGGAATATACATAATACCATGGTTACAATGGTTTTTCTGTACAGGCGATAACTTCATTCACATCACAGATTGGTCAAATGTGACCGCGCCCACAATTCTCCAGCGTATGAAAGTCGACACCGTATGTAATGACATTGAGACCTGCGGCGACTATGTGGGCTTCGTTCTCCAGGGTACGAGCTCGACAGACAATGGAACTCTCCATATTTACTCCCTCTACAATGAAACTGAGGAGAACTGGTCAAAGCTTCATGAAGTACCGCGTAAGTTTTGCAAATATGCACACCGCTTCATTTAAATATTTACTCATGATGCTACAATATACATATGATGTTGATGGCGTGCAGCGGGGTTGGGATTAATAAATGTCTTCATGCCAATTCATATTTTTCTTTATTCTGAGTACCTCTCCAACAACTGTAGTACTTGATAAACAAGCAAAACAAAACAGAAATGAATAATTTTTTTTTGTGGGGGGGGGGGGGGGTGGGGGGGGTGAAGATTATCTACAAATATTGGAATTTATCTTATTCATATCGATTCTGCATGGATAATCAACATTAAATACTTTCAAAGCTTTCACAATATTGCGTCTATTTAGTGAACTGTTTTTCCCCTTTAATCTGTTGTCATCCAGTTGGTAGTAAACCTGACATGCTTCATTTCTCACACGACTGCCAGACCATCGTGGTCGCCAACGAAGGGGAGGCTGACCAGAATGACGCTAAGACAGAATTCATCAATCGAGAAGGATCTATCTCCATCATCCGACTATCCGAAGACGGCACCTCCTTTAATGCTACTTTACTAAACTTCACACAGTTCAATGATAGGTAAACCCTGTCTCCGATTTCATGATAATGATGTTGGTTATTATGAGGATGATGGAGGTGATGATGATGCTTGTGGTGATTGTGATGGTGGAGGTGACGGTAATGATGGAGATGATGATGATAAATTGGACGATGATGATGATGATGATGATCATGGTGGTGGTGGTGGTGTCCAACAAAGAAAAGGCAAACTTTAGAAGGATTTTTTTCTCCTAATTTACAACGTAATCAAATACAGGTAGTTTCAAGACTTTTGTACAGGCTCAAATTTAGTATTAGATTGTCTGCTGAATGTTCTTGATATTTCATTCTCGAGTCCTTTCTTGTGATTCTCTTTCATTTTCGACCAACGTTTTTGTTTCCAACATCTTAGGGCGGATGAATACGTTGAAAGGGGAGTGCGTTATCCTTACCACGGCGAGTTAGATGGAGGCAATGATACATTCGCCCAAAATCTAGAGCCAGAATACATCACCTACAACTATGATGACACCAAAGCATTCGTTTCATTACAGGTCAGTCCACTGCAAAAAATATTAAATTGAACAGCAACATGATAAATAGTAGCATCCTGCAGGGTTGTGGCCGACTATTTTCGATTTTTTTTTATCGGTTTACCTGTAATAAATTTTGCCTATAATCGAAAAGACTTCATTGTCTAGCCATAAAATGGCAAAATATATTTGCTGCGTTAAACCTCAAAAGGAAAACACGAATTATAGCTTCTTCCAAAAACGTTCGATTTCATATGCATTCTTTTTGTTGCCTATTAAATTCAACAAACGATGGTGGTTTTTTTAACTTCTAGAGGCTTGTTTATAACACTACTTTCCTATCCTTTATACATTTTTTCTTACTTTTTATTTGTGTTCCTTTACAGGAAAACAACGCTATCGCTGTGGTTGATCTAGTTGCTAATGAAATAGAAGACCTTTATCCCCTTGGCGAGAAAAGCTGGATCAACGTGGATCTTGACGCAAGCGACAAAGATGACGGTGCGAAACTCCCTTAAAATCAATCACAATCAATCAATCAATCCATCCATCCATAACAATGAATCACTTTTACTCGGTAGGATGTGAAAGTTATTGTGGTTCGATCAGCATTGTGAGCGTCTGTAAAAGGCGCCTGGATGGAATGCTCTCCCCAGGGAGTGGAGAAGGTGCACACATTGTGTGCGGGCAAGACATGAATCTCATGACCGGGGTCTGTAAAGTGCTTAGAGAAATCGTAGATGTATTAGGAGGCGCTATATAAATCCAGAATATTATCATTATGATTATCAATGAAGCAGTCAATCAATTTCTTAATCACAGTGAATGAATCAGTGAATCAATACATCGATCCTTTGATCAATCAATGACAACCAATTTACTATTCAGTCACTCCATCCATCTATCCATTAATCAATCAATGACAATACAAATTAATGAATGTCACAATCAAACCATTCATCAATATTAATCAATCAGTCAGTCAATCAATCAATCAATCAATAGCAATGAATCAGTCAATCAAATAATCAATAAATCCACCCATCCCTCTATCAATCAATTAATGCCTCCATCAATATATATTAATTGAATGGTGAATAATTCAAATAATAGTTCATTGCACTATTCCTCTTCGGAATCCAGTAATTAAATTGGGCCTATTCTGGTAACGATAGAAATAAATTACTGCAGCATCAGTCGGGACACCCCAGTGATAGGAAGTTATACACTCTTAGAAAACAAAAGGTTTGTTTGAGCACCTTTAAAAGCATTGCTTATATTTGCCACACCAGTGCCACCTTTTAGGGTGCCCCTAAGCACCTTTTGAAAAGGTTTTCATCGACACCTTTAAAGGTGCTCGGTGTTCTGTGTTCATCACGAGCACTGGCGAAGAGCTAGCCTACTCTTGAGCAATATTTTATCGTCCTTCGAAAAAAATACAATATATCCATAGTAACTGAAATCAATAAATTATAACAACATGCAATGGAACACATTTATACAATTTGTATCAAACCAAAGTATTTTGAAAATGACGAATGTAGATAGATATTATCGTGGACATGTTTAAATAATATCTAAAGATTATGATAAAGACTAATACGCATAACAAAAGGTGGAGAAATCTAAGCTCAATGGCTAAGGTCCTTTCAATGGAACTTGTAGGCACCTTTTCAATCCGGCACCAGTTTGGAGCTAATGTGTACCCCATAAGCACCATTTTTTCTAAGAGTGTATCGTCTGCTCAGAGGGAGTCAGAGCCAGGAGGGCGTTAACTTGTATCGTCTCACAAGGAGTGAACGCCCTCCTAGCTCTCAACAGACGATATCCATTCACAATTAAAAACTTTCAATCATTAGCCCAAATAGTCAACAGAATGATCCATGCAATTCATGTAAGAATAATGTTTTTTTCTTTATCATGCAGGGCCCCGTATCATAAAACTTGTTATTAATAACAAGTTACAATAAATGTTATGGGCTACTGAAATCCTTGAATCTGATTGGATAAGAGCAAATTTGTCGTAGAAATGGGGCAATTGTTATTGATAAAAAGTTTTATGAAACGGGACCCTGAGTTTACTTCAGCGAATATGCGAGAACGTGATAGCCCTGCTACGTTGCACGCGATGCGTCATTTTGATTGACATAGGACTACGTCAGTGACTGGTAGGTCTTTGACGCGCAATGTGAGGGTAACATCAGGGGAGCGTTTCATCAAGCGTATTGTCGGTGATTTTCACCGACAAATTTGCTCTCAGCTATTGATGCAAGGATTTCAGTAGCTTATAACAGTTATTGCAAATCTCACAAAATGAACAGTGCATACGTTGTGTTGAAAAAAACACTGTCGCATGGGATATAATTCCCTCCACCAGCGGCGGATCCAGTGGGGGGGGGGGGGGCTCCCCTGGGACTAAAAAGGAGCAAAAAAAAAATGCTGAGGACCTTTTTTTTTGGTTTGTGTTTTTGTTTTTGTTTGTCAGAGATTTTTTAATAAAAAAGGGCCACAAAAATGGTGAGGACCCCTTTTTTTTTGCTTGTCAGAAAATTTTGTGAATATTTAACCCCTTCCCTCAAGAAATCCTTGATCCGCCACTGTCCTCCACCGACATGTTTAGCGCAGGCAGTATAACGCAATCACATCGATTCCCCTTGTTTGAGTACATTAAATACATTCATAATGCGTCGGGTTTTTCTTTCTATCAGGAATCATGTTCCGACGGAACAACATCTCCAGCTTCTACCAGCCCGATGGTATCAAGTACTTTGAAGTGGACGGCGTCGGCTACATCATCACGGCCAATGAGGGCGATCGGTTTAAATACGAGCTTGGAGAGATGGATTGGAGAGAAGATCAGAGAGGAAATGACTTTAAATCAGGTAGGCTATTAAATCAAGTAAAATCCACGCCCACCATCATCCACATTGACATTATGATAAAAAAAACCTCCCACAATTGTGAAACATTGCGCTTAATTGGGAAAAATGTTGCTGCTGCTGATGATGACGATGATAGTAATAATAGTAATGAGCTCGGAGATATGAGGGTTTTTCACAAAGAGCTTAGTTTGACTTAAAGTCATGCGTAAGTGCCAATGCGCATACGGTATTAAACGCGTAATCTCATTGGTAGATTACCTATAGCGCGAGGCCCTTGAGCATGATCTGACCAATGCGGTGATGTGTCATATACCGCACACAACTAGGAATTTAAGTGCGACTATTAGTCGAGCTTAAGTCTTTGTGAAACACCCCCATGGAGTGAAGGGAAGATCAGAGAGGGGATAACATTAAATCAGGTAAACTGTTAAAATCAAATAAAATCCACGCCAACCCTCACCCACGTTATGAGAAATAAACTCACGTATGATTCGTAAAAATTATAATGATGCTGATAATAATATAGTAATAATAATAATGAGCAAGGGGAGAATTTAAGAAAAGATCAAAGAGGGAACGACTTTAATTAAAGGAGGTAAAATGTGAAATCAAGGAAAGTTCACGCCATCCCTCAGCCACGTTATATAAAAAACACCAAAATGTGAAAACTCGCGATTGATTCCTTAAAAATATGATGCTGATAATAATAATAATCATAATAATAATGATGATAATAATAATAATAATAATAATAATAATAATGATAATAATAATGATAATAATGAGCTAGGAGAGATGGAGTGGAGGGAAGGTCAGAAAGAGAATGAATTTAAAGGAGGTAAAATGTTAACACACACCAACACCCATCCTCACCCATGCACACCCCACATGGACCTACATTAATATATATAATATATATATATATATATATATATATTCCTCTGGATCGGGTATTAGGGAGACACACGACATTGCGGTTTCTTCCGTCATAATAGGGACTGGTGTATTAGGGAGACACGAGGACAAATAAATAACACAAAATGTCTCCCAAATACACCGTACATGGGTGTGTATATATGTACATGACTCATGTATATGATAAAAAGAATCCGGACATTGATGCTAATTAAACCGTTTGATGTTTGCATTTGTTTTTCTTCCGATGTCATTCTTTCCTTCTTAAGTGTATTCGACTGGCAATCGAATCTAACTATTTCCGTGTGATAACTGGCAGCAATGGTAAATTTTAGGAGTATAGAAAAAAGGAAAAACAAAACAAAACAAAACAAAACAAAAATAAAACGTGTAATATATAATACATAATATGGCATAACTTAACTTGTTAATACAACTTATATTTTTCAGTATATGATGTTGTTTTTTGTTGTAGTTGTTAGATCCACTCAGTTGATATTAATACAATAATACACCTGATGAATTCCAAAGTATAATAATTATAGACAGTCATCATGTTCTCATGAGCGAAAATCTTGTTTTCCCCACATGTTTAAAGGAGATTTTGCCGAGGGATTTGAAAGTGCGTTGATTGAGAGCGTCGATGACAATGATATCCTTGGTGAGTATACATTTTCTAGACAATATCTATTTTCTGTCGTCAATTTAAACAAATAAGTTCACTTTAAGACGTTTGACTTGGGGGGGGGGGGGGGGCGCTGACATCATGGATGTCTCACCGGATAGATTAAAGTAATGCGAATTGATAAGTCAAATAATCTCGTTTTCATATTCCACTTCACCAGTTACATTCACTTTCTTTGTCAATTTGACCTCGTTCTGCTTCCTCTCTCTTTTTTTTTGTTCGCCAGTCAGCTATGGAGGACATCTGCCCCTCGTACCCCCAGTAGATACGCATTTGTTTACTCGTGCTAAGTAATGTTGTAAAATAATAAGCGACAAAAGTTTGAATGCTCTTGTGTATTGCAAACCGGTTTTTACAACAGCAAACGACTTATGAAGAGAGCTTATATCAAGAAAGGTATTCTAATTATCAGCTTCGGTGTGAATAAATTATGTAGACTCGGCTTTCAAAGTTTCCGTTTCCTTCTCTTTTCTTTTTAGAATGATTCATGTAATTGTATCTTATTTTAATTATTATCTAGTGGGGGAGTACACATTTTGAAATATAGAATAATTATGCTTTATCCATTGAACCAGTTTGCAGTGATACACCATCAAAATTATTGTTTTAACATATATTTACAGGACGTCTTTTCTTCAGCACAGTCGACGGCCTGGATGTCTCAGACAAATACGAGAAGCTTTATTTCTATGGAGCTCGTGGGTTTTCAATATTTAGAGCCTCCGACATCTCACTCGTCTACGATAGCGGTGACGAGGTCGAGAAGATGATCTCAAAGTTTTATCCCGATGTCTTCAATTCCGACACCAAACCGGACAATGCCACTATCGACAAGCCCGTCGACTTCTTCGATAAGCGCTCCGATAACCTGGTACAATTTCATTTTTCGCCCATATAATCATATTATTCTCTATGAAGCTGAATAGTCATCAGGTTGCAATCGTACCGCAAAATGAGACTTTATTTTATCGTTCTTGCTGTACCATACTTTCCTGAATGTTCACACATTTCTTGAAAATCCCTTTGACGCAATTATTGACCCTAGTGAGCAACTACTAATGCATATGCATTAGATATCACTCTCGAAAGAATTCGAAATAAAGACAGTATTCTAGCATAGGCATAGAAGGCGTGGGGCCGAAAGGGCTGCAACATCCTCCCTCGAGAATTGTGAAATTACTCGAATATATGTGCAGCGAGCTGGTATTTCTGTCTAGTTTCATACCATACATGCTACATGGAAAATATATTGTTACTTTTTAGTAGTGTGTCAAAATGTTAGAAGCTTGAAAATTGATATAGGGCAAGAGACGTCAACCCCCTACATAGAAACATTGGGTCAATACTTTTATGCATGTCAGACAGTAATGCAAAATCACTGTAAGTATATTTTCGTATATTATGGTATACTTTTAGGGTCCCGAGTGTGAATCGGTTGAGATCGGCGAACTCGACGGACGTCGTATCATTTTTGTCGGCGTCGATCGGACGTCAGCCATCCTGGTCTACTCTCTCGAGTCTGGCGAGATCACACCGATATTTGAAAGCGTGTACCGTGCAGGCGGTCGAAATGATACTTTCGAGAATCTTCTTGAAAACCGCAACCTAGGCAATCTTGATCCCGAAGACCTCAAGTAAGGATTCGGTATTCACTGTTATATGTTGTAGATTATATTTTCTTTAAAATACCACTTTTGTACAAACATGTGGAGATTTATTCGTTGAAAAGCTTAGTTACTTAGGCCAATCATACTCCAGGTAATGCTCGAAGAATCTGATGTGCATAAGATTCATAATCGCTGGTTATACATGTAATAGATAAGAGTGCTTTGTACAAACAAACAGTTCAGTACAACGGGCTGTGGCCGATTAGCAAAGCAAGAAGTTAGGCTATGTCATAACATGTATTTCCTTTCTGCCTTTTTCTGATTTTTCAAAAGTGATTGACTTAAATCTTACCATTTGAAGGAAATATACATTGAAAGGATTTCGTTTTACTTTTATTTTTTTTTAATTATTACATTATTATTACACGATAAAAACTACTTTCGAAAAATAACTCAAGGGCAAATTCAAAGGCCTATTGTACTGCCTATAAATATTAGATTCGGATTATGTAATACGCCATTGTAATGTTCGCACATTTCTAAAGGTGATAGACAGGGCTATAGAAATTGCCTTCAGTTTATTTTTCGAAAGTAGTTTTTATCTTGTTTATTAAACTTCAAATCTATAGTATACAGAGTTTTTACGGTGTAAGCCGGGAGTTTACACATGCTGTGTCAAAGCGTTAATTTAGTCCAATGTGTTTTTAAATATTGTACAAAATTCCCCCGCCCCTCCCCGATGTCAAATGAGACATTATCTGCATGCACACCATCCATGTAAATGTGTCTTTTCTTAATCATCCTGGATGAACGCGAATAGGAAGCATCAACAGATCAAAGAGAAGTATAATCAACAGTTTCTTGTTTCGTCACTTATTTATTCCAGATTCATCCCTGCATCTATGAGTGTTACGGGAGTACCCATGCTAATGGTCACAAGTACAGTTAGTGGGACTATATCTCTCTACGAGGTTTATGAAGACAATCCACGTACGGGTATGTACACGTATGCCATCTCTTTAGGCTCTAGTCACAACTGCCCGTACGTTTTTTCAGGACGCACGGTTTCTGCGTTTTTTCGGGGTTGGAAAAAACGTAGAGGGTCCGTGGCAATTCGCACAGGGAGTATAAGTAGTAGCGTGGTGGCGCGGGCTTCATACGCAAGGAGCACGTATGTCTTGCAGTTAACGTGCGGCACGCAAGGCGTCAGTACGCCTCACTCGGAAATTTAATCGTGAGTGTAACGTGCAAATGCCGTGTGATTTGTATGTGCTCCGTGCAGATGACGCAAGGTCCACGTCCGTTAATCGCACGTACACCGTACGTGTTGCAAGAACGTACGGGCCTGTTGCGCCACATTTACGCCGGCAGTAGGGTGAAAGCAAGATGAACGTACTAAAACCGTACGGCGACAGTACTGTCGGCGGTGGATTTCCACCCTCTTAGCCCCACGTGTTCTCTTCTGACCCCTGCCTCTTGCTCCAGGCATTGTGATTCAAGAGTCAGTCCTGATTTAGAAAATGTCTTGAAGAAACGTCGGACCTCCTGAAGACACTGAAAATTCAGAGCGAAAGTGTGAGAACTCTGTTGCCAGCACGGTTTTTATACCGGCCGCAGATTGGCCGTACGTTGCACGCACGTGTTTGCATGCGCCGTGGGTGGGACACACGAAGCACGCAAGTCACATGCACGATTTCAGCTATCATTGGATACCCGCGTAACACGCACGTGGCCCGCAAGGAGCGCATGCGCACTTGCGTGACCATCGCATGCGTGCCTCGTGAGTGCTGCCTGCGGTATTCGCGCGGTTTTTACCCCCATCAAACGTGCGACCCACCCACGCTATTCGCACTACCCTCTTGCGGAGACTGTGAGTGTTCATTACGTCCTGTCCACGGGCTGCCTGTCGTAGCGAGAACGCAGAAAATAATGTGCATACACATTTTCGGCCTACGCCTTAGGGTGCTGTCTGCGAACTCGAAATTCCGTACAAACAACCTGCGTCCCCCTTGCGTTTTCCCAAATTTTTGCCCGTAAACCACCCGTAAACCACCCGTACAAGCCCGTACGGGCAGTTGTGACTAAGGCTTTACCGAGCCCTCTACCTCTGTATACCTATATTCTTGCCCCGAGTTTTCACCCACAATGCAACGGTTATCGCTAGCATACTCATGACCATGTTATGTTTTTTCTACGTGTTAGGCTTTTACTTATTACCACCCCCATACATTGCTCTTGAAGGATCGGGGAGCGTTTCATTAAACGTTTTGTCAGTGATTTTTACTGACAAATTTGCTCTCAGCCAATGAGATGCAAGGATTTCAGTAGCTTATAACAGTTGTCGGTAAAAATCACTGACAAAGCGCTTGATGAAACGCTCCCTAGGTGTGCAATCGTTCCTTCTTAAAACATATACTTGCATATCTTAGGGTCCTTTTTCTCTTCTTGAATAAAGTTCCTTCTTTCATTTATGTTTCTGTTTTGTTTTGGGTGATTTATTTTTGGAACATGTGAATAAGGAGTAAAAATCAAATTCTAACATGGGAACTATTTTCACTTCGATTTTCCTGACTATAACTTTCTTTTTCTTTACCACAGAAGGTATGACGTCAGAGCCACCAACCACAGGCGGCAACGCCGCCATCTTCCTTTCATCTCCCCTCGTCTTATGTCTGTCTCTGCTCTTTGGGCTTCTGCATCTTTAGCAAAAAGGAGAGCTACAACTAACATCATAATTTTCTTACTCACGACAGGGATTGTTGGGGCTAATTTTGGTCACCTTTTCTCGTTCGAATTGGGAACACTTGTACATAATTTGTTTTTATTGATAAATCGTCACATTAAAAAGTCATGTATCTTATACGAATGTATATGGAGAGAAACTATGTCACAAAGTTTTCTTCCTTTATTCAAGCCAATGGTATGGAAAACAGTCACTCTAACCCTTTCCAACGAATTGCGTTTTAAGGATTTTAATGCTAAGTTTGACAAATTAAAGGCGTATGGTTTCGCATAAAAGTGGACATAGTGTGTAAAAAAATGTTTGTAGTACAGTACGTTACTAGGGCTCTGACACAAAAGTTGTTGAGCCAAAGCACAAAATGTTGAAAATTGCCTTGAAGGAGTAAGAGAACAGAGACAGAAATCGAATGTTTGGCTGATGTTGGGTAGTATATTTTAAAGACCTTGACAAAGGAGGCTAAGTTTTAATATTAGCTATCTGTTTTCCATTTCTTTCCGCAGTTTAGGTTTCAAATGGTATTTATTATTCAATTCGTATCATATTTTGTATAATCAGAGGCGTAAATTCGTTTTGAGGATGGGCCTGGTGTTATGGGCTATGGGCTGTAGGCTGTAGATGAACTAAGTGGGGCCAAAACAAATTACTGATTTTAAGCCGAGTGTTTACTAATTATAGAAAGAAATGCCATAACGATGTAATTAAGTGGAATGTTTTATGTATGATCCATTGTAAAAATGATAAAGCGAAAAAAGAAAGATAACATAATTATTAATAGATATGATTACACAGTAAAGTGATATAGAACAGTATATCGATATTCCTTTTTAAAAACAATTATTAGATGCCCAAAACCACTCCCTCACTTGCTCGGACATCCAAGAAAAGATGGAAATACTTTTTAATTTTTGTTTGTCTTGTCTTGTTTTGTATTTGTATTAAGAATAGCTTAAAGTTTATACACGGCAGGGGTGATGTATTTATTATGTATTTACGTTCAGGGGAGCGTTCCATCAAGTGTTTTGTCAGTAATTCTTACCGACAAATTTGCTCTCAGCCAATCAGATGCAAAGATTTCAGGAGCTTATAACAGTTGTCGGAAAAAAAGCACTGACAAAACACTTGATAAAACGCTCCCCAGGGGTCATCTTTATAACAAAGAGAAAGATTAATGATATCTTATTTATAAGAGATAGCTTTGTTAGATTTCTCTCAATATACATGTTGCTAAAGGAAGATCGTACTGTTCAGAAATGACCTACTCATCTTGACTTTATTGATTATCTTAACCATCGTCAACTTCTTTGCAATTTACCAAATTAAGGTCTAGTTTTCATTTCGC
This sequence comes from Heliocidaris erythrogramma, assembly GCA_025617745.1. Lineage (NCBI taxonomy): Eukaryota > Metazoa > Echinodermata > Echinoidea > Camarodonta > Echinometridae > Heliocidaris > Heliocidaris erythrogramma. Next base: position 13,932,644 of record CM046865.1, on the reverse strand, counting down.
AGAGGTCTCATTGTCTTGTAGATATAGGGCACCGGACAGGTTCGTGGTTCGAATCCCAACCGCGGCACGAACGTCCTTCATTGAGACATTAATCTACGTTGCCACTCTTATCAGGAGGGTAATTATAAGATTACGTGTGAGGATGCAGAAAGCCAATGCTATTGCATTTACCATTGCCGTTCATATGGACTGTGGAAAGTGTGGGAAGGAATACGCCCCGCAGAGTGGAAATGGTGAACAGTTAGCATGATTGACCAGGGGGTGTTTCACAAAGAGTTCAGTTTGACTTAAAAGACCTTGGATCGTCGCAATCCATGGGCCTGACTAGTTGGCCTGAATCGGGGAAATTCGGATACAATCAGGTCCAATCGTGCGCTACCGAAGGAATGTTATTGCCGGATTCCTCGCGCGATCGTTAACTCGAATCCCTCCATACGCAACCGACCAATGAGATTCAAATACTGGAATAAAGAACGCGCGATCTTGTTTACTCAAATTTGGGTCAATGTGCGAACTTTTATTAGCTGTGCACAATAAATTGAAGTCGCTTTGAACTTTGATCCAGAGAAAGGAGCAGCCAACTGTAAAAGCGCCCATAGATTGCGACGATCCAGGGTCTTTAAGTCATGCGTAAGTGCCAATGCGCATACGGTATCAAACGCGTAATCTCATTGGTAGATTACCCAATAGCGCACGTCCCTTGAGCATGGTTTGACCAATGCGGTGATGCGTAATATACAGCACGCAACTAGGAATTTAAGTGCGACTTTAATACGAACTTAACTCTTTGTGAAACACCCCCCCCCCATAATAACATTGTAAAGTACATTGCCCTATATAGCTGTAAAATGTGAATTATAATGCTGAATAGACAGAATCAAGATATCAGTTTTAAATTGTACAGATAAAGCTATTTTTATTTGTTAGATTAAACTATCTATATGACATTCTAAAATTTGAATCAAGGATTTTGTTTTGTTTTGTTTTGTTTTCTGTTTTAGTTTTGTATGCCTGTGTGGTGGTAAATTGTCAATGGCAATTACTAATTATTTAAAAAATAAGTTTATTCAGTTTATCATTAAGGCGTTGACTACTGAATTACCCCATTCCCTATAATAGGCCTGATAAAGGAACCACCGAGTTCCCGTAGGTAATGGGTTTGTGGGGAGGGGGAGGGGGTTAATGTGTTCGTAAGTGCGAAAGAGTGAATAAGTGGGAGAGAGAGAGGTGCATGGGAATGTTTTGTTTTTTTCAATATATATTCTGGTTCAGGATTTTACATATCAGGCCGGAAAATTTCTTTTCTTCTCAACTCCACAAGTTCCTCAAAGGATATAACATGAAATTGAATTTTATATCAATAATTATAGTATCAGCTAATTGGATGATACTCATACATCATAGACAAAGGCTATTCCAAAAATAATATATGCTTTTCAAGACACAGACTTACATTCAGGCTCGGTCAAAGCTCCTCCCCCTTGATCCACTTCTAAATAATCTATCGATTACCTTAGCGATTACCTTTTCTTCCCCCATATGTGTAAACAAAAATTGATATAAAAAGGAAAACTAATTTTTGACCCCTCGGCTTTTACAACAATGCACATTGTCTTGAGTCTGCGATCGAATTCTGACGTCTGAGTTGGGATTTTAAATTTTCAGTTTAGAAAAATGGTATGCACTTTCAAACACAATTTTGGTCTAAATCTTTTTGCGAATGATTATCACATATTTACCTAACTGACACACAAAACAAAACAATAAAGTTTCAGTGGTAATTAAGAGCAAGAATCCTCTCCTCGAAAGATAGTGGGTTCGAAACTCAGTCAATGCGTACGTGCCCTCGGATAGGAAATTAAAAGGGCAAGTTGCATGGTTGTTTGCTGGAATAAACGTATGATGCGGACAGGGAGAGGGGCTAAGGGGATAGCGGGCCCCCGAAGAGTTTTGAAATCACCCAAAGTCGGGGCAACCGTCACGTCATATTCAAGCAGGGATAAAGTAATGCATTTGGATGGATACAAAATACACTAACAGTCGGTGTCTCTATCATCAAATTTAGAAAGTGTGCACCCGGACTTGCCTACAATATGATTTTTCTAACATCCAACCTGAAATAAACATTAACATCAACCCTTTTCTTAATCCAACGGAGAATACTCAAACAAGACATAATTATGATGCAGCATCATTTCGCACTCATCACCACTTCGCTGGTCTTGATACCAATCGTTTCTTCGGTGGTCACCCTTCGTCAAGTCTCCACCATTTATTTGCCTTATACAGCTACATCGGAGAAGAAGCCGCAGTATGGTATCGATAAGGGTGCTTCAGAACACAATGGCTACGATTTTACCAACAAAATGGCGTATACAGGAGGTAACTTTTAAGTTGTTATCATTATTTTGATCTAATTTTTACGTCTTTTAATTTCACTTTTGATCTAGTCCTCATTTGCTTTGATTATTATTATCAACACTATCGATATCATAACTATTCCCATCTGTATACTATCACCATCATCAGGAAGGCGGAGCATAGGGAAAAGACCCCCCCCCCCCCCCTCTCTCTCTCTCTGTATAATGTAAAAAAGAAATAGAATGAATTATTGCAATTAAATTACATTCACATAACACAGACATACGGAAGCGTTAAAGTGCCATTCGACTTGACGACTTGTCGAGATATTTTATCTCGACAAGTCGACTTAATATCCATATTTTGTCGACTTGTAAAGATATTTATCTAACCATGTCGACTTAATAACTTTTATAAGTCGACATGGCGATATAAATTATCTTACCAAGTCGACTTAACAAAAATACCTGTGGTCATGGGGAGATATATTATCTTGCCAAGTCGACTTCCCAAAAATTATAAGTCGACATGGCGACATAAATTACATATTAAGTGCATTGAGGGCTCGACCCACACATCATTTTGATCCACAACCCGTTGATTTTGCCGTGTTTGCTGTGCTTTGCTGCCACAAATAAAATTTGGTTTATATATTTTCCCATTTTCCTACATTGGCCCTCATAATGTGGATCCTCGCTATCAATGTTGATGTTGGTTGAACCACAATAAGCAGTATCGTCAGCACCATGGTGACCAACAAATATAGGTCCTGTCATTTAAGTTTATTTATTTATTTATTACTTTTATTTAACTGAAATACAGGGTAGGTGCGTTCAGTTATAAAAAAAATGCACGCATGATAACCATGGAATGGCTGGCAATTATTTGAGTGAATAAAAAAGAGCAATTTTGTTTTTAATGTTGCTTCAAATACTCCCTATTTTATTCTACATTTCTATTCCCCGACCCTTCGCTCTTGAAGGGCCATTGCGCAAATCATCCAAAATCAATGAAGAGATGCATCGATCCCTTAGGCAAGTTCTTGGCATAAGGGTCCTAGGTCATAGGCTACAGTTTTGGACTTGCCCCCTCCCTATTCCTATGTGCCATTAGATAACGGGCACTACCCAATGCATGACGGGTCATTTTCTGAACTACGCACACATCAGTTTTGCTAATTATGAGCCAGTGTTTCGCCAAAGCCGAAACTTCGGACAAATCCTTATCCTCGGGATGGGCCATTGCACCCTGTGTCAATCATTTGCGTCTGTGACGTCTGTCATTGTGAGACTGCAACTGAGCCTGTCCTGTGTATTTAATGAAAGTTGAACGCGAGGCTTCATTTCGATAGCGTTTGTATACCTGCGCTAATCGAGCCCGTGAAGGCAATTGACCCACACACCAGTTATTAAAAGCGTTGTTTTCACTTTTCAATTTGCTTTCGCTATTTACAATACAATAATTACATTTCGAAATAGAGCTCTTACAAACTATCATTTTTTTCACAGCGCTTTACATCAATAACAAAAAATATATAAATAAATGAAAAGGCAGTGAAAAAAAATGAAATTGTTGTTGATTTGATTACTGTTTGAAAAGCAGAGTTTTGATATGTTTCTTGAAAACCTCCAAAGAAGGGGATAGAAGAATGAATCTTGGAAGCTCGTTCCAGAGTCTAGGAGCACATGCTTGGAAAGCATTGTCACCAGCTATGGTGTTTGTCCGAGGAACATGGGGCAGTGTACTCTCCAGTGACGCTTGAAAGGCCGCATCAGTCGCTGACGCCGTCCTACGTCAGGCAATTGACACTTCGTGTGCAATGCGTAAAGGTCCTTGATTGGCCGTATAAATGCCAGATGCAAGCGAAGCGTCATATGATTGCTGCTCCATTCTTTTAGCCCCGCCTTGGATACCCAATATATTTCGTAGCAACAATTTTACCTTTACAGAAAAACAGCGCAATCGCCGTTGTGGATTTGACCACTGATGAAATAGAGAATATCTATCCTCTCGGTGAGAAAATCCTGGACCAACTGGGATCTTGATGCAAGCGACAAAGGTATGATGGTGAGTTCTCTGCTTATTTATTTTATTTAAGAAGAAGAAAAACATTTCTTAAAGATTTTTTTAATTAATTGTTATTCAATATTGAAGAAATAGCGTATTTTGATGCCTGATCGTGTACCTGTATAGCTAACTTTAGCTCTAATCAATTAGTAATCAATCAATAAATATTAAATCTGAAACTGTAAAATATTACATTATTGTTTTAATAAATTTTTAATCTAGCGTTCAACTAAACCCAGAGTTATGCGCTATGTTTGTGAATGACTTTATCTAGCCCAGCTATCCTTTTTGCAAATGCATAATGTCTTTCTTTGTTTTAGGAATAATTTTCCGACGAAACAACATAATTTATTCAGCTTCTACCAACCTGATGGTATCAAATATTTTGAAGTGGACGGAGTCGGCCATATCGTCACCACCAATGAGGGCAATAGTCTTCACTATGACTTAGGCGATAGGGATTGGACTGAAAAGCAGAGAGGAAATGATTTTGATGCAGGTAAAATTGTTTTTGTTGTTGCTTATCAGAGATTTGTGGACTTAAAAAAGAGATGCAAAAATGCTGAGGACCCTTTTTTTTTTGCTCACAGCAGCCCCAGTAACAAAATCATTCCCAGGTGCCTGGCTTAATGCATTATGTATATGTATGCATGTACGTGTATATTCTCATATCAACTAATTTTGAAACGACCGGTTATTTAAAATTAAATTTGCAGGAGATTTGTCTTCTTCCTTTGACAATGACGGTACACGTATGTTCGTTAACTACACCACCAGTAGGCGCTTCGAGGGCGCGGACATTTTGAGTGATTGTATGGCTTGGGCATGAGAGGCCGCTAATTATTTACCGATTCTACGTAGTACGGTCAAAGGAGGGCGCAAACGTTGTGTTTTGTATTTTTACTTTCCAAAGCTCAAAAAAGTCGTTTAAAATCCCAATTCAATAGTTGAAATTGGTTAGGCATGCTATAATTCAAGATGTGTGTATTCTGTCCCCAAACCTAATGAAGTTAATTCAGGTAGTCGCTCACTAAAAGCTCATTCGCTGATAGACACTCGTAAGGACAGCACACTTACATTTTCCATCGACATTACTCACCAATTATACACTTTATTTCATAAAAGCAATTTTGTTGCGAAAGAAGGAGAAGATATTTGCTTTCCGAGGCTATTTATCATGTCAGATAATGCGATTTGGCTAAGGGTGCAGGACTCGTTTGGTCAAAACAGGCATTTCTATATTCGGCCCATCTCTTTGAAATTAGATTCGTCTAATGTATGAAAATGTATCAAGAGTGTAGGTAATGGTATAATGGCAGGGAAGCTTCCCATTCCCAATGGCTCATGTTCCTGTGTCGATGGTGTGGCGAGAATATTCCATGATGAGGTCCACATTCTATCAAGCTTAGCCTCCTTAACATGCCCCTCCGTTTCATTGTATATACATGTATTAGGTCACTGATGATCCGTTCGTTTATATTATTTTTTTGTACTCTTGTCAATACTTATCTCAGTTGTATTGATAGTTTGATTATACATATTTATTACGTTGTTTTATGTTCAATCGTTGAAATCGATATATATATATATATATATATATATATATCTATATAGCATACTGTGCTAGTTTTGAAACGGAAAACTAAATCAAATCAAATCAAATATTCCATTTAAGTAGCACACAACTTATGATGACCCAGACCCAGAAATCATGGCTTTGACCCACTTGTGTATCATTATTATACTGGCATTTGGTCTGTATATTCACTTTATTAAGATCATGAAATAATTCCACGAAGGTTCAAAATAGGAAACATTCAACAAAATACAATTCGTTAGAAGTATGTTGATTTTTGACGAGGTTAATCAATAGCAATAAGCCACTTCGGGGATGCAACCTGAGCATGAGCAGATAAAGGTCATCTGTACCAAATTCTAAAACCCACTGACACTAATATTCGATATGTGCTCATGAATGTCATGTAATCATTATTCAGTTATGCACTAATGGTGCATTCCATGATATCCAGGTGGAAGTATTCTTTTGAAAGGGGGAAACAAAAGCTATTCATGAGGCACCTCTATCACTCCCAGAGTTATTTTTCTGAAGTGCACATAAAGGGACCCTCCATGTCTAAAATATATGTGGATATTTGGGGTCATTTGTACAATCTCAGTACCATGCGCTAACCCCGAACTGGCTTATTGCAAATAGCATTATTATTATGGTATGGCTAGAGGGGGGCATCTCGTTTTTCCGAAGGTTCGTTTTTCCGAAGGTTCGTATTTCCGAAGGTTCGTATTTCCGAAACACTAATTTCCCATGCCTGGGGGTTCATAATTCCGAAAATGAAAAAGGGTTCGTAATTCCGAACATTTGTTGCATTATTCCGAAGGTTCGTTATTCCGAAGGTTCGTTTATCCGAAGGTTCGTTTATCCGAAGGTTCATAATTCCGAAAATGAAATAGGGTTCATATTTCCGAAGGTTCGTATTTCCGAAAATGAAAAAGGGTTCATAATTCCGAAGGTTCGTATTTCCGAAAATGAAAAAGGGTTCGTATTTCCGAAAATGAAAAAGGGTTCGTATTTCCGAAAATAAAATAAGGTTCGTATTTCCGAAAATGAAAAAGGGTTCGTATTTCCGAAAATGAAATAGGGTTCGTATTTCCGAAAATGAAATAAGGTTCGTATTTCCGAAAATGAAATAGGGTTCGTATTTCCGAAAATGAAATAAGGTTCGTATTTCCGAAAATGAAATAGGGTTCGTATTTCCGAAAAATGAAATAGGGTTCATAATTCCTGGTAAAAAAAGGCGAATTCATCAGTAGCAGAGGTGTAGCAACGGGGGTGGGGGGGGGGGGGGGGGGGGCACGCCCCCACCCCTCCCTCATCGGATGGCGAAAAAATAAGAAAAAAAGAAAGAAAATGGAATAGGAAAGAAGACGGTTGGACCCCTTCCGGCAACCCTCTTCCACCAGCGGCGTCTTAGATTAGCTTTATAAGATTATTCCAAAAGACTTGTGCCTCCAATGGTGCCAGTGCTCCCACAATGGCTAGACTCTAGCTACGCCACTGTTAAAGGGAAAATTTAGGGTAACGGTAGGATATTATGGTTTTAATTGCCATCTTCAAAAAGCGGATCTCTTATCGACGAAAAGCACCTCCCCCACCCCCGCAATGAATAAAAAAATGAAATAGAGACACAAAACTGGGAAGGTTTATAAAAGAGGAGAGGAGAAGAGAAAAGAGACGAAAATAAGAGGACGAGATTAGAAAAATCGAATAAGTGTTTATGTGTGTGTGTGTGTGTGTGTGTGTGTGTGAGTGTGTGTGTGTGCGTGTGTGGAGGTGTCGTAGTCGAACGGTTTACAGCGCTTGACTGGAAACGCGAAGGTTGGGGGTTTGATCCCTGTTACGGTACCTATGGCCTTTTTGTTGTAAAAAATATAGCAACTTTCCTTTTTTATTATTTACGAGCGCGCGAAGCTAGCGACCAAAAATAATTGTGCCTTTCCGTTGTGAAAAATCATAAAAATAACATATTTCGGCATATAATGACTGGAATATGAGGATATTCGGGCACCTCACTCCCTGAATATGAGGTGTGAGTTGCCGGAATATCTGCACTTTCAAAATCCGGGGGAGGGGGGTTTGCTGCAGCAGCCCCCCTTTTCGTACGCCTATGCCTAGGCCTATGTTAAGTACACAGTTGCGATTGATTTTAACTTGCGATTGTTTCAAATAAATCGCTTCAATAAGGCGGGGCACTGGTTGATTTTTTTACGATGAGGATTGTTTTACTCTCAATGTCTTTTAGTGTTTTGTAATTCGTTATGCTTGTAAAAGTTATTTCAAACTTCAGGTCAGCGGTTGTAACTGTTGAAAACGCAGACTGTACAGTAAAATGAAGCAACTCATTAGAATCTGTACAAATTTATTATGCTGTAAGCAGCTGTATAAAATGAAAGATTTTCATCCATGTTTAGAAATGATGGTATTTTGGCAAAGTTAAAGAACATGTTCAATGATTTTAATCTATTTAATATGCGGCATAGATAGTTAGGATTATTCCCTGTATGATAATTATTTTAGCCCGACTGAAAGAAAACTTAACATTTTGATCCACTATTCTTCAAATTTGGTTGTATGTTGCTTTTAATCATTATCATTATATTCAATTAGCGATTGCACCTGACCTATATACTTACACATAATATGCCAGTATAAAGAGTTATTTTTATTCTTCAGATGCGGTGTGCTACATAGCAGTGGCTTTAACATTTTTTTTTGTTGCTCACTTGTTATCTTTCTTTTCTTGAATTTGGTTTTCTTAAGAAGTAGCTGCTGCACGGCTTTTGTAAAGTTCTGTTGGAATTGTAAAGTGTTTGAAAACTATCTGCGTCAGATCATTTCAGATATGCGGCAAACAAAATGCTGTATAGTTGTGTAAGCAAGGTCATTACTTACAGCATACTATGCTGCATTTCATTCATTTACCTCTACAATTTAAGATTTTAATCTGTTTTAAGAAATGTTAATACTTTTGCAAGGTTATAAAACATGCTCAATGATTTCAGTCTGCCCTGCTGCATAAATTGTTTAAGATATTTTGCATTATAGTTTGGTTATACTTTTGTTTCCTTTTATGATAAATCATATCAGCCTGATGATAAGACTCCTTCTTTAACTTGTTACGATCCATCTTTCTTCGGCTTTGGTTGTTTATGGTATCTATTCATTTATTTATTATTATTACTAGTATTATTTGTATTATTATTACTATTATTATTATTATAATTATCTTTATTATCATTATTATTAGTAGTAGTATTATCTGTTTTATCATTTTTATTATTATTACTAATATTATCAGTATTTTAATTTTTATTATTGATAATATTATTGTTGTTGTTGTTATTATTGTTATTATTATTATTACAATTGTTATTATGAAGTGGACTACCCACAATTACGATGACGATGTCATTTTGGATGGAGTTATGCGACCAGACTTAGATATTGCACCGGTTACTCTACTATTGCTTCTTTTATTTCCCTTGTCATGATCGTATAATTGGCCTATAGCCTATACGTATCAATAATATGCTTGTTATAATTATGTTGTGCTACTTGCCAGGCTATTTATTAAACATAGCAGTGACTCCTTTATGAGCTCTCTGTAATATTATGTTGTTGTTTTTATTGCTGTTGTTGTTTTGGGGACCGGAGGGGAGGGCTTGTAGACTCATCTACAGAGCCATATTACAGACTTCGGCCAACTCGGTTTAGTTGGGCACAACATGGCGTATATTCCTTTGTTTAGTGCTTGCCTAACAAAGCAACAAGCGCCATATTGCTACCTACATGGAGCCGAGTTGGCCAAACTCTGTAATAGATGGCTCTGAGGGCTAGGGATGCAGGACGCCCCCACCCTATTTTTAGTATACACTTTTCATAGTATTTTTTTAATCACAATTTATGTTGAATGTTGACGAAGTAATTACATCTTACATGTCTTAAAGATAATAAAGTGTCAATGTTTGGCTCGCTGGAATCCAGCAGCGCGGTGCCCGAACATCCTTTTATTTTGGGAAGCGAGATGGTCGGCTATCTTTATCTGTGGGCGGGAAGGTACTCAAAATGTTATCGTTATTTGGATTATCTGGTAACAAAATCAATATTCTATAGACAATATCTCCTTTTTTTTTTACTTGCTCACTAGCGCGTAAGATTTAGAAACGGAATAGTTTGGGACAGGGAACGCCCATCATTAGGGCGAGTGAAGTGCCCAAATATTCCATATTCGGCAGCAGGGTTAAGTAATATTATTCATGGCTCATTATTACATGTTCTATATTTGTCTTTTGATGGCGAAATTGCATTTCCATTACAATAAAAAAAATGGTTTTATGTTTTTTTCTAACTCGCTTCGCTCGCTTGCAAATTGTAAAAGTATGTAAGAGTATGATATTCTGCCAAGAGGCATCAGCTCCCCCTTTCAAAAACATTACGTGGCCATTTTCTGCTTGTAAAGATCTACTTGGAACTTTGGTGTGTCTTATTTTCCAAAGCGGTATATACATTATATAAATAACTTCAAGCCAATTTCGTTGTAGCAAATTTAATCCGGAATCCGATCATTCACTTTCTTCAATACATCAGTATGTATTTTAATCACCGAAGTAATATCATTTTATGAGAAATGAAACAGGTATTCCTGAGGCGCTCGCTCACAAATATTGGTTATTATAATAGGAACAATGATAATAATGATAATGATATTAATAAAAATAACAATAATGATGATAATAATAATAATACTTAAAATAAAAATAATCATAATAATAATAATGATAATATTGATAGGAATTACGATAATATAATGGCTTTTTCTCTGGATTTTATTATAATTGTTATCATCATTGTTATGATTACTGAGTACGAAATGAATATCTTTACACTTGGCCGTCTTTCCCCTCCTCCCTATCCGAAATACGGATTGACGCCGTATTCTCTGAATTTACAACCTTTTTTCATTTTCGGAAATACGAACCCTTTTTCATTTTCGGAAATACGAACCCTTTTTCATTTTCGGAAATACGAACCCTATTTCATTTTCGGAAATACGAACCCTTTTTCATTTTCGGAAATACGAACCCTTTTCATTTTCGGAAATACGAACCCTTTTTCATTTTCGGAAATACGAACCCTATTTAATTTTCGGAAATACGAACCCTTTTTCATTTTCGGAAATACGAACCCTTTTTCATTTTCGGAAATACGAACCTTCGGAATTATGAACCCTATTTCATTTTCGGAAAAAAGAACCTTCGGAAAAACGAACCTTCGGAAAAACGAACCTTCGGAGTAACGAACCTTCGGAATAACGAACCTTCGGAATTATGAACCTTCGGAAAAACGAACCTTCGGAAATACGAACCTTCGGAAAAACGACATGTAACCGGCTAGAGTGCCCAAGTCTGCGCAGTGCCAATGTCTGCGCACACGCGTAACTGCATGATTCTAATAAAACAAAACACGTAACGAACACAAACTTTTCATCTTTATCATAGCGATAGGTATTCATGCAAAAAATAAAAAGAGTCAAAATATTGAAAAAAGGTCTTATTTCATGCATATTATTCACAAGGTCCAACATGTTGTTGTTCACGTCAAAACTCCCGAATTGCGTGCAAAATGAATGAGTGCGTAGACATGGACACCATTGTTTTTTTTTCAATGTTGAAATTGAATATTTACAAACTTACTCTTTAGAATATCAGGAATGATATAAAATTAAGCTTTAGAGGAATATTAAAGAAATTCGTGTGAATTTCAGGTCAAAACCTAAGGTGCTCAGACATAGGGCTCCCCATCATATAGTGCTAACATCAGTTTTTATGAGGGCTTTTTGCAATTGTTATTATGCCCCAGTATTGCCAGAATCCATTTGATACAGCTAGATCATCATGGACATAATTCGGTCAACAACTTGTCCAGGAATGATAGAACAGCGGCTAGGATCGAACCTCGGACTCTCGTAAGAAAGCTAAGAGCTTCACCAATATACCACAATGATCCCAGTAGACAAAAAAATCTTTCCCGCTCGTTTGGTTTGTAGTTTATTCCGACACGCAAATTCATGGATATATGGAATTAGGAGTTTGCTTTGATGAATTATCCAACAGAAATGCAGTGGTGTGTACATCCTCAGGGACCCGTTTCATAAGAACACCAATATTTTTAGCTCTTTTGTTTGTGATATATAATCGATGACCCTGAAAGGATAGAGTGTCATCTAAGAGGATACCAAGAAATTTAACTGTAGAACAAACATTCAGATTTACATCATTTATAGTTATTTTTATATCATTAACATTATAAGGATTGGATTTATTATGAAAATAAAGTACACTTGTTTTGTCATAATTTATAATCAATTCATTAGCATTAAACCAATCAGCAACTTTTTCTAATTCTTTATTTACTTCTGTCATTAATTTACCAAAATCATTATGAGATGCAATAATATTAGTGTCATCTGCAAAGAAAACAAAATGGAAAAATGAGGAAACAGAACAAAGATCATTGATGTAAATCAGAAATAGGAGAGGACCCAGTATGGAGCCCTGTGGGACTCCACAATGGATCCTCTCTCTGTGACTAACAAAGTTATTGTATGACGTAAATTGATGACGATCACTTAAGTAATTCCTAAACCAATCCCACGCAATACCACGTATACCACAATTATTTAATTTAGTAAGGAGAATATCGTGATTAATAACATCAAAGGCTTTGGATAGATCAAGAAACAAACCCAATGTATGCAATTTATTATTCAATTTATTTAGAATGTGATCGTGTAGGTCAATTAAAGCATGTCCACAAGATGAATTACTTCTAAAACCATATTGAGAATCATTCAAAATATTATATTTATTAATATGAGTTAAAAGCCTACTGTAAATTAATTTTTCCAGTATCTTAGAAAAGCAGGGGAGTAATGATATAGGTCGGTAATTAGAAAATAAGTGAGCATCACCTTTTTTAAATCACTTAACGTGTTCATACCTTTTAAAAAATAACTAGGATATTGACATTTTCTTTTCTTGCTTAATAAATCGTTAATAACTTCCCATACTTTAGACATATTATTTCTGTTCCTCTGTAATAAATCACAGTAATATTGTTTTCTTACAGACTGTAGAATAGAGTTTAATTTATTTCTTTATTTTTTATATTTAAATTCACTGCTGTTGTTTCTTTTCTGACAAAATGTTTTATATAATTTATTCTTTTTATTAATACATTTTAACAGTGAGAAGGTTACCCAAGGTTTTCGTGGAAGTTTCTTTTTCTTTATTTTACAATTTTTAAAATTAGAATCATAAATCATTTTAAATTTACTTAAAAATGAATCATAGGCTTCATCTACATCAGAAAAAGAAAATACATTGTTCCATCCTAATACTGATAAATCTCTTTGAAATGATTTCAAACTTAAAGGATCTGTCTGTTTTATGTAAAAATCTGAAGATTTTTTGTGACATGGAATAACAAAAAGGTTGGTTATTTGAGAAATTGGTAAATGGTCTGTTATACCACTGTAAAAAATACCAGAATGAATATCTTTAGTGCATACATTTGTTAAAATATTATCAATCAGAGTGACAGACTTCTTTGTTATTCTTGTAGGCTTGTCAATTAATGGGCGAAATGAGTTATTATAAATAATATTTACAAAATCAGTAATACATTGAAGTGAATTATAGTTAAGTAGATTAATGTTATAATCTCCCATTACAAAAACTGATTTATTTTCTATTGAAATTTGTTCAAGACATGTATTCATACTATCATTAAATTCATGAATGGATTTATTAAGGTCTCTGTAAATTAAACCAACAATGATATTTTTCTTGTTGAGTAGTATAATTTCAATAAAAAGGGATTCACAAAGAGTGTCGGGTAAGTAAATATCATCTCGAACTTTAACATCAAATAAATTATTAACTAAGAGTGCAACCCCTCCACCTTTCCTATTTTGTCTGTCATTATGATAAAATGTGTAACCATCCATATTAAATAATAAAGGTGTCTTTTCATGAATCCAGGTTTCACTAAAGCCATATACAGAAAATTCTAAGTTAATTTGAGAAATAAACTGGCTGATACTATCATAATTTTTATTTAAACTTCTAGAATTAAAGTGAAGCATGCTAAATTTATGAGTATTTTTGGTAGCTAAATCTGGACTTTTATTAAAATCATCAGGGAGCCAGTATTTGATAGGATTATTAGATACAAAAAAAATATTACCTGGATCAATATCATTAAAAGTTCCATTTTCATCTATATCATTTTCTGTCAGAACCATATCAAAATTCATATCATCACCAGTAATATTATATTGCACATCAGAAAACATACATTTAAACTCTTCATCATTTACTTGATTGAAAGGAAATACATGCCGAGATATATCCATGCAGTTACAATATCACACATTCACCTTTCATGCACACAAACACATACACACTAATAAAAGATATACAAATTACAAACAATGGAAATAGTATATAAATATGAAAATATGTCAGTAATTGAATATACAGTAAAGGTGAGAGGAATAGGTCATTAGCCTACGATGTATAGTTCAAAATAGTGGAAAAAAGGTAGATTTACATAAATATATTGCAAAATATCGATGACATGTCCTATTTAAATATTTCAGTAAGAAACTTGAAAATTGTACTGATCTACGGATACGTGTAGATATTGTTCTGCATTTGTTCATTAGTTTCTATTCATTATTTTTTCAAGGTCTTTCATGGAATGAATCAGCTTCTTCACTGATTTATTGTCGGCAGTTTTGATGGCTACAAATAATCGTCCATCCATCGACCATGCAGATTCTAACTTACTTTCAGGCTTTCTGCTAGCTCTTTGGGCCTCCCATAGAAGTGACCTGTTTGCAGCTGTTAGGTCTTCGAAGATGCTGTACCCAGTTTTGTTTTCTTTCAGTTTTTTCTTGTTTTGTAGCAACTGTTTCCGAAGTCTGTAGGAAGTGAGTTTTACGATGATTGCACGCGGTTTACGTGGCGATCCTCCTGTTGGTTCTACACGCCGTCGAACTCTATGACTCCTGTCAATGTGATCCAGCTTTAGATTTACTCCCAGATGTTTGCTGGCAATGTCACAGACCAGCTCATTTGTGATTTCCTTTTCTTGCTCTGGCACCCCAAACAAACGTATACAATTTCTTCTGGAATATTGTTCTTGTGCATTTAATTGATGTTCTAACTTCAATTTTTTTTCCTCGCAGGTCTCCTGCTGTTTCTGTAAGTTTTTCAAGTCATGGTCAATGTTTTCTATTTTACTCTGTAGATCCAAGATGGCTCCATCCTGTTTGTCAAGTCGGTCTATTAGATGTTGGAATTTGGTATCCAAAGCTTGACAAATGGTTCTTTTGATTGTAGCCAGAACCTCCTCATCCATCAGCGCCTCCTTAACCTGGTTCTTTGTGGAGCGGGTTTCAGGAGCCATTGTGGTCTGGGGCGGCTCCAAGTGCTAATCCAAGATGAATGGAGGTATTTCATAGAGATACAAAAGAATGAGTACAATAATCTGGCAAGTCAATGATGAGTAGGGGTCCAGGTCAGATTTGGTTTGAAAGATGATAAAACTTACTCCAAGGCGTTTGCGTGGGACTAGGTTGAAATGCCACTTACAGAAGTATGTCTCAGATCCAAAAAAATAAATGTCACAAAACTTGCGTGCATGTCACCAAATTACATCCAGGCAATGATATAGTAGACTCAAACACTCCTATACATCAAGATTCATCACACCTCAAATCGAAAATCAACAAATTCAGGTAAAAACAGGCTAAAGTTCACAAAGTTCACAGAGAGATGTTCACTACATTGCACTACATTAAATTAAATTTTCACGAGAAGGGTTAATAGACCTGAATTATCAATCAAAAGTTGAAGAAATTAATAAATTAATAAGTATATGGAGTCTACGAAATCTTACTCTTTATGGAAAGGCTACTATCATTAAAAATCTGCTGATACCAAAGTTTGTTTATTTATTAACAATACTGCCAAATCATCGAAAGAAATTCTTTGACGAATTTCAGAACATGTTGTTTTGTTTTCTGTGGAACGGAAAACAAGACCGCATTAAGAGGAGTATACTGTACAATGAATATAATGCTGGTGGAATAAAGATGTTACATGTATATTCTTTCTGCTTGGCCCAAAAATTAGTCTGGATACAAAGATTTTTTGATAAAGAAAATGAGGGAAAATTGGAGATCTTTTTCCATAAAAAAAATGTGAAACATATTTTAAAACCCAACTATGCATGCCTTTAAATCCTTTGATGAAATAACCATTCAATATGGGCAGCTAAGCTTTATAGAATATCTGTCATTGCTAAATGCTTTTCCTAAAGAATGGAAAAATATTTTGAGAGGTGAAATGGCTGAAGAAAGTGATAGTAATCCGCTACAGTATCTCAATGTGTTGCTAGCAAAAAAGAAAGTATCTAAATTTAGTTACAACAATTTATTACTGAGGTATTTAACTAAAGTGGAAGATACAAATCAGCAAGGAAAATGGGAAATTGAGATTGGATGTAATTTGTGCAGTAATAATGATACATCGAGTACTAGGTTTGAATCATTGTATAAATGCACAGTTGACAACAAAATAAGGGTTTTTAAAATTTATTCATAGGAGAGTGGCAACAGAAAAATACCTGTTTGATATTAAACAAAGAGATAGCCCTCTATGTAATATTTGTAAAGAATCAAATCAAACTATCTTACATTTATTTGTATTTTGCAAATATTCAAAAATACTGTGGAAGGCAATCTCACAGTGGCTTATGACCAGAGGTTTACTCGCACATCCTCTGTCTACAGAGGAAATATGCTTTGGTTATCCAAAAAAGAACAATTTTTACTTTATAAATACAATAGTACTGACAGCTAAATATTTTATCTATACAAAAAAATATAACAATAGCAAACCAACATTTGTTGTTTTTCTTAATTTTATTCGGCACCAAGAGGAGTTAGAAAAACAAATTGCTTTTAGTAAAGGAAAATTATCCTTTCATAAAAAGAAATGGAAACCCTTTTTTTGATGCCAGAAAAAATACCTTTTCACCTCTACATGTCTGTTTTCTTTTTATGAGATATATAAATTGCCTTGTTTCTCTATGTTTGCCTCTTATGAGATTACCAAAAGATGGAAGATGTGATAATGCCATGTTATATGGAGAAATAAATGCTTAATTATAATTTTTTTTTACTTATGTTGCTATAATCGTGCCATATATTTGACAAACCAAGATTGTTCAGCGTTTCTTTTACTTCTTGTATCCATGGCGACACACACACACACACATATATATATATATATATATATTGTTATTTGCAAGCATTCTTAGTACATTACACATAATTGTTGACAGTTTGTATTCTCCTGAAACTAGACCCCTAAACCAAAAATGTACCATTCTTTATTTAATTTGGTCACTTTAATAGTTGACATCTACCCAGATCTCCCAACACGATACAATTTGCAGTATTCAATCTTAGTAGTCGTTTGCAATATTGAATATGAAAAGTTTCTATCTGATTAATATTTTCAAAACCCCAAACCTCACTACCATATAAAAGAATCGGTATGATGCCTTTACCTAATACCGACCTCTTAACGATGTTTCCAACGCCTACGGCAAAGATTCTTCATGAAACGTAATGAAAATTCATCAGACTATTACCCAAATACTGGGGAACAAGATCCAGGTACTACGAGCGATAATACTTGCGCGTTCTTGTAGAAATGACGTTGCAATAGAGTCATCTCGTTTTACGCATAGAGGGAGAAGTGCGTTTTAATTACCGACCCCTGCACATAGTCAATGGCAATTTATGAAAAGAGATTATTTTAATGAAAATATGAAAAGTTAACAAAAACTTGATAATAATTACGTTTTTATTCCTCATCTTGCTCTATTTTGGCTGTTCTCAACGTTGCTAGGCATTCTACGCGTAGTCCCATGGGTTGATTTGCAAGACGCGCGCTAGATGCCATGATACGCTTAATGATCGGTATTATGACTGGCCGGTATTAGGTGAAGTGATCATACAACAAGCCGGTCAAACATTTCCAATTCAATGTCAATCGGAAGTTTTAATTGTCTTGCCTTTATTATAAGGGAGCTCCATGATCCGCCATGTTTTAAACAAACACCGCGTACCCGTACGCTTATTATGCGCATGTCACAACCCTCAACTTCTTAAACCCGATCTTTTATTCCTTGTCACACACAAATAGATTATTTGCTTGTCAGAGATTTTTTCTGTATGGTGCCTTTTTAAAAATTCTATTTCCAATCGTCTTCTGCTTGCCTCTGCTCCTTGAGTTTCTACTTCTCGTAGATAATGTGATTGAGTAAGGTCCATACTCCATAGTATCACAACATACGCTGCACAATATTAGCAAATTTGAAATGGATGTTTACAAGTATGGTCATTGGTCAGTATAAGATAAAGTGCATCATCGGTGAACGCTTGAACGAAATTGGAATACTGCAGGTAATACTCAGTACTCTGCGACACCATGCCTTTGAACGTGGCGACGCATTTGAGGGTTATTGCATGAGAATTAAACGATCTGTCTATACTTTCTATCAGTTGCTTTGAGGCACGGTGTCGTGTCAAATGAAATGCAGAGGACAAAGCTTGGTTTTTTTTACACAGCCTTGTTCTTCACAACTTTATTGTGTTTTCAAAGCACAGTTACCGTGCAGATGTTGTATGGTTTACAGATGTTGGTTTGATAGACAATGAAGGGGAGAGAGAGGGACAGAGGGAGAGAGATAGAGACAGAGAAAGAGACACGGATATAGAGACATGCACTATGATTCTGCTGTTTTATTTCTTCTTCTGAGATATAATTCTATGAAAATAGTAATAGATCAGTGAACGTTTGAAAGAAATTGGAATACTGCAGGTAATACTCAGTACTCTGCGACACCACCCAGTAAACAAAGCACCAAAAACTAACCTTTTTCTCCAGCACATTTGAAGTGAATATTTAATGTGGCGCTATTCGAACTTAATCGGAACGATATTAACATGTGTCATCGTGTTTTTAAAGTGTTAACTGCGATTGTACGTTCTGGTCTCACCAGAAAACGACTAGTTGACCACGTAAGTAAAGTAACGTGCTTTTGCATACATCGGTAAAAGAAGTGCTTATTACCAAGTAGCCACCTACCCATGTAGCGAGTTTTCTGTCTTGAAATTGTTATGAGTGAAAAATCGGTTGGTCATTGTAGCACGTTCAGTAATGGTTTCAGAGGTCCAGTGGCGGATCTAGCCGGATTAGACACAATACATTCTGTAGGCCTGCTTTGTTTGTGCACAATGGCGGGCCCGTAGAATGTATTGTGTCTTACCAGGCTATAGATCCGCCACTGCAGAGGTCCTACACAAACAGAAAGTGATAATCACATTACTTTAACCGGTCTTATCATCTCGTTGTCCTGTTCGTGGATGAATGGTGACTTTATGGTGGTGAATAATGGTTATTCTCAGGTGTCTTAGACACCATCTGAAAAGGTTTTACAGTTACTTTGACTTTCTTGGTGACGCGATCTAAACGGATTAATACTCTGAGCGGGGCATCCGTCATTCTTAGGTGTGGAAAATAAGGTATAATTTATTTTTCTGAGACACGTTCTTAAATAGTTTCAAAGTTATCGTGAGCTCTACAGTGATGGTTATGTCACTTTAACGGGTTTATCATCTCACTGTCCTGTCTGTGAATGAGTGGTGGTGAAAACTGGTTATTCTTAGGCGTCTTCTACACCATCGGAAAAGGTTTTACAGTTACTATAACTTTCCTGGTCATGGCGACGTGATCTAAACGGATTAATACTCTGAGCGATGCATCTGCCATACACAGGTGTGGAAAATAAGTTATTATTTACTTTTCTCAGACACGTTTTTAAATGGTTTCAAAGTTATCGTGAGGTCCACATTGATGGACACGTCACTTTAACGGGTCGATCATCTCACTGTCCTGTTCTACTCTGAGCCGTGCATCCATCAATTACTTAGGTGTGGAAAATGATGTAGGCGATTACATGTATTTAGTTTTCTCAGAAATGACTTTAAATGGTTTCAAATTTTTCGTGAGCTCCACGTGATAATCACCGTGACGTTAACCAAGCCCCCCCCCCCCCGGGGGGGGGGGGGGAACCAACAAATTTGCTCTCAGCCAATCAGATGCAAGGATTTCAGTAGCTTATAAAACAGTTGTCGGGCACGCGTTCTTCAAAGTTATCGGCCGTTACATTAGCGCGCGGCCTTGTAGCGGAGAGATTCAAAATTGAGATTCATGGTGACTTGAAACAGCACAAGTGGAAGGCAAAAGACGTGCCTGCAAGATTTTTGGATTATAAACTTCATTTCAAAGGTAAGCAATGTATTTTAGAAAGTAATATCATTTCATTTAATATTATGCACACTTTCTTGATGGGTATTTTTGTACTTAAAATATTTTAAAATCATTTTCTCATTTTCTCAACATGCTAAGCTCCACCTTAAATGAGACAGGAGTTAAAGAGATGAGTGAGAATAGTGAAGGTGTAAGCTTGTATCATAGTCCATGGGCCAGAAACCGAAAAGGTCCCCCCCCCCCTTAGGCACAATTTTAAATGATGTTTTTCTGTTAGCTAGGACCCTCAGCTATCAGAATCTGCTTGTTTGCCATAAAGTTGGTGGTGGGTGTGGCCACCAGGGCCGTTACCATGGTAACGGATCAAGAAAAATATGAATTTTAGGAAAAGTCATATAATTCCAATTCACGAATCTAAAAATACTTGGTAAGCATCCTAATATATGTATTTTAAGGTGCCCAATCGATTGCAACCATAATCAGAGCCATTTAAAGTCATGGGCGTGTCCAAAAATGGCCGTTACTATGGAAACGGTACCATAAAAAGCGGGTATTTTTGACAACTTTCTAAACTTATAAATATGAAATAGCCAAAAAGGTGCATGCACAAGCCTAAAGTATGTTTTTCTATTAGCTAGGACCCTCAGCTATCATAATCTGCCTATTTCATGTACAGTTGGTGGTGGGTGTGGCCTGTAGGACCGTTACTATGGTAACACATCAAAAATACTGGATTCTTAGAAAATACTGCATCTTTGTAATTCAATAGCTATAAAATATATGGTAAGTATCCTATTATGTGTATTTCAAGCTGCCTGATAGATTGCAATCACAATCTGAGCCATTTAAAGTCATGGGCGTGTCAAAAAAGGCCGTTGCTATGGAAACGGTCCAACAAAAAGCTGTTATTTGTGAAAAAATCTGTAACTAACCATTACAAAATAGAAAGAAAAAAGTGTCTGCACAGTCTTTGATAATGTTTTTATATTAGTTATGACCCTCAGCTATCATAATTTGCTTGTTTGACATCAAGGTGGTGGTGGGCGTGGCCGCTAGGGCTGTTACCATGGTAACACATAGCGAAATACTGGAATTTAGAAAATACCGTATATTGGTCATTTAGCAGCATAAAATATATGGTAAGGCCTCTAATATATGTATTTCAAGCTTCCCCACTGATTCCAACAACAATCTGAGTCATTTGAAGTCATGGGCGTGTAAAAAAGGGCCGTTGCTATGGAAACGCTCCCCTAAATTGCTGATATTTGTGGAAAATATCTATGATTTATCAATACAAAATAGAAAACAACCGTCTGCACAATCTTAAATAATGTTTTTCTGTTAGCTAGGACCTTCAGCCCTCAAATTCTCCCTATTTTACATAAAGTTGGTAGTGGGCGTGACCACTAGGGTTGTTACCATGGTAACACACCAAGGAATTGAATTTTAGAAAATACTATATATCTGTAATTCAACATCACATAAACAAATTGTAACCGTCTAACTATATGTATTTTGGGGTGCCCGTTTGATTGCAAGTAGAATCAGAGTCATTTGAAGTCACCGTAATGTCAAAACATGGCTGTTGCTATGGAAACAGTCTGATAAAAATTGAAAATTTCAACACAAGACAAAGAACAAGTGTATGTACAGCCTAAAATGGTGTTTATCTGTCAGCTATCATAATCGAAAGCTTCCTAATAGCCACAAAGTTGGTTGTGGGTGAGACTGTCAAGGTAGCTACCATGGTAAGGCACCAAAAAACAAGAGTTTTAGAATAATAGATAGTAATAAATTTATCTTACTTACCCAAGATAACCACATCAGTAATATTACTGCCCTGCAACTATCATTGCCTTGTACACATTTCATACATCTGGGTCAAGCAAAACAAATGTGGGCAAAACATTTTGCCCAGGGATGTAAGCACCGATCAAGGATCGAATCCAAGAGCTCTCGTATGAGAGTGAAAGGCTTTCACCAATATACTGCAGTGCTTCCACCATGTATTTGTAATGTAACGAAGTACAATGTAGGCATCTGATTACACACAATTGAAGCTGCGCCTTTAATTCCAATCAAAAGCCGGATTAGTTTAGGTCAGTCATATAAAAATATGCCGTTGCTAAAGGAAAAGAATGATAAAAAAGCTAATACTGATTTTTAAGAAAGGGATATTTATGTATCTAAATAATGAATTATAAACAAGTGCAACTGTCCTATTGGTTCAAATCCAGATCAAGGCCTCATCAATCAAGATCATGCCTGGACAGTAGGACACTTGCTATGACAAACGAAGATGCAAATGTTCAAATAGATATGCAAGGTTTCTGAAAATTCATTGTATTTTATAAGCCAATTCATATTGAAAAGGTACCACTGTACTTAGAGATACTCTCATCTACTGTGTTGTCGCATTACAGTATTAACTTTGACCACTTGGTAGGTGTTGTACTGTGGCTGTGAGCACCAAAAGCATATCTTTAAAATATTGGCATTTCAGAAAGTGGCATTGTTTTAGTTTAACATTATTTTAAAACAATATAACAGTATAGACATGCTAGATATCTCCATTGCAAACAGCCTGAATGATTGCATTGAAAATGTTAATCATTTATTCCCAATGATCATATCCAAATATGGTCGCTGCCAAGGCAGATTATGATCGAGAAATCTATATTTAGAAAATAGTGGCATATTTCTGTGATTTCACAACACGAAAGATAATGTTAGTGATGATATATTTTTATAAAGTTAATTTCTGACTGTACTGCTCACTGCAATTAATGTGTCGATTTTGAGTTCACGGTCATCTGTGAAATGATAACTGAGGTACATAAGTGTCCACACCCAGTTGACATGAGTGAAAGCTACTTGTATTCCACTTTGCCCCTTCAAGGAGTTCTATAAATGGATGTCATTAGGAATCAGAAGTTAGAGAGCATCCTTGGGATAGAGGTACGGAACATTTTCAGCAGAATTCCTCTTGCAGCAACACCCACTACTTTGGATGAGGTTGAGGATTACCCATCAATCAGAGTTATCATGAAGAACAGATACAATAAGGCATTGACAGACTTCAGAATTACATACCAAACTATACTAAGTAAATTTGAATTCCCTCTAGGGTGAAGTGAGGATTCACTCATCTTCGTCCTAACCATAGAGACATTACTCAAGTATTGCAAAAATGTATTCTCTTCTAACATAGTGGTGGAGGTATAGATGACACCTATATCTCCATCCTGAGTTCTGACTTTATTCTGCCAAACCAAACCGGGGGAGGGTTGGATAATCTCCTCACCATGACCTTCTTAGCATGTGATTCAAGCCAGATAAGAGTGCCTCACCATATCAGACTTGTAAGGAAGTCAACCAAGTTTTAATAAGAGAATACTCAGTTCAAGTAAGGCTGCAGAACGCCATAAAGCTGTAAAAGATAGATAGACAAACCCGCTGGTGTTCACTAATTTCACAATATTATGGACTTAGCCACTAAACTCTGCCAAAAATATACCCCATCCTTTATCCAACCATGCTTAAGGCAAGATAGTATTAGAGGAACCAGTGGCGTATCCAGGGGGGGGGGGGGCGCAACAGGCGCGCGCCCCCCCTATTGGCCGTCGTTAAAAAAAAAAAAAAATAGCAAAAAAAAAAAAATCCTCATAATTGAAAAAATTGTTCATTAAATAGGCTTCAAGATTGGTCACATATATACAACTGCCAAGTAGTACGTTTTTAACGTATTAATACGTTTTTTGGAGTAAAATACGTCCGTACGTTTTTCTGTGCGAAAATCCGTTTTTTTTTAATTCCGAGTATGGTTGTTCGAACTTACACTACGTAGATACCCTACAACTACCTTATCTTGTCTATGTGCACTGTTTGTGCTAACATGTACAGTGTATACGAAGCATGGGTGTGAGAACAAACAGTGTACATTGACAAGTTAACGTACTGTGCAGTGAATCCATGTTATGCATGATGGCAGTGCACGATTGTGCTATCGCGAGATAAGGAAATCACAGCCCCTAATAACCGGCATTTGTCCTCTGAGAACTGATTCTAAATTTTGCAAATGAGTCCAAATGGAATATCATCGCTATTTTTCATGATTCAGGTGAGAGATAATGTCTAATTTGTTGGTTAATTTGTTGAAATATTCTCTTGAAAAAATCCCTGCTGGAAAGTGAATTCCAGCAGGGATTTTTTCAAGAGACTATGATCAAGGTACAAGGAAACAGGTGCCAAGTCTTCCCCAGCACCAGCGGCCTAGATAATTGGTAGTGTGGTGGGTACAGTGCGTGCATATCGTGAATCGTTCTTCATGACCAGGCTTTTGTGGCTTGTTGTCTACTCTTCCCGGCCCCCCACTTAGTATTATTGAGGGTACGCGTATGCTTGTTCCCTCCCTTTGAAAGCACCCCCTATCTCAGGTGAGCTCTCATTCCAACCCCATATCTCAGGACAGACACCAACCCCCTCCCAAGCTGTCATTACAATACCTTGGAAGAGATGGGGGCCAGTGTTTCTACTTTTCAAAATGAAATAATCCTGGCTGAATGAGCTATCAAAACTAACAGGAATTTCAGGAATTTGATCCTGGGATTTGATCGATTTTTCAAGATATTTCATAACCCCCCTTTTTTTTAATTTCTCGGGTGTCGAAGAGAGAGAGAGAGAGAGAGAGAAAGAAAAACACCCCCCTTTTTAATGAAATCTCCGGGTGAAAGATAAAAAACACCCCCTTTTTTACAATTCACGGGCCGGATTGTGTCGCCCAAAAAATACCCCTTTACCAGAGATTTTGGGAACACACATGCGGTCCCTTCGACCTCCGAGTGGGGGGGGGGGGGGGGGGGGGGGGGGCTACTCTTTAACTTTATGTTGTGGTGTTTGAATTTAGCTGTGGTTAACTACATACGATCAGGGAATTCCTGGAATGTTATAGAATGAAGATAAAGTAATTTTCCATCGAAAAAGATTTGGTTCCTGGTTTTGAGTTTAGATCTTACTAGGCAACTGGGCAAGGTGAATTTGCATGTGGTGTGGTAAAAAGCAGATCAATTGGCTAAAATATTAAGTTAATCATGTCAATATTTCTTTATAATGTACTGTAGATTAATGAATTTAGCCCTCTAAAGAACAAGAAAACGTACCAGCTTCAGGGGGCTTCGCTCCCTGAACCCTCAAAAGAGGCTTTGCCCCTCGACCCCATCAGGGGCCCTGAGCGGGCCCCTGTACCTCCGGCTTGGGTTTTCAGGATTTTTTTGAGCTGAAGGAAGCAAACATTCAAACCCGAGTATGCAGCTCAGCAAAATGGAGCTGCTTCGAGACGAGACGAGTTCAGTGCCTGTTGCAAACTGTGCGGGGCTGACTTAACGTTAGCACAATTTTGACCAGTATTTTTTATTTTTTAATGCATTCACATGAAACGACTTTATGCAACTGAAGGCGTTCTTATTAAAGAAATGTACAGTAGTCGCATTAGCATTTTTAAGGAAAATAGCGAAAAACATATAAAACCGGCAAAATATGTTTTTTCACCTAAAACTATGTTTTTCTCTAGCTGAATAATATGTTTTTTGAAAGTGACAGGTTGGCAGCTCTGCATATAGCACTATTTTGCATCTCAGCCCTTCTTCAGAAGCAAAAATTTTCCAAAGACCCCTCCCCCATGACGGCGATCAATAATTCCTGGCGCCCCCCCCCCCCCCCTATTAGGAAATCCTGGATACGCCCCTGGGAACAATCTCACAAACTATTGGTCATATCTCCTCTAAAGCCAAAAGAACTGCAGCTTGCCTGTAAAGGGCAACCAATATGTAAACTTATAGGTCTTATGGTCCCCAACACATCAAGTCCATGGCTAATATACATGTACCTCAATCATGCAAGTCATGAGAATGCTGAGCTGCAATTGCACCACAGGCCTTCTCAGTGACACTTTTGAATACCTTCTAGCAAATATAAAAAACTCCAGGCAGGTATCAACACTTTAATCCTGGACTTGATCTATGATGAGGCACCCAAAAATTCAGTTCTTTGGCCCTGTTTCTGATGAAGTCCAAATCCTAGACCACCTTGGCCATGCTGTTAATCCTTAATGAACATGCAGATTTATTATGGGTAGGATTAGGGGAAAATATGCTAAATTCTATTCCAATCCTCTCAGATTTATTTCAAGTAGACAGGTTTAGCTACAGACAGACAAGTTTATCATCTTATGAATATATTAGGTTCTGTGACTGAGGTGAATCCATCTATTAAGCCTCCATTGCCTCCCTCCCAACGCCAAGGCATATAGGTGGAAGCATAACTACTCAAGTACAGCTAACCAGTTAGGATCAGCTGTTGGTAGTGCAACGGTCCCCCACATGGACACCCACATCTTGCCCGGAGCTATCCGAACACGCGAACAATTAAAAAATGTCTTTGCAACATAATTGCTGCTGTGTAATAACAAAAATCTGTCACCTTTTTTTTTAATTGCTCAGTTTTCATAATAATACTAGCATGGCAACAACCCTGTTTTGACATTACTATGGCCTTAAGTGATTTGGATTATGACTGTAATAACTCTGGCAGTTTATGATATATCAAGACCAATGTTTTGTGTTTTCTATTGTTGAAACCGAATATATATGTGTAATTTTCAAACAATTTCCAATATTTTGATGGTGCGTTGCCATAGTAATGGGGCTGGTGCTCACACCCACCATCGGCGTCAGTTTGAGACCAAATGGATAATAAGAATTATAATCCTGACTGTGACCTTGAAAGCACCAAAAAAAATTGCACTCAAAAGAGCTGCTTGAAATAGATGTAATGCCTACTAAATATTTTCACGTTGTTGAATTACACATATATGTTATTTCCTATCTTATTACCATGGTAACAGCCCTAGTGGTCGCCCAGTATCCACCTTTGTGGCAGTCAGGGAGGATATGATATCCAGGGTCCTAGCTAACGTACAGGGGGAAAAAACATCATTTCAGGTTGTGGAGACCCTTACTTTATAAAGTGCATTGGATAGTTACATATTTTTTCACTACTATTTATATAAATTCACCATAACATTTCTATAGCAACAACCATGTTTTGACATGACGGTGACTTCCAATGACTCGGATTTAGCTGACAGAAAAACACCATTTTAGGGTGTACATACACTTGTTCTTTGTTTTGTGTTGATTAGTTACAGAAATATACAATTTTTATCATACTGTTTCTATAGCAACAGCCATGTTTTGACATGACGGTGCCTTCCAATGTCTCTGATTCTACTTGTAATCAAACGGGCACCCCAAAATACATATAGTTAGATGGTTACAATTTGTTTTTGTGATGTTGAATTACAGATATATAGTATTTTCTAAAATTCAATTCATTGGTGTGTTACCATGGTAACAACCCTAGTGGTCGCGCCCACGACCAACTTTGTGTAAAATAGGAAGAATATGAGAGCTGAGGGTCCTACCTAACAGAAAAACATGATTTAAGATTGTGCAGACAGTTGTTTTCTTTTTTGTATTGATAAATCATAGATATTTTCCACAAATAACAGCATTTTGTGGGACCGTTTCCATAGCAACGGCCCTTTTATACACGCCCATGACTTCAAATGACTCAGATTGTGGTTGGAATCAGTGGGGCAGATTAAAATACATATATTAGAGTCCTTACCATGTATATTTCATGCTGCTAAATGACAAATATACGGTATTTTCTAAATTCCAGTATTTCGTTATGTTACCATGGTAACGGCCCTAACGGCCACGCCCACCATGAACTCTATGGAAAACAGGCAGATTATGAGAGCTGAGGGTCCTAGCTAACAGAAAAACATGATTTAAGATTGTGCAGACAGTTGTTTTCTATTTTGTATTGATAAATCATAGATATTTTACACAAATATAAGCATTTTGTGGGACCGTTTCCATAGCAACGGCCCTTTTTTACACGCCCATGACTTCAAATGGCTCAGATTGTAGTTGGAGTCAGTGGGGCAGGTTGAAATACATATATTAGAGGCCTTACCATATATTTTATGCTGTTAAATGACAAATATACAGTATTTTCTAAATTCCAGTATTTCGTTATGTGTTGCCATGGTAACGGCTCTAGCGGCCACGCCCACCATGAACTCTATGGAAAACAGGCAGATTTTGAGAGCTGAGGGTCCTAGCTAACAGAAAAATATAATCTAAGATTGTGTAGACACCTCTCTGTCTATTTTATACTGATAAGTTTAGATATTTTTCCAAAATATAAACTTTTTATGTTACCGTTTCCATAGTAACGGCCATTTTTTGACATGACCATGACTTCAAATGACCTAGATTTTGGTTTCAATCAATCAGGAAACTCAAAATACATATATTTAGATGCTTACCAGTCATTTTTCAAATTTCTGAATTACAAATATTAGGTATTTTAGTAAATTCCTATATTTCCTTGATGCGTTGCCATGGTAACGGCCCTGGTGGCCACACCCACCACTAACTCTTTGGCAAACAGGCAGATTCTGATAGCCTAGGGTCCTAGCTACCAGGAAAACATCACAAAAAAATGTGCCTAAGGGGGGGGGGGGAGGGGGGTCTACGTTGGCCCATAGACGATCACTGTAGTCCCACCTATTCATATGCGTTGTGCGCTATGGTGGGTATCAATTTTCTGCATGCATGTTTCATAATACTAGTAAGCGATACTAGGTTATTTTGTGAGTATAGATCCACCTAGTGTCCCCGAAAAGAGCAAAAATAAATCAAACATTATGTAGAGGCTGCATGGCCTGGGGATGTGTGTGTTGGGGGATGATCATGAGGTGTATACATTTTGTTAGATATCATGTCAAACTGACTGGTACTCTCTAAATTTGAAAGACTTAAAATTTAAATCTTAATTGAGACTTACAATAATCTAAGTCTTTAAGACTTATTTTCCACGTTCTTTGATTAAATTTGTCTCTCGAGACCGCGAACAAAATCTCCTGTTTAAATCTTTTAGGGAGATTTAAGCTTTAAGCCAATCAGATTTACGATGATGCAACACGTGATCGAACATTCAAGCCAAGCGAGCGATCATCTTTCTTTTTGCGGTTGTGTGAATCTTGCTCATAACTGCAACACAAAAGTGAGAGCCAGATGACACTATGAACACGATGACAAAGAGAGAGGACAAAATATACAGCTCCTCATTGTACCCTCCACAATTGCTCTGGTAGACGAAAGAACATTCATTACTATTATGTAAAATAAGCAGAACAGGTGAATATGCATGTGACACCTGTTCTACATATTTTTACATAATAGCAATGAAGGGATGTTCTTTTGTCTACCAGGGCAATTGTGGAAGGTACAATGAGGAGCTGTATATTTTGTCCGCTTCTTTGTTCGCCATGTTCATAGTGTGATTACTGTTTTTTCAGATAAGTCGGATCGACATTGCCGTGTATACACTTTTCGTTGGGATGAACCATACACCTTAATAAGGCCGGTCTCTATTTCTGCATTTGACACTTGCAATTATTATGATATTATGTTTGAATGTCATTTAATGTGTTTGTTATGGAGCTGCAGTCAAATAAATTAATGTTTGCCGGAATAAATTGCACATTTTGAGTCTTTGTTGTTGTTTTTCTCCAGTCCCACTTCCTCTGAAAATTTAAATCTCCAAAAGATTTATCTGTTAATAAACCTTAAAAAGATTTAAAGGTTAAACTGAAAAGATTTAAATTTTAAATCTAAAAGAGTTATGTTTTAAGTCTTTTGTGGTTTTAAAATTTTAAGTCTTAATAAAGACTTATTTTAAATCCCAAAGGTTTCGTCACTAATATCAGTCTCTGTTAGATTTAAAAGTAAGTCTTTAAGATTTAAATATAAGACCTTCAAATTTAGAGAGTAAGGAATACATCAAATTTTAATGACGAACCTGGAGGATCTACAATAATATTTATTTTGCAATGGTTGCTCTATGCAGGAATGTTTTAAAATTAACAAAAAGGAATGATCAAAATAGATATGTACACATTTTATTACAACTGATAATGAGGTTTGGAAATGGGAAAAAGATGCATTCTTAGATAACTTAAAATAAAACCCCACTTGCTCTCTCACATTCCTTGTTCATCAGTTATCCGACCACTTAACTCAACTGCAAAGTACGATGCTTATAAGCTATATTATACCTTACTATTTTCATTTAACATTAAATAAGCCTGATATTATCTCTCTTATCAGGAGCATTAAGGAGTATCATTCCACCGGTAGACCAAGCAACAGTGAGTTCGAACATCGCGGACATCCTATCCCAGGCGAAAGGCAGCGACAGCAGCTCCAGCTCCACTGGATGAGGCTCACACAGACTATGATTATACCAGTGATGATACCTGCTAACTAGGTAGTCTAGGGCTTTTGGGAAAGATAGAGATGGGCATTTCCACCATTACGGGAATATTTTGATAAAAAAATTATCTCAATTTCATTTTTTTGAGAATGATTAACCTTGAAAGAAATTAATGTTTTGATTTTGGGTTGGATTAGGTTGGGTGTGTTCTCTAATTTCGTCACATTTTCTGTTTTGAGGGTAACGTATGCAACATGTGGACCAACAACGCAATACAAGTCATGTGACCTTTTATTTTTTTTGTTTGCCTCTCTTCATTAGCCGCTATAGTGAAAATTGCTTATCTATGTATAGCAGAGACAGTCCCAGAAAAATGTCTATACTAAATACATTCAGTACATTTTCAGCTCACAACGTAACAAATGTGGACAGACTATCAATAATTTGCATGTCTGCGTGGCCAAATGTTACGTATGTTACGTGTTGAGCTGAAAATGTACTGAATGTATTTGTAAGTATAGACATTTTTTCTGGACTATCCATAAAAAAGCAATTTCACTATAGTGCGTCCCAGAAAGAAACGAAACAAAGATTTACTGCTGTTTAATCATATCTTAATCACAATTATGATTAATAAATGACACATAATAAAGCTTGGATCCTCCACTTTCATTTGATGCCACTCATATGATACATACTTCATGCATGAGTGTATTATGAAACAGGGCTACAAAAAAGTCGTTTGGCCAATGATCTTTAAATTTCAAAGAGATAATCACATTTCTGGAAAGTTTATTTTCTGCCATTTCATAAGACACCTCAATCCATGCAATCGGGAAAAATTAGCCAGGTATGACAAAGCTCTGTTGGTGTAAAGTGATGCTTGTATTTCCATGATTTATTAAACGAATCCGTTTGCACTGGCTGCCTATTCTAGCAATAACAAACAAGACAAAAGACCGCATGCATGGCTGATCGTCAATAAAATGGAGTGGTGATTACAAAATGATAGTGAGGTACGTTTTCATTAGGTACGTTCACACGTAGAGCGATAGCATCGATGCTATCTAGGTTTTGAGACTATTTTGGTCATGACCAGAGAGTTTTAAGACCAAACGCTGTCTGAACGCAGATAGTCACGAGATAGAAGCGAGTTGGAGCTAGGTTTCGAAAGTATTCTGGCAGCGAGTTTGGCAGGAGTCAATCTCAGGATCCAGCAACAAAGCATCAATGCTTTGCGGTAGACCACCCACCGTGCTTGTGACTATTTGTAATGTGAACGCAATCGCTGCTTCACTCGCTACTATCTGCACTCGCAACTTCGCATGATATGACCCCTGTGCACAAACTTCAATACCAATTATACTCGGGTCACCGTGTGTGGCGCAGTAATTATTGTTTTGGCAGCGAGTGAGCGATGAATAGTCACGAGTGGGTGATAGAAGCAAGTCGATCATGGCCTGTCTGAACGTACTGGAAATAGTTTCGAGACTTACAAAGCATCGATGCTATGTACTACGTATAAACATAACTATTAACCTACTAGACCACGCAGTCAACAACAGTATTTCTGGTAACAGAATGGAGACGATCTGGGAGCCTTTAATAAATTATGGAAATGCAAGCATCAATTTACACCAACAGAGCTTTGTCATCCCTGGCTCATTTTTCCCGATTGAGGTGTCACATAAGAAAGGTCAAAAATGAACTCTCTAGAAATTTGATTATCTCTTTGAAATTCAGATATCGTTGGCCAAACGATTATTTAGTAGCCCTGCTTCATATTTTCTTCATTCACTCATGCGTGAAGTATGTATCATATGAGGGGTATAAAATGAAATAAGAGGATCAATGCTTTACAAATATGTGTCACTTATTAATCATAATTGTGATTAAGATATGATTAAACGTCAATAAATCGCAGTTTCGATTTTTTCTGGAATGCACTGTACAGTGGTTAAAGAACAGAGGCAAAGAATAAGAACAAAAAATCACATACATGACTTGTATTGCGTTGTCTGGCCCAGTGGCGGATTCTTGGAAGAATAGTATGCATCATGTGCCTCCCTTTTAGAACGAAACCCCCATAAATAACACCCCACATACAATACACACTGATTGAATTGTGGAGGGCTGGGGAAAATATTTTTTTGTCCTTGTAGGATGAGGTCTCAACTTTGGGTTAGTCTCCCTATAATTAATGTAATGTCCTTGAAGTATTTGTCATAAAAACTTGGCAATATTTCTCTAAATCTAATGTGACTCTGCATGTGATCGGCTTTAGTTACTAATGATTAGTGAGTGCAAAGAGCTAATAACCCCAAACATTTCATGGATAATTGTTGGGTATTTTCGAGGTTATGAATGTTTAGGTGCCTCAAAAGTGACTATTTTAGAACGTAACAAAATTTAATTTTGATTTTTGTATTGTTACAATCAATAACTTAAAAGATATATATGCATTTACATGTGTATACAGTGGTGCTCAAAAGTTAGTGAACCCCACCAGAAAATGTATATATTCATGAAGTGTTCAAGTTCTGGATGTTTAATTGTGAAGCTAGGTGATAAAACGTTTACATTCATAAGGTTCTTTTGCTCAGCACTGGCTGAGCTTTGTAGTGTTGGTGGTCTACAAATGAAATGCAGAAAACATACAAAGAGCCTGTGGAAAAGTATGTGAACCCGTTTATAAGATACATAGCAGACATGTAAAATATCCAAAGAAAAATTCCAAACACACTTGTTACAAGATCTATTTTGTCATCTAATAATAATGAAAGGAATTGCCAGAAAATTTCCACACCATCTGCATTGTATTTGCCCTCCTTCCTTTTCCGAGTCTCCCAAGTTCATGTGCAGTCCTACATGAAACTTTTTGGTTCACTGGAAACATCAAGAATAGTCCGATTGAAAATGCCTCGCTCGAAGCAACTCTCTGAAGATCTGAAAGAGCGTGTTATTGCATTCCACAAGCGTGGAGATGGTTACAAAACCATTTCTAAACAGTTTGGACTTCATGTTTCAACAGTGCGCCAAATTGTCTACAAATGGAAAGCCCTCAAAACAACGGCCTGCTTGTCTTGGAGTGGCCGACCCAGGAAAATATCAGATAGAGCAACTAGAAAACTGCTTGCAGAGGCTTCCAAAAATCCCAGAATCACTTCAAGGGAACTCCAAATAAAGCAGGAGCAGTCAGGGGTTCGTGTTCACAGATCACGACAAGCGATATGTTTGGAGGAAACCCAATGCAGCTTTTGAAGAGAAGAACTTGGTGCCTACAGTGAAGCATGGGGGCGGGAGCATTCTTGTGTGGGGATGTTTTGCAGCTTCGGGAACTGGGAGGATTGCCCAAATCAATGGAACAATGAACTCTGAAGCCTATCAAGCCATATTGGATGAAAACCTAACCCTAAACCTAACCCTATCTGTCAAGGACTTGAATCTTGGACGTGGATGGATTATGCAGCAAGATAATGATCCAAAACACAAAAGCAAATCAACTCAATCCTGGTTTCAGAGAAAGAAAGTCACTGTTTTGGAATGGCCCAGTCAGAGTCCAGATCTGAATCCCATAGAGATGCTCTGGATTGATCTGAAACGTGCCATCCACAAGAGAAGACCATCGAATCTGAATGAGTTGCAGAACATTTGCGATGAAGAGTGGTCCAAGATCTCTCCTAAAAGATGCCATGATCTGGTCTCCAGTTACAGGAAACGCTTACTCGCAGTCATTGAAGCCAAGGGAGGACACACTAAGTACTAGTGATATGAGGGTTCACATACTTTTGCACGGACTATTTCAAGGTTATTGGATTTTATTTGGAGGCAGACAGTTGTAACAGATACTTTGTCTAACTGTGGAAGAGAACACTATGAAATATAAATGTTTCGTCATATGATTTCAAAATAAAACATCCAGAACTTGAACACTGCATGAATATGTGCATTTTGTTGTGGGGTTCACTAACTTTTGAGCACAACTGTATATGTTTTTTTTTAAGTATTAAATAAAGCTGTGTCATGTGTCCTTTTCAGAGAAACCGATCGCAGAATCTTCTGTCTGAGCCAATTACATATTTTTTCTTCCCGTTTGCTATAGTGTATTGGTTGTTTCACCTTATAACAATGTTAATGGGGTCTAAACAGGATAAGCCAAACTTCATACTAAAATGGTGTTTTTTTAAATTCAATAATATATTCTAGTATTGTTTTGAACTGATGGCTTACATATCATCCTTCACAAAAATATGCATGGATAACACAAATGTCATTTCCATTCCTCAAAATTCATTAGATTTCATTCTTTAATGCAAAAAAGTACAATACTGAGAAATATCTATTCAATTGGATACTTAAATGTTATAATTGAAGGGGAGAAAGAAAAATGATACTCTTTGGAAATCAAAATGCAACATTTATTGGTTTCACATGTTGCTGTGACATATTATTGACATAACTTGTGCAAAGTTTGGGGGTTTGGTGTCCTGTCCCTACCCTCGATACAATCTTATACGTTTCTGTACAGTGCGTAGCAAAAAAAAATCCGTCACAATTACATTTCAAAATATATATATTTTTGTCCACATGTCAGTAGATGCCCAATAATCTCGTCTATCAAGTGCCACTAACAACAAATTTATGTTCCCGCCTGGGCGAACACTGACTGTTTTGGTTCAGAGTGTGAAAAATGACTTGCGTCAAAATACAAAAAAGAGGGAAAATTAAACCAGCAGTCGGAATAAGTACTCCCATTCAAACAAATTGCTCTTTACCATAGATTTGTAATTATAGTGTTATGAAAGTCTAGGAATTTGTTGGCAATTGTCTATCATAATTTCAATGATTTCATTGCCGTAGCAATTGACTGATTAATTGATAAATCGATTGATTGATTGTTGATAACTTATTGATTGACTAACTGGCAGAATGGTTGAATGACTAACTGATGCATTGATTGATTGATTGACTAATTGAATGACTGGCATGTGGATTTGATGTGTCTGTGAATTGTGAATACTGTGCTTGAAAGATCTTGAAATAATTGCACAATTATTAATTCTCACCCATACATAAAGCAACGAAATAATTAAATTTATGGGGTGCTGCTCGTTCTTTCGAAGGGTGTTGTTCCGAACACACAAATTTTGCATACCAAATTTATGATAGAAAATTGACACAAAATTCCTCAATCATAAATGTATGCAAAAAACACGATAAAAACTACTTTCGAAAAATAAACTCAAGACAATTTCAATAGCCCTTTAGAAATGTGCGAACATTACAATGGTGTGTTACATAATCCGAACCTGATTTCTATGGGCAGTACCATAGGCCTTTGAGTTTATTTTTCGAAAGTAGTTCTAATCGCGTTAAAGGAGCAATTTGTTTGAATGGGATGACTTATTCAGACTGCTGGTTTGATTTTCCGTCTTCTTTCAATTAGGAGCAAGTCATTTTTCACACTCTGGACAAAAAAGTCAGTGCTCGCCCAAGCGAGAACAAAAATTGGTTTGTTAGTGGCATTTGATTGAAGAGACTATTGGGCATCTATTAACATGAAAAAAAAACTTCTATATATTTTGAAATGTAATTGTGATAGAGTTTTCAAAATTGTAACATATTTTTTTATCCGCACTGTAGTGATGCGACCTGATATTGCTTGAAAGTCATCATACATTATGTTCAGGAAACGTACATGTAATTACTTAAAGTAACATTTCCAGTGTTTTCTACAATATATTTTGCTTTTAGAAATGTTTTGTAAATTGTTGCATAGTTTTGCATTTTTTAGATGTGGTACATGTAGTCACCATTCTAAATATATTTGATAATAAGTAGTTAATTTGATTACAATGATTCATGACATAAATGACTTAAATAAGTTGTTTCTTTCGTTACGTGTAGTTGCACTGTCCTGCCCGTACCCCATGGATGCTTATGTTTCATTTAAGGGGCAATCACTAGAAAATTAGACAAAAAAGGGGAAAAAAATCCTGTGGTTTAACACGGCAGAAATATTGTTGATTTTAAATAAAATGATAAAATCAGGGATGTACAAAGAACTTGATTGTGTAAAGTTAATAAAAAGAAGAAGCATTCATAAAAGCATTACATATTTTTGTCATACGTGTTTTTATTTCATGACTTTACACGCATGCATGTCATACACGTGAAAATTTAGTGATAGTAATTGTTGAATTTTACGTGCTTGCTGAACAAGGATCTGATTCTGACATTGAACGTGGGTGCTGTTGTTTGATTATTAAAGCGTGATTTCAGAACGTAGAATGTACATCAATAAGAAGGGTGCAAAACGCGATGTATTAGGTGTATGGATGCGGGGATTATTTTAGTCATTTTGTGGTGAGAATTACGTGATTAAAATTTTATTAAAATTTTATTGCACGTTCTTTATGTGCAAAAAACGAAAAAATGTACATTTACTGCATTTTGAAGTGTTTGAAGAACGTAATTCACTACAAGCGATAATGACGTCGATTTCAGGTGATTTTGTTCCTTGATTTTAACGTGTTTCAGTGACGCGATTAATCGTTCATGAAAATATGTACAAGGTGAGTTCATGGAAGAAGTGATTTTTCTAGTGATTTTACGTTCAGAATTAGGTGATATAGTCCATTTTAAAAGTGACACAGTGAAAGTAACGTATTAACAGATTTACTGCATTTTGAAGTGTTGGAAGAACGTTATTTGCTCCAAGTCGTTTACCTGATAATGACGTGATTTTAACGTGATTTTGTTTATTGGGCATGCCATTGAACGTGGCGACGCATTTGAGGGTTATTGGGAATAAAATGTGTGATGAGGGCGAGTTCAATAGGTCGAGATCGATTGTGACGATCGAGACCAAGAGGAGATTCAACATGGAGTTTTATTAACTTACAATCGGTTTTCCAGAGTTATCTGTTGTTGTGCTGTCTACTTAAATATAAGGCAGGGAACCTGGGATACGGGCAGGGAGCGGCCTGTAACAAAATGGGGGCTTGTGTCGGCAGTCTACTGGTTGTTTTCCAGTAGACAATGGTGTGTTTTGGCCGGTTTTTTGTAAGTACGTTGTTGAGATTTCCCGTCGTGGTCGATCTTCGTCGCCTTGCATTCGCTGCGGTAGCGTTATGCGTGTTGCATGTATACACGCTGCGTGTGTGTGTTTGTTGGTGGTCGCTGACCATGCCGTGTGGTTTGCACGGTGTTGCACTACTCACTAGCTCGCGCTTGTGTGCTTGAAACAGAGTTTTTGCTTGTGTTTCGGTATTTTACAGTTTGTAAGACAGTTTGTTGGACTTTTCAGTCTGTTATCTGCTGGTTGTTTGCCTCTGAGTCTTGGTTCATGATTACTGAATGGTGATAAACGTTGAGACGGTATATGAGCTCAACGTGGGTTATTTTTGCCGTTGGTACTTTTGACTTGATGCGGCGTGTGTGTATAGCACGTTGTGCATGGTGGTGCGGCTTATCTCCCGGTGTGGTTGAATTCTCGCACGGGCCGTGAATGAGGTTGTGACGTCCAGGATATTTTTTCACTTGGTTTAGTGGAATTTTGTGGCTGGGGTTTATGACAGCCATGGATGATAGCTTTCTCGGGAATTGAAAAATCTAGGTTGTTTCTGGTTGGTTGTGTGTATAACAGCCAAGGGCCAGGTTCTATGCTAGTTTCACGGAATATTGTGTAGACTAGGTTTTTCAGTTTGACTGAGGTCTGGCTGTGTGTATAGCAGTCAGGTTAGTGTCTTTCATATTTTAGAAACTAGGTTCCTTCGGTTTGGAAGGGTTTTGGTTGTGTGTATAGCGGCCAAGTGTCTAGTTTTTCTTGGTTTTGTTGAATAACTAGATTGTGCATGATGGCTGATGAATTTTCGGTAGGAGAATTTGTAAGAGATCCATCTGCAGAGCAATTGCGCTCATTGAGGAAGAGTAATTTGTTGGCTTTAGCAGCTCACTATGAAGTTCCTGGTGTAAAACAGTATATGCTGAAATCCAGCATATTGAATTCAGTTCTTGAATTTCTGATAGAGGAAGAGGTGTTGCCTTTTGAGGAGGCGGAACAGACTTCTCCACGTTCTCAGTCCCCGGTAGATTCTCAGTCTACTGATAGGTCGGTTTCAGACCAAGTACGCATACGAGAACTTGAGCTTGAGATAGCAAGAGTTCAGTTGCAGCGAGAACAAGTGGTGTTGCAAAGGGAGCGAGCAAGTGCTGATGAGAGAGAGCAGGTTAGGCAGGGTCAGCCTCGTTTTGACATTTCAAAGCATGTTCGGATGGTTCCAGTGTTTGAGGAAACAGATGTGGAGAGGTATTTTCTCCATTTTGAGAAAGTTGCTCAGAGTTTGGATTGGCCGCGTGAGAAATGGTCACACTTGTTGCAGTCGCAACTGAAAGGTAAAGCTCGTGATGCATATTCGGCTTTGTCTAATGAAGAAGTGTGTCATTATGACACGGTGAAAAATGCTATTTTGCATGCCTACGCGCTCGTTCCGGAAGCGTATCGTCAAAAGTTTAGAGATTCACTAAAAGTTGAATCACAGTCGCATAGGGAATTTGCGAAAACAAAAGAAATTCAGTTTGACCGATGGTGTCAGTCGCTTGAAGTTACGGAATTCAAGGAGCTGCGTGAGTTGATACTCCTGGAGGAATTTAAGAGATCATTGCCTCAGGAGGTGCGTTCACACCTGGAGGAAGTAAGGGTGTCAGATTTGGGTAAAGCGGCAAGTCTCGCCGATGAGTATGTTCTTACTCATAGCCATAGAAATTCTAGGTCTGGTGCACAGAATACTCGCGGTAGTTTCCGTAAAAGCCATGGTCAAGGTCAGAAAAACGGTAGGAAACAAGATCTGACAGAGAGTGAGGGTGACAAGAGTGGGTCTGATGGAGAGACTGCGAACAGTGACAAGAGTTGCTATTACTGCAAGAAAGTAGGGCATTTCAAGTCTAGTTGTCCTGTTCTAAAAGCGAAAAAGGACAAAGAAAATGCACAACCGATGGGATTGGTGAATCATGTCATGCAATCTAGGAAAAGTGGTGTGTGTGGTGCTCGGCACAATAGAATAAAGTCAGTTGACTTTGCGAAGGTTCAAGCGCAGTATGAACCGTACATATCAGTTGGATATGTGTCTTTGGTGGGATGTGAATATGCCAGAAAGGTCAAGATTCTTAGAGATACTGGTGCAGCTCAGTCTTTGATCCTAGATAGTGTACTGCCTTTTGGTGAATCTTCTTCTACAGACTCTAATGTGTTGTTGGAGGGAGTGGGTGGATTTGTTCAAGTACCCCTTCATGTTGTTGATCTGTGTTCTGATCTGGTCTCAGGAGAAGTAATCTTTGGAGTGCAGAAGTCACTTCCGGTACAGGGTCTGGGTGTCTCGATTATCTTGGGAAATGATCTTGCAGGAGACCAAGTTTCAATGTCGGGTCCTGTGGTGAGTGAAAGCCCTGTTGTAAGAGCGGCTGATGTAGTCGTTTCCATGGTTGATGATCAAGAGAACAATGAGACGTGCCGAGAGAGAAGTGTGACAGATCACATAGAGCCTGAGACTAAGACTAAGAGTGATGACTGTGAGTTGGATGTCGATTTGAATGTTGATGTTCAGAATCCAGGGTTCAATTGGAAGTCAAATTCTGTTAATCTTGCCCAGTTTGAGGAAAAATCAAATCCATTATCGTTGAGTATGAAGGAGGATCCAACGATGTTATCGAGGATGGTGAATGAGTTGGTTACCGGTTTGAAAGGATGTGTAGCCTATCTTGACAATTTTGTGACTAATCCTAACACATGTGAGAAGCATGTTGAGAGGAAGGTGATGTTGTTTCAACAGTTGTCTGCTGCACAGTTAGCAGTGAATAATATGACAGAGGATTTCACAGGTAGTGAGAGGCAATTTCCTGGTCATATAGGCATTGTTGAATGTGGCGGAGTCAAGCCATTCTCTGCTGAGGCAGCGGCAGAACCCCTACAGAGGTGGAAGGAGGATCCGGCAGGAGAGGCCCAGGTGTTCTTAGACAAGATGGGACCTTCACCTCACCCCCTGTGTGAAGACGCCGGCTCCAACCAACAACCAATCCCCTTTAGCCGTCCGTTGCTAGGAGCACCGGACTCCATGATGCTAGTCAACACTGTACTGATGGCTCCGGATTTCAACCAGCAATTCGGCCTCGTGGTGGATGCGAGTGATGTGGATGCTGGTGCCGTGTTGACTCAGAAAGATTCAGATGGAGTCGACCGTCCCATATCATTCTTCTCAAAGAAATTTTGTGCAAGTCAGAAGAACTATTCTACTGTTGAGAAGGAAACACTAGCCTTGATCCTTGCACTTGAACATTTTGACGTGTACGTCAGTGGATCTCAACATCCAGTCAGGGTACTAACTGAGCATAACCCCCTGACATTTGTCAACAAAATGAAAAACAAAAACCAAAGACTGAGGCGATGGAGTTTGCTGCTACAAGAGTACAGCTTGGACATTCAACATGTGCCAGGAAAGGACAATGTAATTGCAGACGCTTTATCTCGCGTGTAATCTTTGGACAGAATTATACTAAACATTTCAACATTCCTATGGGAGAGTGAACTACCCTAGTGTGAAATAACCTACATGTGCTTGGACAGTTGAACATTTTTTGTGAATAAACTGGAATTGCACGTGAAGAAGAAAACCAGAGCTTTGAACTTGGAGTGATTCTTTGATAATCACAAACTATTGCGCACAGAGACTTATTGGACTCGGTGTAAAGTTTTATGTTTTTCTCATGTTTGCCTTCCAGATATATTTTGTACAATGTATTTTTGTACATGAAACGATAACTGTTTTTTGTTTTGAAAAAGGAACATGCATGACAGTATTTTGGTGTTAAACTCTTTTGGCACAATTATGGAGGGATAGGAAGAGAGAAACAAATGATTTCTCCTTTTGTTTGTGCATGTTTGTCAAAGTTAAAACAGGAAATACATTATATAAATTCAATTTATGTCTTATGCAAACTATGTTGCATGTTGTTATTAACTACAGGAAGTGTGGAATGAAATGGATTTTTGTTTGTTTTGAGTATCACAAAAAAGATATGAATTTTCTCGTATTTTTGGTCTGTGGAACTAACCAACTAAAATATCTTTGTTATCAATGTGTACAAGTCTGCATTAATGGTGGAAACTTTTATAGATCATATATGTTGTGATGATCATTGTTGTCCTATTTTTCAGCCAGGTCTAATATTGCTGAAGGTTGTTTATTGATTGTTGCATTGTAAGAAAAGATATTTTGCTTAAAATTGCAAAGAAGCATTAGTAATGGTATATGCCTGTACATAATGATACATGTACTGAAAACCCATTTGATGTCTTAACTTCTATGCGATTTTATTTTGTTGTACATGTATTTACTTTTGTAATAATTCTTACATTACTTGCATCAAGGGAGGATTCTGAGCAATACTGCAGTTATATATCAAGTTGATTGCTTATATATGTCTCCTAGCAAATTTACATGCTAATTCATTAAGTTTAAAGACATGGAATTGCGTTCACACTCTATGTTATTACATGTTTAACTCTAGAACACAATTTCTGCATTTATAATGAGGCTTGTGCTATTTTTAGGATCAGCTAACAAGCGAATGCTGTGTTTAGATGCTCTACAGTCGTTTCTATGCCTTTTTGCATTATATTTAGTTCACATTATTGCTGAAAACGACTGTATTTGAATCGATTCATTCTAAAGGGATCGATAGATAGAATTTTACTAACCGGGACGAAAAATGTATATTTTCGTATAAGGTTCTATACTGTGTAATGAAGTTATAACGTGTTCTTTTATACAAAGTTTCTGTGTTGTACGAGATTTTATGTACATACTTTCTTCGTTACACTCCGAAGTATGTTTTTATGGAGGGGAGTGTGATGAGGGCGAGTTCAATAGGTCGAGATCGATTGTGACGATCGAGACCAAGAGGAGATTCAACATGGAGTTTTATTAACTTACAACCGTTTTCCAGAGTTATCTGTTGTTGTGCTGTCTACTTAAATATAAGGCAGGGAACCTGGGATACGGGCAGGGAGCGGCCTGCAACAAATGTTCACACGTAGAGCGATAGCATCGATGCTATCTAGGTTTCGAGACTATTTTGGTCATGACCAGATAGTTTTAAGACAAAACGCTGTCTGAACGCAGATAGTCACGAGATAGAAGCGAGTTGGAGCTAGGTTTCGAAACTATTCTGGCAGCGAGTTTG
Organism: Heliocidaris erythrogramma; assembly: GCA_025617745.1. NCBI lineage: Eukaryota > Metazoa > Echinodermata > Echinoidea > Camarodonta > Echinometridae > Heliocidaris > Heliocidaris erythrogramma. Next base: position 13,889,639 of record CM046865.1, on the reverse strand, counting down.
GCAGGAGTAAATCTCAGGATCCAGCGACAAAGCATCGATGCTTTGCGGTAGACCCCCGGTGGAGCCACTCAATGTGACTTGGGGACCGCATGACCGTTACCAAAATCGCGGATATAGGCGTGAATTTCAAGGAACGTCCGCGGACAGAATATTCCTCGGTCGAAATATAGAAAATAGGGGTGCGCAGGTGTCCTCGAAATTGATAAAATAGGGGTCAGGAAAAGGGAAGAAAACCCATGAAGAAAAATCCCGGAGCCGAGTCGCTAGCTGCGGGCCTGCCGGGGAGGGCGCGTTCATCGTTGAGAAAAAAAAAATCCCCGCACTGCCGTCACTCAGCACTGTTGGGCTCGATCGCTCGCTGCACGCTGATTAGCCATAGGCAACATGACGCCACTGGCAGCTCGCCATCGCCATCTTGTTTCCCTCAAAACAATTCCGGAACGTCGCCGCTGTATGTAACATTTGACCAAGTTTGAAGGACTATTTTCACTCATATGATCATCCTATGCCCTTTAAAGATGAAGTGGGAAGATGCCGTCTTGCGCTGCAGTCAACTGCACGAATCGTGCTGCTCGTGAAAGTCGTGTGAAAGGACTTATGTTTCACAGGTATGAATAGTAAAGTACTCAAGTAATACTAAAACAGTAACAGTCCCATTCGTACGCTTTCATGTTAGTTTATGGGTGTATGGGTATGATGCACTCATGGTATAGGCCATTGCTGCTTATAGTTATGTACGAGCTTATCTGAAGATAACCTTGTTCTTGTTGTTGTTGTTATTGGAGCTGATGGCGCCAGACTAGCTTTTATAGGTGAATAGGCTTCAATAGCTTTTGTGTGTACTAGTATCAGCAGGCCATTTTTACAGTCTAGACAATTCATAGTATCATAGTACATCATGAGTCATGACATGAGAGGAAAATAATTATTTAAAATTGTATTTTAAATTCTGAATCCCCAAATTTGTGGCACAGTAAGACTAGTTGAAGAGTCCATGAATCAGGTAATCTAGCAAATTAAAGAAAATAAAATCTTGCTTAGACTCTCGTTAGAGCAATTTTGTTGTCTGTTTGTGACTGCTGCAACAGTGAATGTTGGATACAGTCCAACATAGGCAATGGCCCACCTATAGGCCATCTCGTGTATGAATGATCTAAACTGGAAATAGGCACGCTGAATCGCTGATACACACAAAAGATGTTGAAGCCTATAAAAGCTAGTCTGGAGTACAAGGTTATCTTCAGATAAGCTTGTACACTATGAGTCGGTATGAGGTTATTTAACCTCGCCTATTTGTGAGTGGTCAGACATAGTGGTTATTTTAAATAACCATAGTGTTCAGTGGGTTTTCCCCAGGAGTTTATATGAACTATTGCCGAAGTATTTTTAAATGAATAACACTTTAAAAATGCGTTTTCCTTACATTACGGTAATTGTGTGTGAACTTGTAATTTGAGGAATCGGGTCTTGGACAACTATGTTAATGAAGAAAGGAAATAAATGTCTTGTCCTTGAAATATGGTAAAATAGGGGAAAGTTTCCGAAAGTGTCCTTACAATCTTAAAAATAGGGGTATTTCAAAGTACCATTTTGTCCTTGTTTTGACGTAAAAAAGGGGGTTAAATTTCACAAAATGTCCTTGAAATTGACTGCAAAAGGGGGTTATTTGCATTTTTGGTAACGGTCATACGCGCCCCCCTCTGCGGGGAGTGGCTCCACCGGGGGTAGACCACTCACCGCGCTTGTGAATATTTGTAATGTGAACGCAATCGCTGCTTCACTGGCTGCTATCTTCACTCACAACCTCCCATGATATGACCCCTGTGCACAAACTTCCGCGCGTTTTGACCATACCAATTATACTCGGGTCACCGTGTGTGGCGCAGTAATTATTGTTTTTGCAGCGAGTGAGCGATGAATATTCACGGGTGGGCGATAGAAACAAGTCGATCATGGCCTGTCTGAACGCAATGGAATTAGTTTCTAGACTTACAAAGCATCGATGCTATGTACTACGTATAAACATAAATTCAGTTGCTTTGAGGTACGGTGTCAAATGAAATCTTTTACACATTGTTGTTCTTCACAACTTTATTGTGTTTTCAAAGGACAATTACCCTGCAGATGTTGTATGGTTTACAGATGTTGGTTTGATAGACAATGAAGGGGAGAGAGAGAGGGCCAGTGGGAGAGAGACAGAGACAGAGAAAGAGACACGGATATAGAGACATGCACTATGATGCTGCTGTTTTATTTCTTCTTGTATGAAAATAGTAATAGATCAGTTAACGTTGGAAAAAATTTGGAATATTGCAGGTAATACTGTGTAAATGTCAACTGTGAAATCCTTTAGAACGCCAGAACAAATATTTAGTATTAAATGCTGAAAATCTCCTCGTCTTTAATTATTGTGTGTACGATATTTTGTGTACGATATTTTGTGTACGATATTTTGTGTACGATCTCAATGTGCCCTATCTTCACGTTCTTAGTCCCATCGCAAAGCTCACTTTTCGGGGCATATTTCCCTAAGCCAGATAAAATTTCAAATGTTTACCCGAAGGTTTCAGAGAAGCACTGAGAATTATCCAGTTAACCCGTTGAATTATCGGATTCACATGGCTTAAATACAGGGATAATTCGGTTCCCGTAGGCAATGGGTTAACATACTTTCAAATAGCACCAAAAGAGAAATTGCTCAGCAAACTCATGTCTGCTCGGTGTTACTGACCTCTAATCGTTCATGGTTTTACTATATAATCATTGTATGAACTTTAAAGCCCTGATGGAGCTTGGTTGAGAGAAAAACATGAAGAAAAGCGATACTTTCGATATTTAAATGCCACAATACTTGGTTTACGTATTGGTGTACAGTAGAGGTGCCGTAGTCGAGTACTTTAAACATTTGACTGGAGATGCGAGGATTGTGGGTTCGAATCCCTGTGCGGCACTACTTTCCCTTGGCAAGACAGTTGTCTATATTTGTCTATATTTACACCTTGCATGTTGAATATGACCGCTATGATATCCCTATATTAGGTGGGCTGTATGGCTAGAGTGCCCAAGTCTGCGCAGTGCCCATGTCTGCGCACACGCGTAACTGCGCGATTCTAATAAAACAAAACACGCAACGAACACAAACTTTTCATCTTTATCATAGCGATAAGTATTCATGCAAAAACGAGTCATAATAATGAAAAAAGGTCTTATTTAAAACCTTGTATTCACAAGCCTCAAAATGTTGTCTTTCACGTCAAAACTCCCGAACTGCGTGTAAAATGAATGAGCGCGCAGACATGGGGCACCATTGATTTTGCAATGTTGAAATGACACAGCCACCGTTTCTTGTGAAAATGGCATTGTTCTTGCTCTAATTTTGATGAGATTTTTTGCAAACTTACTCTTTAGAATATCAGGAATAATATAAAATTGAACTTTAGAGGAATATTGAAGAAATTCTTGTTCATTTTCAGGTCAAAACCCTAGGTGCGCAGACATGGGGCTCCCCATCATACTTTAATTACAGGCCACCTGTTTTTGTACGAATTTTTCTTTCCTTCTTTCTTTCTTTATTAGGTTGGTTGTACTTCAAGTACAGACCACCTTACGTTTTTTCTTTATTTTGTAGTTTCTTTATTTATTTTTATTTCTACCCACTTTTTTGTACGCACAATATTTCCAAAATGGCTAATTCAGATGTACCGGTATTCAAATTTGGTACAATGGTCGATATGGTTCTTGTCTCAGCACAGAAATTTTTCCAACATAGTCAATGCATCGTGACGTAATAGGCGGCATTTTGTAAAATTCCCACATATGTTATATCTATATATAAAAATAAATTGATTGAAAATTGTTTGCGTGCACGTATGCACGCTTCTGTAAAGGTGCGAGCGCGCAAAATCTGAAAATGCTCAAAATGGTTTAGGCCTATAATTTAATTTTGGGCATGTTTCAAGCCATTTTAAACATTTCAAAATTTTCTGCGCGTGTGCACATGTACGCACGTCAACGGCAAAAGGTAATTTAAGGCTCGTGAGATTTCAGTGATTTTATAAGGGTGAGCGGTACCGATTTTAAAAAAATCATTCGGGAAGGCGAAGAATTAGGAAGAAACCGAAGCTGTGAGCAAACAAAAACTGGTCTAGAAAAACTGTTAAAAACTCATCTTCTACTGTGTTTTAAGCTTCCACATTTTGACATAAGGTACAGAAAAGAACGATCTTTCTGAAAACCAAAAGTCCGAAAATAAAATTTTCCAACCCAAAATTTCCATTTCAACTGTTTACACAAAATCACGGGTTGCGACTTTTTGGTTGTTTTGTGGTGCCGGGTCGCATATTTTCTTTGAGCGTGCGCATGGGCAATGTGCGCTTATTTACGCTTAATTTAGTACGGCTACGGAGGTTTAAACCTTACCCATGGTTTGGTTTAAACCTCCTTTGTGAATCGGGACATATTGTCCAATATAATTAAAAGCGATGTAATTTTTACTTTGGTACAGTTTACACAAGACTTCGACACAAGACTTGGGTTGTATTCTCCCCTATAATCTCTGGTCAGCAGGGCTCACCATTAACCGTAGAACCAGTAAAGGTGGCTGGTTGGTTTGTGTATGACAGGCTTTAGAATGAGTTGCTTATTTTTCAGTTTTATTTGATTCACATGCTTCTTAGAACTTGTATGGATAGACGTTTTATCACGTAATTACCTTTTGACCAATATAACAGCAAGATTCTGTATGTGGAATATGACATCACATAAGCTAAGCGCAGCCAACAAATGTCATGCACGTTTCAGTGCGCGCATGTAATCCCTGCGCTAAAATATACTGTTAATACATGGTTGGGAGTGCGTTGGTGCGATCTCTGGCAACACAAAGTTTTTTTATCGTGGTGTACTGTACAGAGGCGCAAGCCGAGTGTGTTAATTGGATATTTGATGACATAAATGGTACCCTGGGGTACCAAATAAAAATCGGCCATTTTTTGGAATTATTTAATTTTTTTTTAGGGCTGTACCCTGGGTTACCAAAAAGTGGGAAATTATTTTGGTGTGATTTTTTCAACGTCAATTGTGTCCCATGTTCTTGTAAAACATCCCATAAGTCATGTATTTTTCTCAAATTCATTGTTGTTGTGAGTAATTATTCTATTATTGATTAATTGATTTCTATTTCTTCGATTTGAGAGAGGGATTGGGCCAGCAGTGTCATAATAACACCATCAGCCTGCTCCTTGTCTCCCCCATTACTCGCCTTCCTAAAAACCGCTACCATGTACACAGATCAGCGGCCTGCTCGTCCCCCAACTTCTGTATTGCACGATATCGTGCTCTTTCAACTTCCTCGGTCCTTGGAATCTTCCGTCTTTTACGTCCTTTCCCTTACAGTAAATTTCCGTATCCACCATTACCTTCCACCATTGTCTAAGTTTGACAGCTAAAATACAGTAACGATGAAGTGATGATTTTTAGGAAGAAGTGAAATAAAATCAAGTTTTAAAGCCGCTGGAGCTAGCCACTGCGCTTGTGAGGGCTGCTAGCGCGCGAGCAGCATACACTACACTAGTGCAGTGGCATGCACACCATGCATAATAACACTGCACTGTGAACATGCATTGTGACTACGTACACGCACTGCATTCGTAACTCTGGGGTTGTACTCAAGTGGACATGAGATGGCGCTGCACAACGTGGTACCCCGGGGTACAACGCTACCCCGGGGTACCGCGTGGTGCATCATTTTTACCAAAATGTTTCATCACATGTTGTGTGAACATAAGAGGTTGTCATCGTGTCATGGTTGAGTGAGCACACTTTAAAAATCGCGCAAGAAATGCTAAAATGTACTGTTAGTATAGCAAAAAAACCTTGTGACTTTTGAAAGTGACATTTTTGCCTTTAAAGTGTGCCCACCCGCGCATGACTCAATGAATCAATCTCATTTTTACAGGGAAGTTAGTCAATAAGGGTAAGAATACTCTTGCCAAGTGGGGAGCTACTTTTTTGTGTTTAGTTGTATTTGTTCAACTCTACCTTTAGATATTTCTTACCAGTGGACTTATATAAATAAAATGAAAATGACAAACGGTTTTTGTTTCCTCCCCTCCCCCTCCACTTCGCCCCCCTCTCTCTTTCTCCCTCTCTCTTCCCCACCCCGCCCCCTCTCTGTCTCTTTCCCCCTTTATCATTAACAGGACAAAAAAATGAGAATTATCGCACCGCTGATAATATTTTGTGTGGTAACATCTGTACTGTACATGAACTCAAAAGGTGAATCAAATGAGAATCAAAGAAGAACGGATGACCATCAACCAGATTTGGACCCCCATATAATTGAAGATATTTCGGATGACATCATAAAAATGGCACCCAGTGTAAGTACACTGATTTGATTTTGTCGAAGTTCACTGTACTTAGCCTAATACCATGAATATGGAAGAATATCTGAAAGGGACCCGCTTGTAATGGATACATGTTGTAATAATATCTTCCATGTCAATAAGTTTCGCCTACTTTGTTGCATCCGCGTACTTGAAAGTCACCTGAATGACAAGCATCGACGCAGTATACGAGCACACGCACAGATCTGATTATTGAGTGATCAGTCTACAAACACAAGAGATCTTCTAATTTTCAGGGAATCAAATATCGATAAATAATTTTCTTTCACAATTTTTCAGTTGAATAATAGTTATTAGTAATAGTATATTATATTTACACATAGGTAATATATGTAAGGAGACAAACAAATATTTTTTTCAATTAATTATTCATCATTAGGAAACATTTGCGTAAAATTCAAATTGGCAACAAAAAGTAGTTCTGCTTCTGGGCTTTTCCGCTCATTAGGTGTTTCGGCTTGTGTTGAACATCAATAAACAGGCCGTTTTGAAACAAAATGGGCCAGAATTCTACAAAACAAGCAGTCTTAGTTTCATGTACAGCAGAGCTTTTGCGTTTTCTAAATATATTTTCCTTTTTAACTGAATTAAACCAGTGTAAACTAAAAAAGATAAAATGGTTTTAAAAGTTGAGATTTATGGATTTTCGTGATTAATGTACATGGTTCTATGGTGGAAATTTGTGGTGGGGTGATGCGCGCGCGCGGAAAGTTAAACTCGCGCAATGCAACACACTTTTCGGTATGATTTTAGAGAAAAGGGAGAAGATTGTACACACAATGAAAAAGCAGGTCCATGAACCTGTATTGGCTCATGGCAGATTGATACACAATAACAAGCTATGGGCTAGATTGAACAACCCAATTACCAGCAAAAAGAAAATTAATGGAACCGATTTCCATTACAGCTAAACATCTAAAAAGTCAAATGTTAAATCTACATTTAAAAGGTTGGAGGAGTGACAACATTTTCAAAATGGTAAATGAATACTTTTAACATGCTGTATCCAACCTTTTAACAATTAGATCCAGCATGTTAAAAGTATAAATATTCCATTTTAAAAATGTTGTCACTCCTCCAACCTTTTCAATGTAGATTTAACATTTGACTTTTTAGAGTGAGAGAACTATGCATTTTATGCTTTGCAATTTTCCACGGCATTTTTGTTTAAAATGCGGTGATAGCTTTTGAATATGTATGTATGTATATATACATATACACACACACACACACAATCGTAAGGAAATAACATATACAGCAGCTTTGGCAACTCTCTTTTTGAAATTTTTGCAAAGGTTGAAAAATGTCTCTGCCGGGAATCGAATCCGGGTTGTTGGCTTAAAACGCCAATGCCTTAAAGGGATACGCCAGCGGGCGGCTTTGGGGAAAGTCAGAATTGCGTAAGCCCCATTCACTCGTACACAAAGTTTGTGCGTCGAACGCGTCCGTTGGACTAAGTGGGATTACATTTCGACTGCACGAAGCCGACCGAATCTCGCACGAGAGCTTGAGCTCAGGTGGAGCGTGCATGTTTGTGCGGCGACCAGTCTATCCGAGGTTTGCGCCCTGAGGGGCAACTGCATGATCAGGTAATGATCACGGTGCCCTCTCGCGGCATTAAAACGTCCATAATCTGCTGTTGTGTATCCCTTTAACACTAAACCACGGAGATGCGAAAATGGTTTCGGTCGGCGACATCAGATTCAATTGGCCGACAGATTGACAAATCTTCAACCTTAATTAATTAATTCCTTTGTCTGGGGCAGGTGAGTTTTGAACAAAAACAAGCCGCATGCCTCAGCGGGATAAAAGCGAATACTTTGAGATACATGTATACATTAGTCATCTGGCCCCGACAAAGGAATACATTAATAAGGTTCAAGATTTGTCAATCTGGCGGTCAATTGAATCTGGTGTCGCCGAAACCACTGACCCGTCTCCGTGGTCTAGTCGTTAAGGCATTGGTGTTCTAGGCCAACGACCCGGGTTCGATTTCCGGAGGAGACATTTTTTCAACCTGTGCAAAAAATTCAAAAAGGGAGTTGTGGGGAACTTTTTACGCAACTATTATTCTCTCATTTCCTTTCACATTTTATTTATTTCCACCAGTCAGACCCAACTTCGGAAAACCGAGCACAGGTTTATACTCCAAAAATGGCGTATAGAGCAAGATGAATATAGAGCCCTCATCGTTCAGTGCGAGACAGTGTGTACACAAGTAACTCCCCCTACCTGCACCCACCCCTGATACATACAGTGCAGTATTGCGTCCAATAATTGAAAAGCAGTCCGGGTGTCGAATTAACTTTCCGCCTAAAAGAAGGTGCTACAAGTACGAGCCGCTGTCTTATCCACAAATTTGTTATAAATCGTCAGAGGTTTCGCGCTTCGCGTGGGAAGGGGAAAACTTGTAAACCAGTCTGGGCGTCGAACTATGCCTATAACTTTCCGCCTAAAAAAATTGTTTGCTACTAGTACGAGCCTTTATCTTTCTCTCAAATTTGCAACAAAACGTCAGGGCTATCGCGCTTCGCCCGGGTGGGGGGAAAACTCCCCCTCCCTGCACCCACCCTCTGGGGAGCAAGTAGACGGTCCCTAAAATGTCATCCTGGCTACGCGGTTGGATCCTTCACGTCTGTCCCCTCTCCCTATTGAAATATCCTGGCTACGCCCCTGTGCCCCACCACGCGGGAAAGGGGACACCCCCTCCCTCTACACCCGCCCCTTTTACTAACTTTCCGTCTACAGTAGGTGCTACGAGCCATTATCTTTAAGTCCTCGGAGAGGACTTTAAGCCGTTAGTCCTTTAAGCCGTTAGTCCTATGATTGTTTACATACAAGCGCCACACAGAGTGACCAGAGTATAATTGGTATGCATGGTCAAACGCGCGGAAGTTATATGTCTTCATAAATCAACATAATAACACAATAACAATTCATTTGTAATATTGATAATACAATCAAATAGCAAATACATGTGTTATAATACTTAATTTTAAATAAACCTTGTACATGTCAAAATTGACTGAACTCCAATCTTATGCCAAAATAAAACACATGCATGCACACTATATTCTCTGGTAAGCAAATGTAAATCAATATCTAAAGACCACATCATACTTTAGTTAAGGTCTGATTCTGAAAGAGCAGATTCTCAGCTTTAAAATGATATATAACTCAATGTACAAAGAGAAGAATGCACAGTCCCTCATAATGTTACTTCTTAATAAGGGTTTAAATTTTGCAGTCTATTGAAGCACTCTGACTTGTTATGCTAAGGTGACAAATGGAGGATTAGAACTTAATGAAAATTTCTATGAAGGGATTATCAGATTGTCATAAAACTTGGCATACTACATAGACATATCCTGTTTATCTTAGTGCACAAGTATCAATGCAAAAACTTACTCCGGGGGATTTATGGGAGATTAAAATGAGACAAGTATTCAGGGTCGTGAAAAAGAAAAGTAATACAACAAAATCCAGAGAAGACACACATAAGTCTGATAAAAAGCTGGCAAAAATACCACTTCTAGATTGTTTGGTGCCTCCATATTTTAGATTACTTAGAAAAAAGTATACTCTTTCAGGAAATACCCAAAACTAAAATTTGACCATGCATGCCAACCAAAACACATTGATTGATCTCTAACTGAAAATCACACAGTGCGACTTTTGGGTGGTTTTGTGGTGCCTGGTCACATATATAAAAAAGAAAAAGATAAAAAGAAGGAACCCCACCCCCCCCCCCCAAAAAAACCCCCTTCCTTACCACACAGTATACACATTACCATACTATACCCCTATATACATCACATGAATACATACATTACATTACAGTACCAGATGAAACAGACAGAATGATAATAGAAAAAAAAAGTAGGAAAGAGGCTACATCACATGAATACATACATTGCATTATATTATAGCACCACATGAAACAGAATTATAATAGCAGCGAGTGAAGATAGCAGCGATTGCGCTCACACGACAAATAGTCACAAGCGCGGTGGGTGGTCTACCGCAAAGCGTCGATGCTTTGTCGCTGGATCCTGAGATTTACTCCTGCTAAACTCGCTGCAAGAATAGTTTGGAAACTCGCTTCTATCTCGTGACTATCTGCGTTCAGACAGCGTTTGGTCTCGACACTATCTGGTCTTCACCAAAATAGCATCGACACCTCGATAGCATCGATGCTATCGCTCTACGTGTGAACGTACCTACTATCTCCCAAATGTTTCCAAAACACCTCAATTGTTATATTGGGGCACCTTGTTATTTCTGATAATAGTTTCCAAGAAGTCGGTGTTTTATAAAATATACTCTCATGGCACTCCGGTTGAACAGGCTGTATTAGTTAACATGGCAACGGCCGAAGACGTCATTTAGAAAAATGGCAACAAGTAAATTCATAAATAATTTCTTGGTACTGCAAAATTTCAATATGGCACGAAAAAGAGACATGATAACGAAGCTTTTCGACCTGCACTCATCAGGTTATCACGCAGGTATATAGCAAATTACTTGAAATCAACTATATTATACTCGGTGAACCCGGACGCAACCTAGACGCCGTAATTTCAGAACAATCGCAAAGCTTGGACGAACTCCTTTTGTCTGCACAGAAAAGGTTCTTGCGATTGAATATAAGCAGCTTCCAGAAAGCGTAAATGCGCTGAGCTTCTGGCCCGGGACATAATTGAGAATTGATCGTCGGCATAGCTTTGTGCGCAAGCTGGATTGTTCAGCAAGTGGAGACCAATCGCTGAATCGCATTTGGCTATCTTTGGTCTGTTAGCGTGCATTTCAGATTTGCAGGCACGGACGGGCTGCGTGCGTATGGGGCGCCAAGTGTCCGCTTCAAAATTCCGTCCTAATTTCAACGAAATTAAATTAAGAACTCAATTTTGTTACAAAATGGATTTAAACATACAATTTCGTAAAAAGCACTTTCATTTCGTACGAAATTTTTTACAAAATGCAATTCCGTACACGAAATACTTTTTCGTTGGTTCGTCATGTAATTGCGTTCACAAAATTAATTTCGTAACCACGAAATACAGTTTCGCGGTACGAAATGTAAATTGCGTACACGAAATCAATTTCGTTGCGACGAAATAACTTTTGTGTACACGAAATTGATTTCGTTCGGTACGGAATACATTTCGTTGCGACGAAATAACTTTTGTGTACACGAAATTTATTTCGTTCGGGACGGAATACATTTCGTTGCGACGAAATAACTTTTGTGTACACGAAATTGATTTCGTTCGGTACGGAATACATTTCGTTGTACGAAATAACTTTTGTTAGGACGGAATTTTGAAGCGGACACTTGGCGCCCCCCTAGAGCGCCAAGTGTCCGCTTCAAAATTTCGTTCGGGACGGAATACATTTCGTTGCGACGAAATAACTTTTGTGTACACGAAATTGATTTCGTTCGGGACGGAATACATTTCGTTGCGACGAAATAACTTTTGTGTACACGAAATTGATTTCGTTCGGTACGGAATACATTTCGTTGCGACGAAATAACTTTTGTGTACACGAAATTTATTTCGTTCGGGACGGAATACATTTCGTTGCGACGAAATAACTTTTGTGTACACGAAATTGATTTCGTTCGGTACGGAATACATTTCGTTGTACGAAATAACTTTTGTTAGGACGGAATTTTGAAGCGGACACTTGGCGCCCCCCTAGAGCGCCAAGTGTCCGCTTCAAAATTTCGTTCGGGACGGAATACATTTCGTTGCGACGAAATAACTTTTGTGTACACGAAATTGATTTCGTTCGGGACGGAATACATTTCGTTGCGACGAAATAACTTTTGTGTACACGAAATTGATTTCGTTCGGTACGGAATACATTTCGTTGCACGAAATAACTTTTGTGTACACGAAATTTTTTTCGTGGTACACAAAATTCATTTCGTAATCGTTTCTCTTGATTTTGTAATCGTTACTTTTCATTTCGTAATCGTTACCCTTCATTTCGTTATCGTTTATTTTCATTCTGTAATCGAAATAACTAATATTGCTATCGAGCCAAAGACTTTAAATAGTATCAAGACAGATTACTGTGACCTACTTCCGTAGTACATTTTGGAGGCATACTTTGCTGTGTTAAAAACAGACTCGGAAAAATACGTTCTCCATAGGTATAACACGTGAAAAGATGTCTCACTTTTTCTTGATAATTCATATCTTACTCTATCTTTTTCAAGTCTGATGTTTGCACAAGAAAAAGGATGGATAGTTAAAAAAACATTTCTTGAACCTTTTTTGTCAATAAATGCCGATATGAATCCCTTGGATCATGCCTGCTTTTTGACAGAGTCATCTGCCATAGGGTTAACACGTGAAAACATGGATTTTAAAAATGATTATAGTTCCTCTAGTATTACCTTGAATTTAGTGCAAATGTGGCTTACATGTAATTTGAGACTCTGAAAAGGCTTAATGAAGGCTCAAAAGGTGCAAGGGACCCCGCATAAATCCCCGGAATATGCATGATTTTGGCCTTCCATCTCCCATGGGGGGGGGGGGGGGGGGGGGGGGGGGGGGGGGGGGGGGTTAGTGGCAAATTTTTTTTCATCTCGCCAGCCCTCCGAAAGTCGCTTAGTGGAGGGGTGTAGGGTATCAGATATTATTAGTCCAGTTTTCCTCCATAATTCTCTGACAAGCCAAAAGAGTTATCAGTTATAAAAGGGCAATACAATTTTATTTAAAAGCCTCCTAAATCCGCCACTGATCCATGCCCGGACTGTGAGGTCAGTCTTGCGAGGTGGGCCTTTTTACAACTTTTTCTCGGAGGGTTAATAGAACGACATTGTTAGGCTCTTGGGCTTCCAAACTAAATTTGGTGCTCGATCCGGGTTTTTTCACAATTTAGGCAAGATCCCGTATATGCCAACTTGGGTTGGCATATACGGATGTATGTGAAGAATATAATTGCATAGTGTTGGTGGTCGATCTCATTAAATTGAAAGATTGGGGGGAGCAATAAGAGATCATTTTTATTTTATTTTCTTTTTGTTCCAATTGCTTTATTTTTACTGTTTGTTTTTGTTGGGTTTTTTTTTTTTTTTTTTTTTTGCTCAGTGATTTTTTTTAATCATTTCAATCACTTGTAATTGTTGTAATTTCTGTTGATTTGGTAATAAAAACACAAATTAAAAAAAATAAGAGATCATTATTTTTTCCTCAATTCTATTGGAGTCATTTTTACAGATCTGTTGTAAGAGAGAAAATAGAGTATGAGAAAAATGAGGGGGGGGGGAGAGACAAAGAGAGATGGGGCAAAAGTAATAGGATATTCCTACAAAGACAGAATAGGATTGGTATTGATTACATTATATCATCAGCTGCTATATTTTTGGTTACCAGTTAATTCAATTCAAAACACGGAGGCCATCCCCCTTTTCGTACTATCGGTAAAGGCCCTATTGCGTTCGTGATGGCTTCGGAGCAAGCCCCTACTGTTTTCTTAGCCTGTCGTCTCACATTTCTACAGCAGAATATTACAAATAACTTACTGTATAGTTGGTTATATTGGTGGCGTATCCAGGGATGCAAGGAGAGGGGAAGGCTCACGCCTGACAAAAAAATTGTCAGATGCATTCTATTTTGAATTTTAGGACAAGCAAGGAAAAAATGTATCAGTTTCCAGATTCCTTCTTTGGGAGGGGGGGGGGGTACACATTTCCTTTCATTCGATGTGTAGCTAAGATATGTCAGATTTGGTTTTGGCTGGCACATAGGGGCACGTACATTCCCGGATATATAATCTTGGATACGCCACTCTTAATGTAATCTTTATATTTATATAAGGAATTGCTCGCACGCAATCTCATTTTATTAAAGCCTTTTCTGTCTTGAATTTTAAAAGAATAAGGCTAATAAAATTACATTGCAGGTCTATAATCCGTATAATTTCTATAAATCATATCAAATGAAATATTCTGATTTAATAGAAAATAATAGCACATTATTATATTTAAATAACTTTTCCCGACATTCCCGTCAGATATCGCAGTGTTTGCTTATATAGAGCTTAATATCAGGGAACATGTTTGGACCCCCCCCCCCCCCTCATCATCACATAAATATTAATAGAAATTTAATAGCAAATAACTTTAACAAAAATAAAAACATCTAGTCCGAAGCCCCCCTCCCAACTCTCACCCTCTCCTCCCTGGTGCAGTTAGAGTTGATTATTATCTGTTTTGGGACATAAGTTTGTATTTGAAGGGACAAATTAAGATTATGCCCTTTAGTTACGGCTTTACCAAAAGGCAAAAGCGCTGTCCAGAAAAAGAAGAAAGAAATAAAGAAAATAACAAAATACAAACATCTTGATTAAGACCTTTCGCTCTGGGCCGATCGACATGTACCACAATATATACGCGTGCTTTATTTCGGCACTGAGCACTCTTCGTATTTAAACTCTTTGGTCGAGCGCGCTAGTGTTTTGTGTTGCATGCTGAGATATTCGAGGCGAAAAAACAAATGTAAGTATCTTTCATAAATGATGAGTTAGAATTTGTAGGGTTGTGTTAATTTCATTTTTAAATAGTTTTACCTGTACAATTATCGAAATTAGTATAGTGTTAGATATAATTGACTCCAGAGGCAGAGCACTCAAACAAAGTATAGGTATGCCCGTGCGTGGAAATTGGTCAGGTTAGTCCTATATGTTGTGATTTGTGTAGTCTGTATGAATCACAATATGTGGGACAGGCAAATCCAATGCCAATGGGCTGGGCCTAACACTAACAGTAACAAAGAGACCACTCGAGACTTCATGTGCACAAATGGGTGACCGTTTTCATGCAGTGGTGGCTCTCCAATCTGCTTTGAAATTCAGCCTTTTATAAAATAATTCTGAAATATTGATTTCATGTGGATAGCACTCATAGCTACATTCCTAAGGCTTTACTTCGTGTGTATAATGGTAGGCAGTCATACATAGCCAGGATTGGCTTCGTGAATGTAAAAAAAAAAAAAAAATGGCTAGGCCTATATGCCTTCTACATCACGAAGCCAGGCGTTCTTACCCAACTGCGCACGGGTTAGCAGGACTGGAAAATGCCCTGAAATATCACTCTTCTGATAACTCTCGCGACCGACAGCTCCTTCACCACAGCGTATCCTCATAGGAAAACGTTTAGAATTAGAATGTCTTTTTGATCGTACGTATTTTTACAAAAAAATCCAAAAAAGATCGTAAGAAATTTCCGAAAACTCACCAGTGTTTGTGTGTATCCATGCCTCCTCTTGTCATGCAGATAAGGCATGACAATGGATACACACAAACACTGGTGAGTTTTCGGAAATTTCTTACGATCTTCTTACGATTTCTTACACACTAACCCCCCCCCCCCCCCCCCATGGGAGATGGAAGGCCAAAAGCATGCATATTCCCGGGGATTTATGCGGGGTCCCTTGCACCTTTTGAGCCTTCATTAAGCCTTTTCAGAGTCTCAAATTACATGTAAGCCACATTTGCACTAAATTCAAGGTAATACTAGAGTAATCTGTCTTGATACTATTTAAAGTCTTTGGCTCGATAGCAATATTAGTTATTTCGATTACAGAATGAAAATAAACGATAACGAAATGAAGGGTAACGATTACGAAATGAAAAGTAACGATTACAAAATCAAGATAAACGATTACGAAATGAATTTTGTGTACCACGAAAAAAATTTCGTGTACACAAAAGTTATTTCGTGCAACGAAATGTATTCCGTACCGAACGAAATCAATTTCGTGTACACAAAAGTTATTTCGTGGCAACGAAATGTATTCCGTCCCGAACGAAATCAATTTCGTGTACACAAAAGTTATTTCGTCGCAACGAAATGTATTCCGTCCCGCACGAAATTTTGAAGCGGACACTTGGCGCCCTAGGGGGGCGCCAAGTGTCCGCTTCAAAATTCCGTCCTAACAAAAGTTATTTCGTACAACGAAATGTATTCCGTACCGAACGAAATCAATTTCGTGTACACAAAAGTTATTTCGTCGCAACGAAATGTATTCCGTACCGAACGAAATCAATTTCGTGTACACAAAAGTTATTTCGTCGCAACGAAATTGATTTCGTGTACGCAATTTACATTTCGTACCGCGAAACTGTATTTCGTGGTTACGAAATTAATTTTGTGAACGCAATTACATGACGAACCAACGAAAAAGTATTTCGTGTACGGAATTGCATTTTGTAAAAAATTTCGTACGAAATGAAATTGCTTTTTACGAAATTGTATGTTTAAATCCATTTTGTAACAAAATTGAGTTCTTAATTTAATTTCGTTGAAATTAGGACGGAATTTTGAAGCGGACACTTGGCGCCCCATACGTGCGCTGATTGGTTGTACGGTTCCGAATAATCGAGGGAATGTGTTGTTTAATGCGATCAGCCAACCGCTGAGAAGTACGGCCCACGTACCTGGCATCGCACCGGCACTGAAATTGGTAAATAATCTTCTGTGCAGACAAAAGGAGTTCGTCCAAGCTTTGCGATTGTTCTGAAATTACGGCGTCTAGGTTGCGTCCGGGTTCACCGAGTATAATATAGTTGATTTCAAGTAATTTGCTATATACCTGCGTGATAACCTGATGAGTGCAGGTCGAAAAGCTTCGTTATCATGTCTCTTTTTCGTGCCATATTGAAAGTAAATTCATGTTCAGCACACCCAAAATAGGGGATATAGCACAAAAAATAAGATTCTACAGAAAATTTTAAGTATCCCTTAAAATTGTGACGAGGAGCCGTGTACTATTAAGGGCCTGAATTAAAGTGAACAGACACATTAAATACCCCTCTCTCTTTTCCAGTAATATTTTGAATCCTACACAGTGGTAGAGTATTATGTTCGGGCTTCACATTTGACCCACCCCTTGTCAAATAATTCTGACTACACACATGCCCATACCCTTGGAGGTGCACACCCCCTACCCCGAAACCCCTACTCGGTTGCTTCGCTTCCTCAGAAAGGTTCACTTTTCCAGTGTTGACCCCCACCCCCCGCCGCCCCAGCAAAAAACCCTAGTTTAATATGGGCCTGAGTATGGTTTCTATATTTCACTTTTATATTCCATTAACACACATTTCATTTGAGTCTTCTCATGCTTATCACTGCTTATCTCCCCACATTATCTTTGTATGTTTTTTTAAGGAATCTATCTCCTTGTATTGTCAGGATTTCCTGGGTGGGGGGGGGGGGGTGGGGTTCGTTCTACCCCCTCCCCCCTCCCCCCCCCCCTTAGTTACGCCCCTGTTTTTGTTTTGTTTTTCAATATTTTGCCGCAGTATAATTATGTTAAATAAAATCGCATTCAAATGTTCTATATACACATGAAAGAAATCAACTTTCGGTGACCTTACTAAATTCCAATATTATTTCTCACTTGTTCTGTCAGTGTTCTGCCCCCATTTGAGAAAGAAGACAGAAAAGGGACTTTTATCAATGTTCAATATTTGGATCTTGGCCTAGATCGCAGTGGTTATTTACGAATTTTCCTTAGTACATTGAATAAGAAATGACGTTTTTGCAGCTTAAAAATGCCAAAATTACAAAAAATCGCTTTGCTCCTTAGCTTGCACAATAAGCCAGTTCGGGGTTAGCGCATGGTACAAATGACCCCAAATATCCACAGATATTTTAGACATGGAAGGTCCCTTTATGTGCACTTCAGAAAAATAACTCTGGGAGTGATAGAGGTGCCTCATGAATAGCTTTTGTTTCCCCCGTTTTAGAATTTGGTACAGATGTCCTTTATCTGCTCATGCTCAGATTGCATCCCCGAAGTGGCTTATTCCGTAGATAATTACTTGGAGGGGGATATAGGCGTACGAAAGGCTTTAGCCCCGTGAGGATTTTGAGAAGGGCAATACTGGCTCGACTATAACCTCATTACGGGCAGTGGGGTGCTCCAATATCCTCATATAGTTTAATAATGGAATACATGTAATTTTGGTACATTTTCACTACAAAAATGTCGATATTTTTCCTCTCTCGCTTCGCTTGCTCATACATAGAAAAGTGAAACTTGAAATTCGGGCAAAAAACTTCAGCCCCTCCCCAAATTATGCATTTACGCCTATGGGGAGGTCAAAAACGCATTTCCCCCCACCTTTTTGTTGGGGGCGACCCCCCCCCCCCCCCCCCCCCACTTTCGGCGCCTATGAACGCATCCTAGATCTCAGAAAACTAGAAGAGAAATATAAAACAAAATCATACAAAATGATAATGGAAGAAATAAAAGAAAAATACTGGAAACATAAAAGAAGGAAAGAGAAGAAGATGCTAGAATAAGAAAGACAGAATAGAGAAGATGAAAAAGGAAGAAACGAAGAATAAGAGATAGAGGATAGATCAAAAGAGAAGATGAAAGGAGAATAATGAAGAAACACACGGGGTAGGGTAGAACAAAAGATGAAAGAGATGAAAGAAGGAAAAAACTGAAGGAAAACATAAGGAGAGAAAAAAGACAAAATGATGGAAGGATAAAACAAAGGATAACATTTATAGGGGAAAGACAGCAGAAAAGATAAAGAAAGGGAACAAAGAATAACATTTAGAAGGGAAAGACAGCAGAGAAGATAAGGAAAGGGAACAAAGAATATATGGAAAGACAGAAAGAGAAGAACCAAGAAAGATCAAACTACAGAAAGAGAAGAACAAAGAAAGATCAAAACAAAGAATAACATAAGAAAGGACAGAAAGAGAAGGTGAAAAATAAAGCCCCAAAACAAAGAATGGCATAAGAAGAAGGGAAGGAAGAAGAAAATAAAGAGAGACGAAGGGAAGGATAGAAGTAAAGAAGAAGGGGGGGAATAAAGGAAAGATAAAGGTAAACTGATACTAAAACAAAGAATAACATTAGAAAAGTTAGGGAAACAAATGCAGAAAGATAAAGCAATAAAGTTTAGGACAGAAGAAAAGATAAACAGGATGAAACTGAAAATATGAACGAACATAAGGAAGAGATGTCCTGGGGGTAGTTGACCTATGGGGGTAGTTGTCTGAGGGTAGTTGTCCGGGGATAGTTGTCCGGATACGATATATACATGTATACCCTGCACCTTCTTTTTTCAAGGGGGAAGTTCATAAACGACGGTTCAAGTATTTATATTGTAAATGCTATGGAAGCATGGGTATCAGTATCCCAGGAGGGGGAGGATGTGTCATATATTCCCAAAATAATTCAGGGGGTGGTGGGGTGGCATGTTAGATTGGCCTGTATCTTAATTGACATGATCAAATAATATGATCAGGAGGAGGAGGAGGATGACCATGATGATTATTATTCATAGGATCACGATCGATCAACATGGTCATAATTTTTGTCATGATTTTTGTTAAGATTATCATTAGGAAGACCGAAATAAAGATTTCACCGAAAATAATGAAATTAAGCAAGTTAGCAATTACAATGAAACCACATGCACTGAAATGCTCTGAAAGGTGATTTTTTTAACTCAGGGAAATTTGAAAGTCCCAACCGTGGGAGGGCATACTTCATTCCCACGTGACACGTCCATAGCCATAAACAGGGGCACACTGTAAGAACGGTAGATGCCAATAAATTGTACGTTACTACAATCACACGTTACTAAAATCACGTATTATGAAAATATTGCTACGAAGGCTTGATATCCCCCAAATAAAAACAAAAACAAATTTCTCGCGGCAATTTCTAAGCCCGTATCCGGACAACTACCCCCTACAACTAATCTCCAGGACAACTACCCCCTACGACAATCCCACTTGAGAATTGGAACTTGAGAAAATAAAGGCTAAGGAAACGGAAGGATCTGGATCTCTGTGTGTGTGGGAGGGGGAGGGGTCCTCTCCTCCCACGTAGATGTATGGATTAGACATCATTAATTATTAAAGCATTGGCCAAGCGGCTTTCAAAGTGTAGGAAGCATTGATAAATATAGTTCACTTTTTAAAAAAATAGGTTTATATTTCACAAAAGCCGGATATGCATTCTAAGGCTTTCTTAAATACAGTACCGTTGGGTTGTCCTTCTTCCATGTCCCTTTCTTATTTGATTTAAATGACGACCCTCTTCTTTGATTATGAATAGCGACCCTCTTCCTCAGTTATGAATAGCGACCCTCTTCTCCGATTATGAACAGCGACCCTCTTCTCCGATTATGAATAGCGACCTTCGATTATGAATAGCGACCCTTATGAATATTTGACTTTTATGGTTAACGACCCTGATTTGGTATTATGAATAGCGACCCTTTGTCCGTATTATGACTAGCGATCCTTATGTCTTATTATGAATAACGGTCCTTATGAATATTTTTTTAATGAATAGCGGTCCTTATGACTAGCGAGCGGACCCCCTTTAACATCACACGAAGGGCACTTTTTCATCTTTTGGGGGATATTTATTGATTTTGGAATGTTTTGGGGCTTATGCCCCTGCCTCAACTGGAAATTGGTATTGAACCGTGTTTTATGAATTTCTGATTGCATGCATGCCATCACAAAAGTGAATTTTATGTCCTATATTTCTTAAATCTGGTATTTCCCTTTAGTCATTTTTGCATGTGATACTAACGTCTTCTAGGTTTTACCCAAATCCGGCACGAGGTTTTTTATGTCATTTTCAAAATGCTGCTGCTCAGTAAAGCATGTAAGGATGGATGCCTTCAAGGTATCATTATTTTAAAATTATAATACTTAAGTTTATGGAAAACTAGATAATTATTGTCATAGAGCACATAGTGTGGTCACAATAACCATTTGTTTTAGGGTTTCGTTTTTTCTGGGACGCACTGCACTTTTTTTTTTTTAATGTGATATTCGATCCATGATTTCTCATATTCTACAATAATTTATTTAGATAGATTTATACCAAACGGAAAGCAAATTCTGGACTAAAAATAGTTCTTAAAAAAATAATCGAAGCACCTTTTCGGAGATATCACGATCTCAAAATCCGATGTCGGATCGCAATGCGTTGGAACTGAAAAACGAAAGGGCATAAAAACCACGAGACCTAATTTCGCACACGTGAGTTTACATCTTTTCCAACGTACACTCTTAGAAATGTTGGGTAAATGCCACTGGGTAAATGAAGATTGGGCATAGGTTGGTTAAACCTTGCTCAACTTTTACATGCATTTACTCAACATTGGTCAAAAATAACAATGAAATTGGTAAAGTTTACCCAAAAGTTGGTCGGACTCATAAGGACCCTCATGTTGGGTAAAATTTGGGTAAAATTTTGCCCAATATTTCTAAGAGTGTATCATCAATCCATTATTAAAAGGTAAGATAACTGCATTATTTGCAAAACAAAATATCATTCACTCATTTGATGACATCTTCTCTCAAAATTAGGATTTCTAGACCCTTGTTGATAACTTCATATTTCTCGGACACTGAGTCCGAAAGTAACAAAAATTTCCCGATCTTTTGTCAATATCTTTATAATTTCTCACTCAATTCAAAATAAAATATCGTCCGTAGGATGGTGCGCGAACTTAGGTCACGCGCAAAATATGGGTCACACCCTATGGCCACACCCACACCACGTGCACCAACGTTACTGTGTATTCACACAACAGTAGTGGGTTCAGGGCTTTTAGGTAAAGGTTGCTCGCAGCTCCTGCCCCTTATTTTGTTCGCCACAGTTACTAAAAATTAAAAAAATACGATGAATGATCTTCAACTTGTAACTATCAAAATAAATTATCAATTTTATTGCAATTATTTTTTTTCTCTGTATTTTCATTGAATTCCGAAATTGTTAGCAATTAGAAAATCTTCTGGTCATTTTTGTTTGCCAGTGCTTTAAAAATGCTTTATATACTCTGATCTTATTCACAGGTTTTCAAGAAAATTCCTCGCCACTTTTTGCCGGAGTATAAGAGTCCATGTTGGTTCAGTAAACAGAATAAACTTTACTGCTTGCCTTATTTCTACATCATCGGCATGGCTAAATGTGGCACGACAGAACTGTGGGATAAGATCACGCAACACCCTGATGTAGTGGCAAGCGTCCCCAAGGAACCGCACTGGTGGGCATTGCGTAGACTTGGTTTTACTGCAGTGCCAATTCATGAGAAAGAAGTCTATCAAATACGAAAGATGACAGGAAAGAATGATGATTCGTCCGTAGACTGGTATCTCAACTGGTGCAAGACTTTCGGGGTGAAAACGATCGAGTCTAATCCATCTCAAAACTCTGACGGTGACGTCACTTATCCAAAGCTTTTCGGTAAGCTGTCAAATGGATATTACACTGTGTGCCGAATACATGAAACTAGAATCGCCAAAAAAATAACAAGGGCACCAAGGCGAAGCAAAATGCATAGCAGTGATTTGAAAATATTATACTTAAAGTGGTATAATCGTCTGTTTCCATGTGCATTGCGTCATGATTCTTGGACACCGCATTTGGTGGAATTGTCAATGTTGTTGTTTTTACAGACGTGTATCAATCAAGCTCGTCCATATGGTTCATGATGGATGTGATCACTTTACAGATAACTCCTACGTATATTGTTTTTGTACTAGCACATACACCTGCACGGAACTGCACAAGCACTTTCCCATTCCTTACCCGTATTTCCTTCAACGAAGTCTCAATAATTCACTATGGAAATGAATAACACTGGCGTACTGGTGTGTGTGTAGGGGGGGGGGGGCTTGGGGGCGCTTGCCGCTCCCCCCCCCCCCGAAATGAAATTCAACCATGGTTTATTTTCAATTCCATACAAGTGATATATATAAATATTCATGATATCACATGATTTTCCCTTATCAGCCACTTTAAAAAAAAGCGAGAGCGAAAAAGCGAGGGAAGTGAGAGAAAAAGCCCTAAAAAGGCGCTACAAGCCGTTATCTCTCTCTCCAAATTTGCCAAAACGTCAAAGGGGGAAATAACTCTCCTCTTCCTGCACCCACCCTTGTTACATACAGTGAAATGTTGCGTCCAAAAATTTAAAAAGCAGTCCGGGCGCCGATCGATAACTTTCCGCCTAAAAAAATTGTTTGCTACGAGCCGCTGTCTTTCTCTAAAACGTCAAAGCTCCCCCCCCCCCCTGCACTAACAGCTGTCACATACAGTGCAGTATTGCGTCGAAATAACTGAAGAGCAGTCAGGGCGTATAACTATAAAATAATATAAAAATTGTTTGCTACGAGCCGTTAATATTTCTCTTAAATTTGCTAAAACGTATGAGCTTCGTGCGGGAAGGGGGAAACTCCCACCTCTCTGCACCCACCCCTGTTACATACAGTGCTGGATTGCGTCCAAATAACCGAAGAGCAGCCAGGGCGTCGAACTAACTTTCCGCCTAAAAAAGGGTGCTACGATCAGTCGTTATCCCGGTCGGTCGAATCGCGACACGCTTACCCATATAGTACATATCGTCAAGTCGAAATGGTCTTCTTTATAGGTATGCCCCATGTTGCAAATTTTAAAGTCAAGTTTCCTTCCTAGGTATGTCCCAGATTGCACATTTTCAAGTTGAAAAATGAAAAAAAAATCCTTATCGCGGTAGGGGGACACCCCCCTCCCACACCCTCCCCCCGCTCCCTCGCAAAGATTGTGCCCCCAAATGTTTGAACTCATTACTCCACTGATGAATAACAATCCCTTTCTTTTTAACAACCTAGTAAATGGACATGCTGTTGAGGGTAAATACTATACTCCTACAGAATTCAATAATACTTTTCAGGATAACTTAGGCGACGTCAAATTGTTGCATATTAACGCTAGAAGCTTTAGTAGGAATTTTGATGATATTCAAAACTTCTTAATTCATTAATTTTTTTTAAATTTACGATAATTGGAGTAATTGAAACTTGGTTACATCAGACTTCCCCTCCATTATTCAATTTACCTAATTAATACTCTGGTTAGAGCTGATTGAGTATGTAGGAGAGGTGGTGGCGTTGCATTTTATATAGATGATCATTTAAATATTAACATTCGGTATGATATCAAATTTGATCAAACGGAAGTACTTGAAATTGACATTGAAATTGACAATCTTCAAAGTAAAAATTTTATTATAGGATTGAGCACCTGATACTCAGTTGACCTATTTTATGATAATTTGAAGCAATGCGTTAGCAAATTGGCAGACAAGAATAAGCAGAATTATTTTCTTGGCGATTTTAATATCAACTTTCTTTTACATCACAACAATTATCCTAATAGGTTTCTTCAACTGATGAATTCATAATGGATTTTGTTCTTTTATAAACAGTCCCACTAGAGTCAATGTACACTCCTCAACTTTAACTGATAATACATTTTCTAATACATTGCAAAAAGATAACTGGAGGATTGTTATGCTCAGAAGTATCGGACCACTTACCTATAATTTACTATTTGTGAAAAATCAATGTCTTGATTTAAATCACCACAAAATTTAATTTATCGAAAGGAGACTCCTCACAACATTGAAATGTTAATACAAGATTTAGCCATGGAAGAATGGAATGATATTCTTAATACAGATGATGTGAATATTGCATATACAAAATTTAATTCAAAGCTACATTTTGATTACAGTAAAATATTCCATTAAAAGAAACGTAAACGTAATAAACCTATCAATCCATGGACAACTAAAGGCATACTTAAATCAGTCAAAACAAGAAATCGACTTTATAAACAACATTTGAATAACCTCACGGATACAAGTTTACTTGTTTATAAAACATACCGTAACAAATTAACAAAGTCAATTCGTTTCTCTCGCAAATTAACTTTTCAAAAAATTACAAAAGATGAAATCCAACTCGAGCGCAACATGGAAAGTTATAAATGCAGTTTAGAAACCAAAAGTGACACTTTACCAAAATATGATTTTACTTTTAATAGTAACGAAATTGCAGATTCTAATGCCGATTCATGATGGATGTTATCACTTTACAGATAACTCCTACGTATATTGTTTTTGTACTAGCACATACACCTGCACGGAACTGCACAAGCACTTTCCCATTCCTTACCCGTATTTCCTTCAACGAAGTCTCAATAATTCACTATGGAAATGAATAACACTGGCGTACTGGTGTGTGTGAGTGTGTGGGGGGGGGGGGGGGGCTTGGGGGCGCTTGCCGCTCCCCCCCCCCAAATGAAATTCAACCATGGTTTATTTTCAATTCCATACAAGTGATATATATAAATATTCATGATATCACATGATTTTCCCTTATCAGCCACTTTAAAAAAAAGCGAGAGCGAAAAAGCGAGGGAAGTGAGAGAAAAAGCCCTAAAAAGGCGCTACAAGCCGTTATCTCTCTCTCCAAATTTGCCAAAACGTCAAAGGGGGAAATAACTCTCCTCTTCCTGCACCCACCCTTGTTACATACAGTGAAATGTTGCGTCCAAAAATTTAAAAAGCAGTCCGGGCGCCGATCGATAACTTTCCGCCTAAAAAAATTGTTTGCTACGAGCCGCTGTCTTTCTCTAAAACGTCAAAGCTCCCCCCCCCCCCCCCCCCTGCACTAACAGCTGTCACATACAGTGCAGTATTGCGTCGAAATAACTGAAGAGCAGTCAGGGCGTATAACTATAAAATAATATAAAAATTGTTTGCTACGAGCCGTTAATATTTCTCTTAAATTTGCTAAAACGTATGAGCTTCGTGCGGGAAGGGGGAAACTCCCACCTCTCTGCACCCACCCCTGTTACATACAGTGCTGGATTGCGTCCAAATAACCGAAGAGCAGCCAGGGCGTCGAACTAACTTTCCGCCTAAAAAAGGGTGCTACGATCAGTCGTTATCCCGGTCAGTCGAATCGCGACGCGCTTACCCATATAGTACATATCGTCAAGTCGAAATGGTCTTCTTTATAGGTATGCCCCATGTTGCAAATTTTAAAGTCAAGTTTCCTTCCTAGGTATGTCCCAGATTGCACATTTTCAAGTTGAAAAATGAAAAAAAAAACTCCTTATCGCGGTAGGGGACACCCCCCTCCCACACCCTCCCCCGCTCCCTCGCAAAGATTGTGCCCCCAAATGTTTGAACTCATTACGCCACTGATGAATAACAATCCCTTTCTTTTTAACAACCTAGTAAATGGACATGCTGTTGAGGGTAAATACTATACTCCTACAGAATTCAATAATACTTTTCAGGATAATTTAGGCGACGTCAAATTGTTGCATATTAACGCTAGAAGCTTTAGTAGGAATTTTGATGATATTCAAAACTTCTTAATTCATTAATTTTTTTTTAAATTTACGATAATTGGAGTAATTGAAACTTGGTTACATCAGACTTCCCCTCCATTATTCAATTTACCTAATTAATACTCTGGTTAGAGCTGATTGAGTATGTAGGAGAGGTGGTGGCCTTGCATTTTATATAGATGATCATTTAAATATTAACATTCGGTATGATATCAAATTTGATCAAACGGAAGTACTTGAAATTGACATTGAAATTGACAATCTTCAAAGTAAAAATTTTATTATAGGATTGAGCACCTGATACTCAGTTGACCTATTTTATGATAATTTGAAGCAATGCGTTAGCAAATTGGCAGACAAGAATATGCAGAATTATTTTCTTGGCGATTTTAATATCAACTTTCTTTTACATCACAACAATTATCCTAATAGGTTTCTTCAACTGATGAATTCATAATGGATTTTGTTCTTTTATAAACAGTCCCACTAGAGTCAATGTACACTCCTCAACTTTAACTGATAATACATTTTCTAATACATTGCAAAAAGATAACTGGAGGATTGTTATGCTCAGAAGTATCGGACCACTTACCTATAATTTACTATTTGTGAAAAATCAATGTCTTGATTTAAATCACCACAAAATTTAATTTATCGAAAGGAGACTCCTCACAACATTGAAATGTTAATACAAGATTTAGCCATGGAAGAATGGAATGATATTCTTAATACAGATGATGTGAATATTGCATATACAAAATTTAATTCAAAGCTACATTTTGATTACAGTAAAATATTCCATTAAAAGAAACGTAAACGTAATAAACCTATCAATCCATGGACAACTAAAGGCATACTTAAATCAGTCAAAACAAGAAATCGACTTTATAAACAACATTTGAATAACCTCACGGATACAAGTTTACTTGTTTATAAAACATACCGTAACAAATTAACAAAGTCAATTCGTTTCTCTCGCAAATTAACTTTTCAAAAAATTACAAAAGATGAAATCCAACACGAGCGCAACATGGAAAGTTATAAATGCAGTTTAGAAACCAAAAGTGACACTTTACCAAAATATGATTTTACTTTTAATAGTAACGAAATTGCAGATTCTAATGACTATGCCGATTGCTTTAATTCTTTTTTCACTAATTTTGGTCCTCAACTTGCTACCAAACTTGCTACTCCAAACAATGCTCATTATACGGAATTCTTTTCAGAACCGACTCAGGCTTTTCTCTTTTGAAATCCCACGAACTCCAATGAAATAATTAATGTTACTAAATCATTAAATGCTTCGAAATACCAAGGTCATGATAAAATAAGTACTTAAAAGAAATAATCCATTTCATTGCTGACCCACTAACACACATATTTAATCAGTCTTTACAGTCAGGTATTTTTCCTGACTTGTTCAAAATAGCCAATGTAACTCCAAGTTTTAAAAAGGATGACCAATATGAAATCAACAATTACCGTCCTATTTCTATTCTCCCAAGTATATCCAATATCTTAGAGAAAATTGTTTATGATATAATTATTGCTTTTTAAACCTCCATAAAGTACTAAATCCAAACCAATACGGTTTTAGAAAAAAATCATTCCACTGACCTAGCTCTTGTCCAAATTTATGATAAAATTACAGACGCCATTTCCAAAAAAAAAATAACATGTTATTGGAATATTTTTAGACCTTAGTAAAGCATTTTTCTAAATTTTATTCTTGTGGTGTTCGCGGCTCAGCGCTTTGTTGGTTTAAAAGTTATTTAAGTAACCCAAAGCAATAAGTATTGGTATTGATTCACAGTCCCTTCTTATTAAGCATGGTGTCCCCCAGTGATTTATCCACGGCCCGCTATTTTAGTGTATGTCAACGATATAATTGATACGTCACTGTTATTATCCTTCATCTTAT
The DNA here is from genome assembly GCA_025617745.1 of Heliocidaris erythrogramma. NCBI lineage: Eukaryota > Metazoa > Echinodermata > Echinoidea > Camarodonta > Echinometridae > Heliocidaris > Heliocidaris erythrogramma. The sequence continues at coordinate 13,861,125 of CM046865.1, read as the reverse complement.
TTGCAGACAACACAAATAATTTTTATTCTCAAGAACCTAAAATCATTGGAAAATACTTTAAATGTTGAGTTACTTAAAGTTTCGAAATGGCTTAAGTGCAATAAGCTTTCTCGCAATATTCAGAAAACTCAATTTATGCATTTCAAACACAATAATATCCATGTAGTTAATACTCCTATTAATATGAAGATTGATAACATTTCCGTCGAACAAAAGAAGAGTTTTAAGTTCTTAGACGTTATAATCGGTGAGAATTTAACATGGAACGCTCACATTAATCATATTATAAGCATAAACATAATTAGCGGTACGTCCCTTGTGAAGGATGCAAAAAAAAAAGAAGAATAACACGTGTGTTGCGTCGTATACATTGAAGCCATACATGCGGATATGGTCTTGGAGTAAACACGTCACGCTGTTCTTTGGCAATACACCGATTGAGGTTTCTCACCTTCACAGGTAAATGGTATGGGTTGGGCATGAAGCTACAAACCAGCTTCATGGGTTGGCATTTGAATTATTACTCCCTCCGGAAATTCAATGTTTAGAAATGAATTTATGAAATATGGACGGCACGTCAGCCCTTAAAAAGTGCCTCCCAACCCTCTAAGATCCATTCCCCGCCCGTGGGTACCAAAGGGTGGGGACCGAAAGAGCCAGGGGAGGCGCCTATTCGAACCAAAAGAAAGGACCAAATCCTTAGCGTAATTATGTATATATATATATATATAGATTTCCCGAGGTGTGGGAATCATTCATAAGTTTAAATTTATGTTGCCACGAACAACTTTATTTTTACTATATAACACAATGATACTTCCTTATGTAACATACTGTAATATTGTTTGGGTTAACTGTGGTATTACCAAACTCAATCATATTCTTTCCCTACAAAAGCACTTCGTATTTAGTACAGGATCGCCTTACTTTTCTCATTCTGATCCACTATTTTTTCAGCTTAAACAATTGAAGGTCACTGATTTAAATATTTTTCAAGTGCAGTTTTTATGTTTAAATATTAAAATAACCAACTTCCTTCCTCATTTCAAAATTTATTTAACGTAAACAGTACAGGCGAGTTGGCTCAGTCGGTAAAGCGTCTGCCTGTCGAACCAAAGATCGTGGGTTCGAATCTACCCCGGGCAGATGACTGAAGCCTGCGTTGTGTGTTAACGTGCCCCTCCGTTGTTTCATAGACGCAGGCTATGTTGCAGTGGAAAACACTCCGTCCCTCGGATAGGACGTTAACTGGAGGCCCTGTATAGAGGACAGTCACCACCTTTGCACGTTAAGAACCCACTGCACTATTCGATTAAGAGTAGGGGGAAACCCCGGTGTAGTGGTACACCTGCACATCCCAATCAGTTCTACATCCTTAGCGCCATAATAATCAACACTTTCATTGAGGGCGTCTACGGCAAGACAAGACAAGACAAGACAATTCACACATACCCTACCCGTATTTCAGAAAAGTTTCATCTAAGAAACCCAAATTTATTAATAACGCATAAACCAATCAGACACCATGACCCTGACTTGTGGAATAATCTACCCACAACAGTTAAAATGTGCTCCTCAATTTACTCTTTTAAATTGACTAGCGCAATATAATATAATTATAATCAAATCCACCACATTGACCATCTATGTAAGAATTATAGTATTTTATTGATTATTGATCCATACAACAACTCATAAATTCATCTTGACCCCACCGCTAATGCACTTGCACTGCACCTTCATGACCTCTTTTCTCCATTTATTTTTGTAAAATGTTAATTTCCCATATTGTATATATATTTTCATCGTATTTAAGAAGTAAATTGTTAATATCTGACAATGTGTTTATATATTTTTTGGGGGTAATATTATTATATTTTGTATCATGCTATTGAACGCAGAAATGAAAGCAAACAAATATGATTATTTAATATGCAGAAAATTAGTTCAGAATTTATTGGAGGGGCCCCGTGTACTAAATAATGGATTTCGTATGCAGTTCATGTTAATTTTTGGCAACCACTATAAATGTATTCTACTTTGTCCCACTAATTAGAAAAATGATGTTGCCGTTTATCTGTTGAACTTTAGTGACATTAAATCAGAGGTCAAAGGTAAAAGGCCATCATCTTGACTATCATTCATTCGTTCAAAGTATGTCTACCTCGGTATCAAAATGTAGCAAATTTGACAAGGAACCCGATACATGACATTGGTTTTGTTGTTAGAGCTCTTAGACTTTTATAATGCACAAATTTATGTAAATAATCTGATTATGTAGATACATAAAATATGCATCGTACACGTTATCTGTACACAGGTATACAGTTTAAATTTTGTGTGTTCTTTTCGAAAAGCACTCCAGTCCTGTTACAATCAAGAATTAATGTTTCTTAGGGTTGGCGGTAATTTTTTTTCCAAAGTGGGAGGGGGTAAAAACAAGGGCACTTGGGGGAGGATGGCAACTACAACATCTTTGTGGAACATATTGATATACCATCATGAATTTATTTTTAACTGCTACTAAAAAAACGTATTTGGCTCAGTTATTGTGTGAAATTCTCTCTTGATCAACATTAATGTTACAGATATTAACAGACTACAACGAATTCAGAATCGTGCTGCCCGTATTGTCTCAAATGCAAGGAAATATGATCATGTGTCTCCCTTGTTAAGACAACTTCATTGGTTGCCTGTCCCCATAAAGTTGCACTGTTTGTTTATCAGTCCATGCATAATCTAGCCCTAAAGTACATTTCGTGTTTGTTTTGCACCATCCAGCAATCACGTTATTGATTACGTTCACGGTCAGTTTCTCTTCTCCTTCAAATCCCCACATTAATTCGAAGAAAGGTCAACAAAATATAACCTTTTCTGGTCCTACTATTTAGAATAGTCTACATTCGTTCCTGTCATGCAGTTAAATCTTTCAAAAGAAATGTTGAGACTTATTTGTTTTCTCTAAGATTGGATTTGGTTGTGTGCACTTGGAGAGCAAAATAATTACTTTGTTTCATTTTTTCTTATTGTGAGGCGCCGTGAACATGTTATGGAAAGGCGCTATATAAATATCAATATGTATGTAGATACATGTATGTATCAAACTGCGATTATGGAATAAAGAATAGAAAACAGATATATTGCTATGGAAAGGGCCTTTGTCTTTTTTACGAATGGGTTACATAATCAAGGCCCAACTGATAAAAGGGGAAATTTTTACCTAAGGGGTGGGATGTACTCTTCTGTTGCAGAATACATGCATCAGCTTAAATGGAAACTATGGGTGTAAAACACTCTGCATGCGATCCATGATGTAAATGTGGATGTATTCTGACTTAATTTTGGCAAAATTTACAGCTTTTACCCTTTCTGAGCTAGAAACTAGGACCTATCTTATTCGAGAAAAATCAAGTTGGTCGTAAAACTACTCCCTCTTCAGGAATTTGCCCCTCCTGCGACAAACAGAAATGCCCTTTCAAGTGAAAAAAAAATAACTGTTTCTCTGAGACAAATGCCCCCGCAGATGTAAGATTATCGCTTCCTTAGATGGTGTGCCTTTAGTGTACACCTATGTGTGGAGGTGTCGTTGTATTATTGGTTCACTCACTTGACTTTTTAATCAACAGATTGAGGGTCTGAATCCAAGCCCATACTAACTTCCGTTCGGAAGACGGTAATCTAATTTTATTTAACAATCTCCACCCAGGTGTAAGAGTACTTGATACGCTATACATATTTTGGCCTCTTAGCTGAGACCGGGGTAATTATATTATATTGGATGGCTCTGAATGGGATACCAGAGAATATTCCACGAGTTAGGGCCAATATTGTACGAATCGATGATGAGTCCAATATTGGCCCAAACGAGTGGAATATTTGTGGTATTCCATGAAATAAAGCCATCTATATAAGTATTATCTATACCCTACATTAAAATGATTTAGAACTTAATAAAAAAATCATTTTAACCAACCACTTCAGTTAATAGAGCCCCTCACCGTACTTTATTGTGATCACACAAGTTTAACTTAACCTCTTTATGACGTCATGTGCGTATGTGTATATGCGTTGCTTTATTTGCGCGCACGCAAACAGACCAGACAAAATACGGCATAATATTGCACGGCAAGTTTAGTACTGTAGCCTATGGGGAATTCAGCGTTCCGTGCAATATGCTCTCGTATTGCGCGTAATCAAGCGGATAAATATATACGTTTTTAATGTGCCGCTAAAATGCCTCATATAGGTAATAATATACTATTATATACATGGTTGGGAGTGCGTTGGTGCGATCTGGCAACACAAAGGTTTTTATCGTGGTGTACTATACACACGAGACGCAAGCCAAGTGTGTTTGACACCACGATAAAAACCTGCGTGTTGCCAGATCGCACTAACGCACAACCGTGTATTAATAGTATATTAGTATATTATTATCTATACGAGGCATTTTAGTATATTAATAGTTTTAGTTTCATAAAACGGGTCGGCAATATGATTATGAAATCTATAAGAATGGTTACGAACCCCTTATATGCTTTTCACACTTTCTTTTCTATCGTTTTTGCTTCTCACACTTGTTTTTTTAGTCCCATAGTAAGTGCTTAGCCGGGGTTGAGAAATTTTCTGCTTTTCACACTTGCGCTTACTTAAACCCGGACTATCCGATAGCTCATGAATATTGATATCTTCACTATCGCGCATGCCTCGTAAAATACTAGTCGTGAAGATCGAGCATGTACTACATGTACATGTACATCTACTTGCAACGCATGAAGCCGAGGTAAACAATTTCGCGCGTTTCAGGTGAACTTTCGCACCCGGAAGCGTTATAAGGAAATGCATATTTATGAGCACGTTGTCTATGATGACCGGCATGTGTGGTTTCTTTTTCGTTTTCACACTTGCATTCTTAGTACCGTACCGCAATTGTGGTGCTAGCACCACAATTGCCCGGCTATTAAACCCTGCTTTTTTGCAGGGCCAGATAGCCCCGTACTAATTGCGGGGTCAGCCCACTTTGTTAAGTGTGAAAAGCAAGTGGGCTAAGCTTAACCCGGGAAATTAGTGAGGCTAAGGGGGGGGGGGGGGGGGTTAAGCGAAATTTTGCAAGTGTGAAAAGCATAATAGAAACGCCAAGAGTCGCACAGTCATGGAGGCTGCCATTTGCTTTCCTGGATGACATCACAGAAGCGCAGCCAACAAAAGTCATGCGCGTTTCAGTGCGCGCATGTAATCCCTGCGCTAAAATGGCAATTAAACTCCGCGATTTCATTGCGTTTTAAGTTCGCTCGCACCAGAGTTACGTGTACGCGCAGCTCAGCCGTGCGTTATCACTTTCTTTTTGCACGGTCACGTGGTGTCATTTGACCAGTCAGGATGGCTACATTCTTAAACCCGTTTTATAATAAATAATATTGGAGCTCCAGGAATGTCATGGCATTACAGATATAAGCGTTTCTAAGAAAAACAAAGTATTATTAATGTTATAACTGTGCCCATGACATTAAATATGCTCTTTTCTTAATAGATAAGAAGGCCAATAGAGTACCGAAGTATTTGCTCGTCGTCCAGGATACTGGTTCCAAACAACAGAGCCCGCGCATGAGGTTCACCGCGAAGTCATTCGAGCAACGGGCTGGAGCAGGGCATTTCAATGTTTGGCGCTGGTGTGATCACCACGCCATTGTTTAGCACAAAATTGTTTAGAACCAGCAACCTTGACAACTTGGCCGGTATGACGTCACACTTCGGTACTCTATATCTGTTTTGAATGCTTTTCTTTTATCACTATATCAAAGTATAACCAAATGTAATATGGCTTTTCCCTAGAAACTTCCCTTTTTTATTAGGCCCATCATCCACATGACCTGCAGACATACGTTTTACAAAAAAGGATGGTTTTAGTTAAGCCTTAGTCACAACTGCCCGTACGGGCTTGTACGGGTGGTTTACGGGTGGTTTACGGGCAGAAATTTGGGGAAACGCAAAGGGGACACAGGTTGTTCGTAAGGAATTTCGAGTTCGCAGACAGCACGCTAAAGCCGTAGGCCGAAAATGTGTATGCACATTATTTTCTGCGTTCTCGCTACGACAGGCAGCCCGTGGACAGGACGTAATGAACACTCAGTCTCCGCAAGAGGGTAGTGCGAATAGCGTGGGTGGGTCGCACGTTTGCTGGGGGTAAAAACCGCGCAAATACCGCAGGCAGCACTCACGAGGCACGCATGTGATGGTCACGCAAGTGCGCATGCGCTCCTTGCGGGCCACGTGCGTGTTAAGCGTAGGTCCCATCCCGCCGTACTTACAAGTGCGTGCTGTCTACGTGCAAAACGTGGGCAAAATTTGGGGATCCGTACGTGGTGAGTACCGCCTCAGTACGAATTTGGGAGCACGCAGACACGCCGTAGCACTTTTAGGCCACGAGGAACTTTCGCTGAGTTTAGGCTACGGACGGTCTACAGATTTATCCCCAGTACGGGTGACGTGCGTTGACGTGCGTGCCCTTTGCTGCTAACGAGCGCACAACGCACGGACTCCGTGAGTTTTTGAAAACTTTTCCGACAGTTACTTGCTCTACGGACAACGCACCTAGCACGTGCGTGCACCGCACGTGATAAGTGCGGGGTCCGTGCTTATTCGGCGCTTCTCCAGTTCAATTGTCCAGTGAGCACGCAGAACTCACGTAAACCGCACCGAGGAAGTACTTGCTATGCACCTGCAACGCACGTTGCGCGCGCTGATTTCTTCGGGTACACAGGAGGACTCAGGGGACAACTGAGACAACTCCCCACACTCCCCCACCAACAAGTGTGTTTTGTGGAGTTAACCCCTAGTCCACACTGTAAGGAGTCAGTTTTTCTTTACAGTGTCAATTTCTTTCGTTGCTCATGTTGGAATGTTCTTGCTCTTATGCTATTATTACTTATTACTTATTAGTTGTATTATTAAAGAACTGGTGTATAATAAAGAACTGGTTTGCCTTAAAACTGCTTGTCTTCCTTGATTTGTACTTTGAACAAATGTCAGAGCTCAAGATTATATGGTGCATGGGCCAAAATGATAACAAAATCCCCCCCCCCACAAAAAAAAAAAACAAAACAAAAACAAAACAAAACAAAACAAAACAACAAACAAACAAACAATAGTTCATCACCCTTTCTTTGTGGGTCAGGGCACGGCGACTGTATGGCTTCATGAGCCACTTTTGCAGGGGAAAGTTGGGAAAGTCCCGGTCGTCGCTTGGAAGTTGATCCGGTGCTGGGAATCCAATGGTGTTGTCCTCCAGTGCCCCTCGGATGGTGGACTGGTTGAACACGCCTGCGTCTGCGGAGGAGCCGTTGGCCCCCACCTTGCACCACAAGAAGGAATAGTCAGCATCGACGAGCGATCCACTTTCCTTGGGCTTCTTGATGGCGATGTGTTTCCCGTCAATCGCCCCACAACAGTGGTGAAAGTTCCATCGCGTTCCAAACTGGCAGGCGACGGCTTTCCACTCGTCCTGTGTGGAGGGTATGGTGAACCGGCACGAACTTGGATATGCTGTTGTGTGCCACCCGGAAGTCGTAGGCAAGGGACCTGTAGCTGTTCCCCGTCGCCAAGAAGCGAAGGGTGATGGACAGCTTCAGGCCAGGCTCCAGAGGGCGGGGACTCCTGAAACATAAAATGTATTAATAGCATTAATACACACATATAGCAAGGTCATGGCTGTTGTGATTTTACCATAACCAATACCTTAACCATTCCTTTTTCTTAAGGGGGCTCAAATTGGCACGGTATACTATTATTCACGACCAATGCAATAATGTGCCATATCTCAGAAAATAACCAAGATAGAGACATTAATATTAATGGATTAATGGAATGTATGCGTGAAATGATAAGACAACATTTTAAAGCAAATACAAAGCAAAACCAAGCATTTGTTATGGCAGAAATGAAGACACACACCTTGGGTCCTTGGTGATTCGAGGGGTCATTCGGAACATGAGCTCGGCGAAGAGCTTGGGGTCCATTCGGATGTATCCGACATAGTCCCCCCTCGATTCACGCTCTAGCTCTTGGAACAACGTTTCGTACTGCCCGAAAAGCCTCCTCCTCTCCATCCATGGGCGAACCCACCATCTCCTGCGTCGGCGTCCCTGTTGCCTCTCCCTCTCCCGTATCAAGGCAAGTAATGCCACGTCGTGCTCATGCGCTGCTACTTGAAGCTGCTCTTGCAGCAACAGAACCCGGAGTCTCTGCGGTGGAATGGGTGCCATCTTGAGGCAGCAGCAGCTGAGACTTCTGGATAACCTAGGAAGGTCGTCCTATATATACCCCCCCCCCCCCCCCCATCGCACTTGCACGCACTTACAACATGCGAGTGAGTAAGGACACCGTACGTTGTAAGCACGTTGTAAGCACATACAACTCACTTACCACGTGCGCAACGTACGATGCACACAACCGCTCATGGCCGGGCGTGGCGTGCGGGCCACGTACTTACACCTTGCGCAACCGTGCGTGTGAAGTGCGTTGACGTACTCCTTCCCTGCTCTTGCTACTCCCTCCCCACGTTTTCAGAAAAACGTGGCGGACGTGGCCTCCGCAGCACACGTACGGACTAAAAACACGCACGGCAGGATGTGACCTAGGCTTTACGCGGGTATCCAATCATAGCTGAAAACGTGCATGTGACTTGCGTGCTTCGTGTGTCCCACCCAAGCCCCTAAAGCGGCCGCCATTACGCTGTAACATTTGGGCACGATTTGAACGCGCCCGAAGCCCCCGATGCATTATTCATTTTGTACGATGCTCCCCTACAGTGTATATGCTTTACACACAGGTAAAATATAAATGTGGATCAGTGTCACGCATGCGCATTAAGAAAGGTCAAATCCGCCTAATCTATTCATGTATGCTAATGTATTCATCACTTGGCTAATGACGGCGCATCGATAATTGACGAATGGGCGTCATTCATATGGTGTCATTAAATCTTTATGATAATTAGGTCCCGACATGTGATCAGTCAGCACAAAAGGGTTAACGTTACTTGGTCGAGTTCAATGAGTTGTATACCATAGTTTTGAAGAAGATAAATACACGTTGTTCACATTAAATTTATCACATCTCATGAATTAAGAGAAAAAACTTTTACATTCATAATAAGTAATTTTTCAAATTACTTTTTAATAAATCTACTTTGACCAGTAGGATAATGTTATAAAAAAAAGGGGGGGGGGGGAGTGTGTATAATAATTGAAGGCCAAATTAAGGTAAGAATAAAATATCAGCCGGCGTAGAAGAAGAGGTATCCTTTGATTTTCTTGAGGGGCAACTTTCGCATTGATACAAATTTGTGAATCTTATAATTGTACCTTTCAAAGAGAATTATGAACCTTGAAAAATTCGGCCATTTTAGTTGACCCGAAAACTATTACATTTTTATTCTTTACTTTCTTTCCCTCTTCTCTCACCCCCCCCCCCCTCCAACTAGCATACCCGGGGTGGGGGTGGGCAAGGGGACAGACTGCCCCCTAACAGCTTTTGACCCCCCCCCCCCCTCTATTTTTTTTGAAAGACAAGTATAAGCCTATTTAAGTGTGCCACCCCTTTCTTGTATAACATATAACCTTTTTTTGAAATTCATATTTTGCTTGTCAGAGAATTATGGAGGAAAACTGGACCTCATCAAATCTGGTAACCCCCGCCCCACCCCCCGAATTTTGGAGGAGGAAAACAAATTCTCGAAGGGCTAGCTAAAAAAAATTCACCTCCCCCATTTTCATCAAATCTTCTTTCACCTTTCCTCATCTTTTTTCTTCCCTCCCCTTTCTCTCTCTCCCTCTCTCATACACACACCTCGATCACACGTCCTGGTTCATTTTGGAGGGGAAAAAAATCTTGGAGGGCTGGCTAACCCCCCCCCCCCCCCCCCAAAAAAAAAAAAAAAAAAAAAAAATCATAAAATCTTCTATTTCACCTTTTCTCATATTTTTGTCTTCCCTCTCTCTCTCTCTCTTATCTCTCTCTCTCTCTCTCTCTCTCTCATACACACACCTCGATCACACACCTTGGTTCATTTCACCCCCCCCCCCCCCCCGGCCGTCCCCCGTATGGTTCGTCATTGATATAACGTGAGAGGACCTTTATTTTCAATAACAATTATCTTTCTTACAATCAAGATTTAAGGTGCAATTTTATGCACACGTCAATTCGGGAATAGTTAGATTTTCTCACTTTTTAATGAATATTTTTGTACATGCAGAAATGATAACAGTCTTTAGAGATGTTTAGACATTGTATTACTTCTTAAATAAACCCATCATTTATCTGCAGTCATACTCTTTCATGAGTTCTATTACAACTGACTTGTCATGGTCAAATAATATCATTCTTTTCTTGACAGTAGTACAATTATGTACATGCATTAAAAAAATGAATTTCAATATAAACGAATCATACATTATTAATTTCAATCCCTATTCAAGAGGTAAATTATTGAATTTACACTGGAGAAATAGATACTATTAACTTTTTACCACTACACCCCACAAAAGAAGAAATAATAAAAGAAATAAATGACCATCTAATTTCCATGTTCAATACGCACACCATGTTACTCTTGAAAAACAGATAATGTGAGTCTTTAAACGAAGAACCTTGAATTGTTTACAAATTAAAATTCCTCCCATCAAGCTTTTTTTGTTTATTAACCATTGTCTACGGTGGACTGTTGAATATTAATGAGTCAGAAAGAAGAGGATCTTGGGTATTTGATTCCAGTTCATCGTGACTTGGCCGTGAACCAGAATAGCCTGGTGGTTAAGTCGCTGCCCGGAAAGCAGTAGATGACAGGTTCGAATCCCGCTGGTTCCATTTTTTTCTGACTTGTGTTTTTCATTACAGATCGAGCACACGATCTTTAACACTGGGAGTAAAATGTCTACAAATTTGTTTACAAATGTGAGTCTTGTTGACACTTCTAAGAAATATAAATCAAATGATTCATCTTCCTTTTAGTTGGTACATGTATATTGCATATTAATAGTATTAAAAGTCTAACTAAAAAAGGGGGCGGGAGAAACACACACAGAGATCTAATTCTATAGTTTTGAATCTAAATAACAGGGATGCCAATTTAGAATTGATAAAAAAAGTGGGAAAATCATCTAGAATGGGCCCTTGGGTACTACATAAACAGTGGTTTTATATGGCTAAAATTATGTTGAAAAAGTAGGAATTGCTACTTTGGTCTGAACAGTGGCATCCCTGAAATAAAGTGTTGAATAGTATGGATTTTCGATTTTCTCTGAAGATCAATAATAGAATAGTAATTAAATTAGCACAAATTCACAGAATCAGTTAATTATTATTATTAATTTGTTATACATGGTGAGAAGATTTAATAAAGGAGAGGCCAAGTGGCTGTGGCAGTGCTCATCTTTATTTCATTAGGGGTCATGACAATGTCACTAGGCCACATAGAAAAGGAAGACCTCCTCACAATAACGAGCTACTAAACAAAATGGCTGCATGTGACTGCAACATTTGACATGGGGAGGGGGTGGGTAAGATGGTTAAGATATAATTGAAGAACTTTAACAGGGACCGCGGAACCGGTGGGGGGGGGGGGGGGCCTGCAGCCCCCACCTTTTTCAGTAAACACGTGCAAACGTACGGCAGTGCAAAAAAATGTGGTAATACACGCAGCCCCCCCCCCCCCCCCCCCACTAAGCCCCTCCACTTTCCAAGACGTTCAGCGGCGCCCGTTTAAAACTCCTCTTCCGCCATTCCAATGATGCATATTAGACTGGAATCCAGGTATGATTTCAATATGAAGAAATTTAGATGTTTATCAAAGCAGGGGTCTATTTCACTGAAGAGTTGAAGTAGAAATCCATGCCTGTTGAAAGAAAAGAGGAAAGAGTTTAGAAAATAGCATCCATTGTGTATTTTATAATTTAGCAAGCAACAATTAGAATTTGCAAAAAGACTGAAATTTAGAGTTTCCTATTAATAGTTAACATCGACTCTTTAAATGATATTAATATAATAATAAGTGGGAATTCTCAAAAGTATTTAAAGAGGAAAAAAGTTTTTCCAGTTGGACAGATAAAATTTTCAAGGCTATTCAAAAGAAACTAAATTAGAGTCACAAGAAAATGGCTTCTTAAACCAAAAAGTGTGTACCTTGATTGTATTGAGGTACTAATAAACAACCAGGGGCGTTGATTATGGGGTGGTAAGTGGGCAGTAGGAGGGCAAATAATATAGTTTTGCCCCCCCCCCCAAAAAAAAAAAAATAAAAATAATTATATTTCCCTGACTCATGTTACCTTGGAGAAGCTGGCAATTAAGAGGCATTGAAAAAATCATGAAGGGTGCTATTAGGCTGTTTTGCCCCCCCCCCCCCCCGAAAAACACATTGACGCCCCTGAAGGTTGATAGCAATCTTACTCTTAAAGCATATGCCTACCATGCAAAACTGAAGCAGCTAAGTAGTAATTGTTCCTCTCAGAATTTGTCTTCATTCTCAGTAGGTAAGCATTCCTCTTCATCATCATCATCATCTGGTGTAGAATAGATGAGGTAGAGAAGCATTACCCTGTAAAAAATCACACAAACACTCATCCTCACCCTCTTCATCTTTTCAAAGAGGAGACTAACTACAATAGATTTATGGACTGTAATCAATAGTGTCATATTTGGCCCTAATATTACTACTACTACTACTACTAACAATAATAATGATCATAATGATAACAATAATAATGAAAATAATAATATCATCAATAACATACATTCACCCATCTTATTTTGTTTTGTTTCTGTTTGCAGGAATTAATGAAATGTTAAATGTAATAATTACGGGGACTAAAATTTGTATTTATGACATCCCACTGAACATCCCTTAAATATATCATAATTGATATTTAAAGACACTAAACAGCTAATTTCATATTACACTGAAAACAGATCTCAGTGGTGGATAAAGGAAAAATGACAAATGAATTGTCCATTCCTCAGAAAAAAGAAAAAAGAAATTGTTTTGGTTGGACAATGTTAACTAAAAATGCCACTCTTTATTGTGAACACATCATCACCCCCACCCCTCCCTCCCCAGTTAACTGATCCTGGATCCACTACCACCACCAGACCTAGTCTATAATTTTTAGCTGTAATAGGTATAGGTCTAGCTAGTTAGGTCTAGTCCCTAGCCCAGGGATGCTGCCACAAACGCTATGCGTTCAGGCTGCCGCAGTAAGGTCTAGACTTAGGCCTACCTGTTTATTTCTCATGTCTCATCAAATAGGACTTTCCACTTCATCCGGCACCTCCAAGAGTTGTTAAGTTATGTAAGGAGACCTAGTAGATCTTCAAGTAGATCAGCCACAGGTTAGTTCCTTGCCATGTTTATCTGATGGAAATCAAAGTCAACATGAATGAGACTAATGAATGCAATACTGAAACTAAGGCCATCCAGCTATTTAATACTCAGGGGAGATTTATTACCTCTTTAAAAAGGCCTTTGATTCTGGTCAATAATCAACACTAATTTATGTAGGCCTACCCCCTTCTCTCTCTCTCTCTCTCTCTCTCTCTCAATGTAAAAAATATAAAACCTCATCACCATGACGCTAGCCTAGACCGAAATTTCTCTCTCGTTCGGTCTAGATCATTAGATGCTTGCCTAGCTAGCCTTGGCTTTGGCCTTGGCTCAACTTTAGAAGAAAACAGTGGGCCAAAGCTCATCTAACATTAGTACACCTAAGCAAACTAACTTTTACTAAGAACCACTACGTTAAAATTACAACCCTGCATTACCAAACTCTGTACATGTACACAAAGTAAACCTTGACCTGGACTGGTCTCTGGAAAATACAAGTATCAACATGAAACCCCCTCTTCATTCTCAAAAAAAATCCTGACAAGAACAGCCTACGTTACAGAATCAATTAATTAGAAAGGGTCTCACCTGGGCCCTTTGTCTTTCAGAATATAACGGGGTCTATGCGTCTACATCTAACTTAGATAACCAAATCATCGAAATACAGACTAAGTTCGATCTATTTCGAGGTTTACGAAATCTGTCAGCCATTGGCATTGACATCAATCAATAGATCATCTATCGAAACGTATCTAGATAGTCCCGCCCGAAAGTCCGGGTAAGCCGTCACGAGTGACAGGGTGGTAAGGGGAATCGAGCTGCAACATTTAGCTCATGACGATGAAAATTGAATTGAAAGTTCGAGAGTAGATTACACATTGTTTCATGACATACACCTCTGTAGAATCCCTTCAAAATGTAGAGAAATTGAAACAGATTACTCACAATGGCAGAACTTGTTATAAATATAATCTAATTTTCGAAAATTAAGCATAAATACAGGTGTACTCACCTCTAAACTTTCCACAACTTTTTTTACTTTGTGCGGGTGACGTCAAATTCACAGCGGAAGTGACGAAGAGAGGTCAAATCGTCCCTTTTCAATCACATTCATATTCATAAGGTCCGGTCCAATCAAAGTTTGATAAATCGATTATGCAAAACAAAAATGAATAATGCATAAGGAGTTTCTCGATACTTTTCGATATTTTCTTGGTATCGGGGGCTTCGGGAAAATGAAATGTTCCCAAATGGGCGTGGCCGAATCAGGGCGGAATACGCTTAGCCTGAATGGTGACGCTACAGCTTATATGCAAATGAGGGAAATCCGCGGGTGCTACCTTTCCGTCTATAAGTTTTAATTTGTCTATGGTCCCACCTATGGGTCCCACCTATGGGTCCCACCCACGGCGTATGCGAACACGTGCGTGCAACGTACGGCCAATCATTTGGGGTCGGTATAAAAACCGTGCGGGCAACAGAGTTCTCGCACTTTCGCTCTGAATTTTCAGGGTCTTCAGGAGGTCCGACGTTTCTTCAAGACATTTTCTAAATCAGGACTGACTCTTAAATCACAATGCCTGGAGACCAAATGTAAATGGGGCAAAAGTCACATTAATTCATAGGAATAAGAAATATGGTACAGAGGGGAAACGGCAGAATAGAAGGGGCAGTGTTCATGTCGGGGGGGGGGGGGGGGGATTTCTCTGTCGCAGGAGGGGCCAGACATCAGAAGATTATATTTTACAACGGGTCTAATGATATAATGGTTATTTCCTAAAATAAGCCAGAAGCTCAGCGCATTTACGCTTTCTGGAAGCTGCTTACATTCAATTGCATGAACCTCTTCTGTGCAGACAAAAGGAGTTCGTCCAAGCTTTGCGATTGTTCTGAAATTACGGCGTCTAGGTTGCGTCCGGGTTCACCGAGTATAATATAGTTGATTTCAAGTAATTTGTTATATACCTGCGTGATAACCTGATGAGTGCAGGTCGAAAAGCTTCGTTATCATGTCTCTTTTTCGTGCCATATTGAAATTTTGCAGTACCAAGAAATTATTTGTACATTCATAGTAGTTGCCAAAATTCTACATGAACAGTACGCGAAACTACACAGGCCCCCAACTAATTTGTTTAACTAGTATGTTTCATTTCGTTCTGTTTTTGTATTCTTCAACATGAGAGTGGGAGTAATGTGGTTGGTTCTCAGAATGTGCTGTATTTTTGTGTGAGTGTTTTTTTTCATTTTTTTTTTTTTTTTTTTTTTTTTGGGGGGGGGGGGGGGGGGTTAATGTGGTTGGTTTTCAGAATGTGGTGTATTTGTGTGTGTAAGTGTGTGTGTGTTTTTTTTTAAATAATTAGTATTTGATTTCTACTGTAACCCTTTTTCTGTAAGGGGATGCATCGATCAGCACATCGTTTCATATGCGGCGTTCGTGGGGTTCTGAGGAAAGAAACTACACCAATGCAGACCTGATCCACGCTGTACAACCACAAGCCAAAATCATCATGATCGTGAGAGATCCAGTAGAGAGGTATATAAAAAGCTGTACTAACCCTTTGGGGGTAATTACCCCCCCCCCCCCCCCTCCCGTCTTCTTTCAGGAACAAATACCCCGTCGGACCGTAATAACTATTTCTATCATGTCTATGCTGTCCGAATGATAATTGTCCTAATTTATTCATTGCCATTGGGTTAGTTGTCCGATAGTTGCTATCAGGATGGTATTTGATTTATGAGGTAACTTACGTAGTGTTTTAGTGAATGTCCTATAGAGATTTGGTCATCCTCTGGTACTTCCCAGTGTTGTGGATGTATTATAGGGGGTATTTACCAATGGTGTATTTGTCCTGGATGGTTTTCCTTTAAAAAAAAAAAGAGTCCGGGGGTAACAGGCCGGTGTACATATATATGTCGGAGACACTCGTTTTTCCGAAGGCTCGGTTTTTCGAAGGTTCGTATTTCCTAATTGTTTTTGTTGTTGTTTTTGTCTTTGTTGTTTTTGTCTTGTCATGTCTATTCATATATACTGAACTACAAAAGAAACGTCGCGCTTTTCAAATTGATATCTTTTACACATGATATTGGAATTTGATACGTAAAATCACATTTTATGCTTTAACATCACAGATATGGCATTGACCGTCCATAACACATCATCATAACAAAATGTGATTTCTGTGCAGGATTAAAACTCATATCCTTTCCGTGAACATGGTAGTGCACTCGAGCGCAGCTTTTTGAAAAGCATGATGCACGTGCACATCCTCTATCCAGTGGGTTTAAAAGGGACCCAAAACCTTCATCCTGTCATTCGTTTCCTGAGCGCTGTCACCATGCCACGTCTGACTCGAAATCAGAGGGAACAAGCCATCGGACGTCTTCATGCTGGTCAACGTCCTAGAGTCATTGCCAACGACTTCAACTGCAGCGTTCGGACAGTAGAGAGACTGTGGGAGCGATACAATGCAACCAACAGCACCAACTATCGTCAGCGCAGTGGTCGTCCAAGGGTGACAACAGCACGTCAAGATCGCCATCTTCACCGGGACCACTTGCAGGATCGCTTCCGCAGAGCAACAGAATCGGCTCTACAGACTATTGGCACACACAACAGACCAATTTCTGCAGCAACTGTTCGTCGTCGGCTGAGAAGCTTCAACTTGTCTTGTCGGCGTCCTGCTCGGGGCCCTATCCTCGCCGTTCGTCATCGTCGGGAACGTCTCCTGTGGGCCCAACAACGTCAGAACTAGCGCTATCAGCAGTGGAGGACTGTCATCTTCTCCGACGAGAGTCGTTATTGCACATCTGTGACTGATGGCAGAGCTAGAGTTTGGAGAAGAATGGGCGAACGTTACACTGATGCATGTCACATGGAGAGGGACGCATGGGGAGGACCAAGCATCATGGTTTGGGGTGGCATTGGACTGAACCACAAACTTGGACCCCAGGTCTTCCAGAATATTGGTCCAGGTCGAGGCAACAGAGTAACTGCTGTTCGCTACATGGATCAGGTGTTAAGACCCCACGTTGTGCCACATTTTGCTCGTCTTCCCAACCACGTGTTTCAACAGCCAGATTAACGAGAGGCTTCCTCCAACCACACAACATCCGCTCACTGCCATGGCCTGCTCTAGGCCCAGATCTAAACCCGATAGAGCACCTCTGGGACGAAATTCAGAGAAGGCTGAATGACATTCGACCAAGGCCCGCAACTGCTGCAGAACTCGTCGCAGCCTTTCAAAGAGTGTGGAATGCTGTCCCGATGGCCTTCATCAACCGTTTGATACACTCCATGTACAGGCGTTGCATGGCGGTTATCAACGCTAATGGTGGCCACGCACGCTATTGATTTTAACCCTGAATGGCAAGGACATGACTTCATCATGTGGCACCATGTGACCTCAAACTTGTTCAAGGAGTACTTGTTAATCAAAACAGTTTCTCAGTTTTCACTCTTGAATAAAGAATATGTTTCATTGTAAATAAAACAGTTTCAAACACATACATGTTCAGTAGCCTCATCAGTATTATATACTTTTCTCCCTGAGGGCCCTGCAATCATATTATTACTCCGGCTTTAGCCGAGCGACCATGATAAGGTGCTCAAGCATTCAATGAATTTCTTCCTACAGGGTAGCCATTTACTTCACCTGGGTGGAGTGTGGCAAATGTAGATTAATGTCTTGCCAAAGGACATTAGTGCCGTGGCAGGGATTCGAACCCCGTACCTTGTGATCTGCAGTCTGGTGACTTATCCACTAGACCACAACACCTCTACGTGTCTTTGTGTGTATGTATGTGTGTGCATTTCCATGTATGTCTTAATGTATTTCACCACCTTCAGGGAGGGTAGGCCAATTTGAAATAGATTAATTTAAATGATTGATTTAAATCGCGATTTAAATTAGCTTTAAAAAATCGAATAGAAAATAAAGAATAACACTAAAAGTTAAAAAAGAGGTAAGACTGTATTTACATTGTTTTACTCTCCTTTTGGTCATTTTTCTATCAGCTTTGATACATTTATTTTTTAATAAAAATCATCAACCATGCCTTCAGAACAACACACACGCAGCACACACAGATCCATACCAACAAACACACACACTCACCCATACACACATATACGTGGGGTCGGGCTGACAATATATCATCAGGGGGTCTCAACTCAGCTTCTGCATCCGGCTTTCCATGGGGGCATTTCCGGCGGGTCAAAATTGCACACTGCTCCCACTTTTCACGTATTAGTCTATGAAGCCGAATTTTTTTTAGTGTTCCAGCGAAAATCAGATTTTGACCTGCGCGCAGGGCGTAAATTTATTGAAATTAAAAATTTGAATATTCATGAGCTTTTATATTACTAATTAACATAGAATTGAACTGTAATAGGCTTGGTACTGTACTTGAGCAGCCAAAATGAGCAGAAGATGATGAAGTAGATTAAGAACAAAAAGAAAAAAAGAAGAAGAAGAGGAAGAGGAAGAAGAGAAAGAGGAAGAAGTGAAAGAGGAAGAAGAAAAAGAAGATGATGTGTATGTGTATGCAGGTAGATATATGTGCACATGTATGTGTTTATTTGCCAGGTATAAGAGAACTGTTGCTGGGCTAGCGCCATGAGCGTCTTTGGACGGTGTGTGCGCTCTATAAATATACACTATTATTATTATTATTATGAAGAAAAAGAAGATGTTGAAAAAAAGCAGAGGAAGAGGAAGAGGAAAAAGGGGAAGAAAATGAAAAAGAAGTGGAAGAGGAAGAAGAGGAAAAGGAAGAAGAAGAAATAAAGAAGATTTAAAAAAAGAAAGAAGAGGAAGAGAAGGAAAAAGAAGAACAAGAACAAGTGGATGAAGAAGAAGAAAAAAAGAACGAGAACAACAAGAACAAGAACAAGAAGATAAAGAAGAAGAAAACGAGAGAAGAAGAAGAAGCCCTCCGAATACTGAATTTCCCTTCATTGAACGCTTTCCTTGTGCCTTGCAGATCTGGCATATCATATCTCAAGTGAAACTGAAGTTCAAAGATGTACCACCATGCACTGGCTGCTGGTGCATGTACCTCCCACCCCCCCCCCCCCCCTCAAAACAAAAAAAAACAAAAAAAAACACAAAAACACAAAGACAAACAAACAAAAACAACAACAAAATAAAACAGCAACAAACCAACCTCAAAAATCTGATTTTTTTCCCCCCTCCTTGTCACCCACCGCCCCCCCCCCCCATCTTTAGTAATATGATTAAAATGATTCCATTAACAGAAACCCCACAAAAGGCAGTCTATCATCCAGTTATTCAAGTTCAAGGTTGCATAAGGCTGTATTTACACCAATCCACCATCACACTTCAGAACAGTAGAACACATACTATATTGTGCCTGCATCATTATCACATCTTTCACAAAATTATGGGGGAAAACAACAAATAGAAGTTTCTCAGTGTGGAAATGATGTTTTAAAAAAACTCACATATCAACATAAAAGTTAATGCTCTCTTGGAATGCAATATACAGATTATAACATATGGTTCATGGAAAACAAATCATGGGGCCAATTTCTATTTTATTTTATTTTGTAAGCAAACAAGTTTAAATCTGTCTGTCTATTGACATCAGATAAATAGGTGGATTGTAATGTATATCCATGTACATCTCTTCAAATTATCATCAAATATACAACACATAAAAGTACACCGTACTGCCCAAAATAATTTCAGGTGACGTTTGTCCAAATATTGGTAGTTTTGAATATTTTGGGGTGGGCTGAAACTCCCGAGCCCCTGATTCGTTTGCCTAGAAGCATGCCGCAGGTTGATTACACAATTATTCCACAGATGATAAACAGGAACAGACTATAGAACCATTTGTGTTTCAAGAAAAATAAACATAGGATCTTGCGCATTCAGTGTCATGAGCAATCGTGAACAGGTCCACATCTACCGCAGATTGTCGGTAATGAAGCCATGCGCTTTACTTTATAGGCTTGAGCACTATCATAATATACAGATCTTCGGAAAATTTCTGATCTTTTCGAAAAATATTACCAGTAGACTATTCAAAATGACCGTTTTAAAGTTCAATCAAAGATAATAATTTTGTTTTGTCATGCAAGAGAGGGGACTGGGTGGGTGTGGGATAATAAGTTTTGTACAGTGAACGCATTAGCAGCCACGATGAACACATCTCAATTATTAAGAGAAACGTTAAACAAAATACAGTATTTACTTACATTTCATGGCATCATACGGCATTACTTTGATGACAATGTCCCCTTGAGGATTTTCTGCTCTCGTGAGAATTACAAGACAAACTCCTTCTAAAACAAAAATTTCTCAAAAACAATTTTTTTTTAGATTTGTGTTGAAATGGCACAAAAGTAGCACTACCCGCACGGCCGCCATTTTGCCTATTTTGTGTCAAAATGGTAGGGAATTGTGGGAATGAAAAAAATGAATTATGTATAATCTTATACATTAAACATGATGTTAATATGAGCCACTAACCAATCATCGAACAGTATTTGACGAGTTTTGATGCCTCCGGCGGTTGCGCCACAGGTTGCACTTACACCATGAGCTCTTCATTTGCCTCAAATATTACATGTTATGTGCCAAGTTCTTTATCTGCTTACATACCAGAAGTATTGAGAATGTATGGAGACCTTGCTCGGCCATTTTTGGGCTCCTAGGCAGTGTTGTGACATTGATATGAGTGTTTTGAGTCTTTTGTTTGTCTGTAGAACTCTGGATCCCGATTGCCCTCCATTAATGCAGTTGAGTGAATCCAGGAACCATTACAATGCCAATGTCCAGGCTTGGTCAACTCACTATTATTGTGGTTCTTTGGACTTTGCAAGCAACAATGGCCAGGCTCACATACTCACGGGAAGACCTTTTCAGCATTGGAGCAACATGTAGTACATCTAAGGTGCATTTAGAGGTGTACCACACATTACAGGACTATGGAATATGCAAAGTTAAACCTACTAAAAGAGGGCATCGCGCATTTGAGAAACGGCAAGGTCCAATTCCTGTTATGATGGATCAGCGACCGAGCAGAGATGATATGAATACTCGAAAGATTGACAGGTCAGTGTTAATAAATACTCATGCTCTTCATCTAGAGACATACCTACCATCCGTAATGCTATTTAATGCACGTTCATTGAACAACAAGTTCAGTGACCTTGAGGTGACACTGGCTACACAGCATAAGAACATTCACATCGTAGCTGTTACAGAGACTTGGTTTTCTCTTGAGAATCCCGCTTCTGCATGTCAACTAACATCTTACCAGCAGTTTCATCGTGATCGTAGCAATCAAGTAGGAGGAGATGTAGCCCTATACACCCACGAAGACATCAATGCCCAGGAAGTTTTCACAAATCTTGTTCCTTCTAGCCTTGAAGTCCTGTGGGTTCATTTGAGGTCATCCAATTCAATTCGCCTTCCTCATGATATATTCGTTTATGTACTGTATTCTCCACCATGTTCCCCACATAAGGATGAACTCACTAACCACCTAATTGCAATGGTTTGATCAATTCTACCTCCGACAATGCATCACTTCTCATCATGGGTGACTTTAATGATTATTCTACCGCCCATGTTGAGCAGCATGCTTTGTTGACACAGGTTGTAAAGCAGGCTACACGTGGTTCAGCTGTACTGGACAAAATACTGACTGACCTCTCTGAAAGCTACGAGGATCCTGTCATCTCTGCTCCAATCGCATCCAGCGATCATTCTGTGGTTACTTACCTGCCAGTTATGTCTATTCCTATCAAGGAAAAGCAGAAGTTCTCAATGCGCCCCTTTCGTGAATCAGCAGTTCGTTCCTTTGGCCAATGGGTGACGCAGATGGACTGGTCTTCACTTCGGGACTTTGATGACCCAAACGACTGAATAATAAGTACAGGCAATACTTTTAATTAGTCAACATTAAGCGTCGGCCAAATGACAAACCTTCGATGAATGATCCTATAAGCAACGTGCTAGAGCATTTCAGAGAAACTCTGACACGTACAAATCGCTGAGAAAGGAAGTTAGACGAGAGATCAAAGCGGCCAAAGCAAGTTTCTTTGCACGCAAAGTTGAGAACCTAAAACAGTCCGAGCCAGGGAAATGGCACCAACAAATTCGTAACATCTGTGGTCTTCGAAAACAGGGTTTTCATCTTCCTAACAGTGATCAATCGCCCCTTGGTGTAGCCAATGAACTTTATTCACACTTTGCTGGGATATGTTCCGGCCTCCCTCCCCTGAATGTGTTCAATTTGAGCTCCTATCTACCAGCAACATCACCGCCACCTGTGATTCTGCAGCATCAGGTATATGCACGCTTGCAGAAACTGAACGCATCAAAAGCTGGTCATCCTGCAGATTTCCCCACACGACTTTGGAAGGAGTTCGCCTACGAGTTATCCGGACCGTTGACCATCATATTCAACAAGTGTCTAGAGAAAGGATGTTTATGGAAGAAGGCATCTGTATGTCCTGTGCCAAGGGTCCCCGTGTTACATCATTTGATCAGCTTCGGCCAAGGATTACTGTCTGAGTGGTTGATGAGAGACATACATCACCTTATTGGCGACCAACAATTCGGGAACATGAAGGGTAGTTCACTCATACACTACCTCGTTAGTCTACTCGACACCATTCACAGGGGAGTAGAGAAGCCTGGGCACGTCGTAAACATGTGTGCTATTGATTTCAGCAAAGCATTTGACAATATCAATCATACTATTGTAGTTGAGAAGATGATCCAACTCGGGGTAGAGCGAACAATAATCCCAACAATATGTGATTTCTAACTCACGGTTCACAGAGGGTTAGATATCGTGGCATAGCATTATCTTCTCTAGACATATGCGGGGTGCCCCAGGGTACCAAGTTGGGCCCAATTCTCTTCCTGGTCATGATAAATGACGCAGCGTGCACAACAGAAATCGCTGGAAATACGTTGATCATCTTAGCCTCTTGGAAATCGTTCGCAAAGATGAGCCACCAACACTGCAATCACAATGTAGATTCACTAGTTCATTGGTGTAGTGACAATGATATGCGACCAAACCAGTACAAAGTGCAAGGTAATGAAAGTCGCTTTCTTGCGTAGTGCTTCTCGTCCGCTAAAACTACTAGGTGTCACGATCCAAAGTGATTTGAAATGGGATGAGCAGGTAAAGAGACTCATCAGCAATGCCGCTAGACCACTGTTCATCCCCACAAAGCTGACATCTACAAGACCTACATCAGACCGCTAGTTGAATTCGCTGCACCTGTCTGGGCATCCATCATTACCAAAGCCCAGACACTAAGCATAGAACGAGTACAGAAGAGAGCACCTCCAATTATTGCTTGGCCGGATGTCAGGCCGTACAGCGATTCCTATACATGATGCATATCAGTTCACGCAACGCACTCGTCAGCAAGTTCGATAAAAAATTCATTGCTTCTATCAAGTCGACATCGCCATCTCTTGCCCCCCATACGATCAGTGACATCCGGCAACTCCCAACACCTTGAAGTACCTCGCATCAGGACTACTGGATACAAACAATCTCCAATACCTCACTTTGTCCAAATTTTGAACTCTGCAATGTAATGTAATGCTACTTATTTTTAATTCTAAAAGTGCAATATGTATAAAATATTGACTGATTTTTTTTCTTACATTGTATTTAATAATTATTTAGACTGTTTACTCAATTCTCGGCATATGTGTTGTTACATTCTATTTTATATGTATATATATAATTATTTATAGTGCTTGATTTAATAGCAGCATCCTACAATTTTATCAAAGTTTTTAATTTTCGCGACCATAATTTTGGATGGCATTACTACTGGTATATTTCCCTCATATTTTTTTTTTTTAATTTAAGCATTAATAGCAGCATCCTAACCATTTCCTTCAAAGTTTTCAATTATCACAGCGCTATAAAAACATGCCTTCTGGTGTATATTCTTCATCTTCTTCTTTTATTCATTTGTTCCCAATATTCCCAAGTATTCTAGCATATGACTTGAATTGATACATAGTTTTTTTTTGTGCTGCATGAATATTCTTTAGAATTAATACTACCACAGTATAATTTTACCTTCAATTACTTTATTTTATTGCTCTTTGTTATTTTTGTTATTCTTTAGTTCAGAACAATTCTACATTGTTTCTATTCGTTATTCTGATATGCCTTCTGATATTTCCTTTAGCCCATAATCATTTACAATTTATTTATGTGAATGAATAATTTGTATGTTTCTAATATTTTGATGTTTTTATCGTTACTGTTAATTGAATTGAATTGAATTCCTCATGAATAAACATATATTCAAATTGACCCTCCTAGCTCACTGTTCAAATTTGACAAAGCTCCCACAAGGCATCCAATGCAAAGCCTATGGAATGTCAAAGGTCAGATATTAGTTGACTCTCTAGCCCTCCTTCGGAGGGCATACTGGTATGATCGAATCTCTTTGTAAATTAGTCATACCCTTACTAAGAGTTGAATTTGTTTCAAATTTGTTTTTACATTAAAAATAAGTTTGTCCTGGTTTATGTTCATGTACTTGATCATGTGACAGAAAATTCACGAATAATATTACATAACATAAAACAATTCACAGAATTCCACTAGTCAACCTTTCATTTTTAAGAAAAACACATAAGACTTAAAATTACAAGGGGTATGAATAATTATGCTGTTAACTGTATATATGTATATAGACTCATATGAAAATATTCATATATCCAACATTAAACTGTCTTTGCATTTAGTTGTGTATTATGTTTATGATCACCCCTGTCACCTTTTTCAATCCGCAATGTCTCAAGTAAGTCCTTTCGACGCCCCCAATAAATTCAGAATGATTGGCATGATCTCTTCATCAAAGCCGCGAAAGGCCGTCGAAGGCGGCCGTTCGCGAGTAGTGTTAAACAACGAAAGATCAAATCGCTCCTCAAAGAGGGCGAAAATCCCGGATGTGATGTATGAGGTCGTGGGTTGTCCGACATACATGTAGTTTGTTAGCACAACACTGGTCAATCGTGGTAAAAGAGTGTCTGCACTGTATGACTACCATAGGCCCTGTACCAAAGCTGCTGCTGACCAGTAGGTATCTTCGAAAAACGACATGTAACCGATTTTTTGCTGGGGTTAATGGTCCTCGGAGATAAGTTGAGCGGAACGATATTATAGAAGGGTTGTCCTATGGGTAATCTTTTTTTCAGGCCGCGGATCTTTTTAGGCCCGCATTGATAAATTTACATGCTTTTCCAAAATTATGTGTCGTACAACTCATTCCATTTCTCTTGTATTCATTGATAGATTCTTCTCTGCGTTTAACTACAATGCTGCATTCCGCAATAAGAGTTTGGCTACATTTGACAAAGTCGTCCATGATGCAACTCACTGCTTCACACGGTGTCTTCAGGAGCATTCAGAGAGATTTTGTATTTTTACAAAACAGTGTGTAAGATGACCGTAGATCTTTCTTTTAAGCAGTCTCACTGATTCACAATTGAAGGTTTTCGGTAACACCATGTGGGAGCCTCTGTGAAAAGGCTGTTGATATATTCTTTGGTTAAAAAGAACCCACTTATGGGGCGTTTAAAGGAATTTAGGAGAAGTGAAAGGAAAGGAAAGAGATGGAAATGGAATGAAATTAAATTGAACACTTACACAAGACTATTTTTGGTTTTTGTTTTCGGTGTTTGTACACCAAAAATGAAGTGAAATGGAAAGGGGAAAGAAGAAAAAGGAGGAAAGAGTGATTGAGATCAGGAAAAGTTCTGAGCAGGTCATAGAATTTTGCAGAGAGTAGTTCTGAACAGAACTGTTTGTATTCCTCTGTAGAGTAGTTCTGAAAGAGAGTTTCCGAACTACGGTAATCTTTCGGTAAAGGAGTATATCTGTCTCGATGCGTTTCGAACAGTGTGCTCTGTTCATCGTCAGGAGATTAACTCGATGAAAACTACAGTGCGGCGAAGTTATCATTTCGGCAGCAGGTGGGTGTGTTGCCGGCTTCTTCTTGGTCACCAAGAAGGTCATTTCCATTTCACTTCATTTTTGGTGTACAAACACCGAAAACAAAAACCAAAAATAGTCTTGTGTAAGTGTTTAATTTAATTTCATTCCATTTCCATCTCTTTCCTTTCCTTTCACTTCTCCTAAATTCCTTTAAACGCCCCATAAGTGGGTTCTTTTTAACCAAAGAATATATCAACAGCCTTTTCACAGAGGCTCCCACATGGTGTTACCGAAAACCTTCAATTGTGAATTCTCACTCACCATGGAAACCTACAGAGAACATGTAGTCTCACTGATGTTGAATAATGTCTTAATAGATGTTCCTTTCTATAAACCTTCCTTGAGCAATTTTGTTTGCTTGTATGATTTAGGCATATTACTTTTCGTACTTACTGACGGTTGTCAACATGAATTTTTCGTTGAATATATGTTCTGTTTTGTGCACATGAATCATTCAACTGTACATAGTCGAACACCATTTGGGGATTTTTTTTTCTTTGTTTTAAACCCTTCTCACATGTCGAACAAAGCATGGATTTAATTGTTTCATATGAATTTTTGACGGTAAACTATGTTTTTTTTTTAATTTGTATGTAATAATTGTTTGTTCTGATCTAAAACAGGAAATTATACTGTTCTTGGTAAATGTATTTAATACTCACCTTCAATCTCTTCTTGACTACATTGCCATTACCAGGATATCAATACGGGTCTTTACATAGCATCCGCAGAGGACTGGATGAGACTCTATGGTCATGATGGAGTCTATATCTTAAGATTAGAAGATTGGCAACAAAACACTGCAGAAAAGTTGAAGAAAGTCCTACATTTCTTAGATCTCCGTAAGTACCATCTCTGTCTTTTACCTTGTATTAATCGTCGTTTCTCCGATTGATTCCGTCGACTACAAATTTCTACAACACCATATATACGACCATTTTTTTCTTAATATTTTCCTCTAGCTACTGTTTATATCAAGTGAAAGTAAAATATACCCTTAACCCAATGCCCACGCGAACCGGGTGGTCACTGTATAAAACGTAAAAGAATGAGAGAATCCAGTTACCAATGGGCTAATGTAAGGTGGTGCCGATGCAGAGTAATTAAATTCTACGCTGACAGGAAATAATACTATTCCACTTCTGTGGAACACGAGCGCAAGGACTTTTAAAAAATCAATAACATATTGTATTTCCTATGCCTAGTGAAAACAGGTCCGTGTTTCACAAAAATGGTTAACAATAACAAATGCCCCATTTCTATGACAAGTTTGCTCTCAGCCAATCATATTCAAAGATTTCAGTAGCTAATAACAAGTATTGTAACTTGTTATTGATAACAAGTTTTATGAAACGGGTTGGGATTACGTAATATATCATTGTAAAGTTGGCACATTTCGAACGGTGATGAACAAGGCTCTTTGATTTTTCCACAGTTGATTTCTTGAAAGTCTTTGTGATCCTCACGTGGTTTCAGTGGTGCTACATGGACCTTGTGGGGAGCGTTTCATCAAGCGTTTTGTCAGCGACATACCGACAACTGTTATATAAGCTACTGAAATCCTTGCATCTGACTGGCTGAGAGCAAATTTGTCGTTAAATATCACTGACAAAACGTTTGATGAACCGCTCCCCTGGACATATATATGACCGTATATAAGCCAGAGCATGGCCTTGATCTTCCAGCACAAATTTAACGAAGCAAAGAGTAAAAAATATACCAAAAAAGGCTTTATACATGATTGCATAAGCTGGAAGTTTGACAGATTCAAATGAAATTGGGTCTAAGTAATATAGACCAAGGCATGCGTGTGAAGTCATGAACTAACCATTGACACCACTGGACACCACTGGACACACCATGTCGTAGTGAGGTGTTATCGATATTGCCAGACTTAAATGGCCCAATTTATTTCCACAAAAATGGTGCCCAACCAGTGTATCAAATGAACATGATATTCAACCTCTCTTGACTATTATTTACATTTATTGGCCTGTTCATTGTTCATTTCGTAGCAGATAATAGTTATGTTTATACGTATAGTACATAGCATCGATGTTACGTTAGCATCGATGCTTTGTAAGTCTCGAAACTATTTCCAGTACGTTCAGACAGGCCATGATCGACTTGCTTCTATCACCCACTCGTGACTATCCACCGCTCACTCGCTGCCAAAACAATTACTGCGCTACACACGGTGACCCGAGTATAATAAGCCATTTCCGAGATGCAATCTGAGCATGAGCAGATAAAGGTCATCTGTACAAAATTCTAAAACCCACTGACACTAATATTCGATATGTGCTCATGAATGTCATGTAATCATTATTCAGTTATGCACTAATGGTGCATTCCATGATATCCAGGTGGAAGTATTCTTTTTAAAGGGGGAAACAAAAGCTATTCATGAGGCACCTCTATCACTCCCAGAGTTATTTTTCTGAAGTGCACATAAACCCTCCATGTCTAAAATATCTGTGGATATTTGGGGTCATTTGTACCATGCGCTAACCCCAAACTGGCTTATTGGTATTGAAGTTTGTGCACAGGGGTCATATCATGCGAAGTTGCGAGTGAAGATAGCAGCGAGTGAAGCAGCGATTGCGTTCACATTACAAATAGTCACAAGCGCGGTGGGTGGTCTACCGCAAAGCATCGATGCTTTGTCGCTGGATCCTGAGATTTACTCGCTGCCAGAATAGTTTCGAAACCTAACTTCACTCGCTGCTATCTTCACTCGCAACTATTATAATTCTGTCTATTTTATGTGGTGCTATAATATAATGTAATGTATGTATTCATGTGATGTACCCGATCCCTACTTTTTTCTATTATTATCAACCTTTGTTTCAAAAGTATGCATAAAATTTGAATCACTTAGTAAACAGGTCTATTATTTTAACACATGTATTTGCTAGTTGATTGTGTTATCGATATATTACAAATGAATTATTATTGTGTTATATTGTTATGTTGATTTATGAAGACAAATAAAATATTATTCAAAACAAAAACTTCGCATGATATGACCCCTGTGCACAAACTTCCGCGCGTTTTGCATATATACCAATTATACTCGGGTCACCGTGTGTGGCGCAGTAATTATTGTTTTGGCAGCGAGTGAGCGATGAATAGTCACGAGTGGGTGATAGAAGCAAGTCGATCATGGCCTGTCTGAACGTACTGGAAATAGTTTCGAGACTTACATAGCATCGATGCAGTGGCGGATCTAGCCTGGTAAGACACAATACATTCTAGGGGTCCGCCATTGTGCACAAACAAAGCGGACCCCTAGAATGTATTGTGTCTTACCAGGCTAGATCCGCCACTGCGATGCTATGTACTACGTATGAACATAACTAATAATAATTAAACAATTTTTATATAGCGCATAACACATAGGCAAAATTGCATGTCTCTATGCACAATACGAGAAGTTTGTACAAGAAAAGGAAAAATGCAGTGGGTTCATGTTTCTGACTACTCATAAGTGGTTTAAAAAAATGCGTTTTCAAGGTACTGATGAAGGTGTCATAGATTCCTATAATTTTGAATTGTTCTGGCAATTTGTTCCACAAAAAAGTGGCTGCGTATGAGAAAGACCTTTCCCCGTATGACTTTGTCATGGTTTGTGCAACACAAAACAGAGACTTGGCGCTGGAACGTAGCATTCTTTCTGGTTTATATGGAGTTAACAATTCAGTAAGACAAGATGGAGCTAGCTGTTGCAAAACATTGATAGGTTAATAAAAGTATCTTGAACTGGATACGAGACCTAATGGGTAACCAATGCAGATCTCTTAAGACTGGTGATATTGACTGATGCTTCTTCGTCTGTGTAACAGGTCGCGCTGCAGAATTTTGAAGGAGTTGTAATCTTTGTATTTGAGAAGATGGAAGACCAAAAAGCACACTATTACAGAAATCGAAATGGCACATAACAAAAGCATGAATTAATCGTTCAGTGGTCGATTTGTCTAAAAAACTTCGAATTTTACCAATTTTATGTAACCCAAATGATGCTGATCGACATTTATGTGAGACAAATTTTTCAAATGTAAAGTTATCGTCAAAAATAACACCTAGATTTCTGCATGTTTTACTTGCATGAACAGGAGTTCCATTGATGTTCAGTTTTGCTATTGGGTTGCTTGATCTATGGCGCGAAGAAAGATAAAGAAATTCAGTCTTAGTATCACTGAGCTTTAACCCATTTACTTGAGACCACTCTTTGACTGATTGCACACAGTTTGATATTTGGTCTGGTGTTTCGTCCTGAAGAATAGGAAGAATGCCTATCGATAGATTATGTTCGGTCAAAGTTTAACCACTCATGGTTTCCATAGCCTAGTGGTCAAGGACTTGGTGTTCTACATTGTGATGGTAATGATGATGCGGATGACGATGATGATGCTAATGATGCTCATGATGATAATGATAGTAATGAGGATGGTGATGATGACGATGGTAATGATAATGACGATGGTGATGATGATGGTAATAACTGTAATGACGACGATAGTGATGATGATAATGATGATGCCGATGATGACGGTTATGACAATGGCATTTATTGAAGATAAGAATATTGGCCACCTATTGATGATTTATTGATACAACTTTTATAAAAAACAAATCATCTCATGGTTCTTAAAGAATACGACTCTGCTAAAAAGACAAAACATAAAAACTCAGCTTGGTTGCATTAACCCTTAAAATATTATGTCTTTCCATGCAGCTGCTCTTTCGGACGAGAAAATCCTCGAGGTCACAAGTAGGAAGGCTAAGAACGTAAATGTCAGGAAGACAAAACATCCTACTATGTGGAACACAACTCGCAAAGTTTTACAAGATTTCTTTCGACCCTACAACAGAAGACTTGCCGACTTGTTGAATGACAAGCGCTTTGAGTATAATGGATAAGAATATTATAAGGTGACTGAGTCATATGTATTTGAGTTACGATTTTTCTTATCAGCAACTGAAATACGGGCGTTGAAGGTTGTTGACATATTTGATTCTTTGTTATATTTTAACATTTTTCATAGAATGGTAGCATTAGAAGTTATAAAATGACAGAGACTGCACACCACAGACTCGTCCAACAGAATTGTGTAATGCTTGTATATATTTGATGCATGGAAACTAGATAAAAAATAAATCGGAGATAATAATTATCTTTCGAAATGGGACTAATGTGGCCGCTATAGAGATGTCGCCATATAAGAAAATAATTCATGTTAACTGGTTGCAAAGTGCATAGCTGTTTTTAAAATGATATGTTTCATGTTTATGTTTAACCTGGATTAGTACATTTATATGTATTTATTACTCATGTGTCCGATGATAAAAAAATTGGGTAGTAGTATAGTCAGAGTGTATGAAGCAAACTTTGGATTTTGCTATCTATCAATTAGCATCAGTACTAGATAATTTTACAGTCAATTGTATCGTTCGTGTATTCATTTATCGGTGTTCTGGAAACGCCTGTGAAACTGTTTTGTTTGCGGTGTTTGTCATCATCTAGAGGAAACCAAAATGACTGAGTATTATTCCACTCACAACACGTGCTTTCAAGAGTTGTATACATTACTCTTCTCTGCGTTGTCTCATAATTATGTACATGTATTTTATTTTTCTATTCCATCATATCGTTCTTTCTTGTCTTTTTCTTCTCTTCCTTGTCTTTCGTTCTTTCCTCCTATCATACTTTATTAAATTCATATTTTCGGCTGGTAATGTGAATAATCTTTCTCTCTCTCTCTCTCTCTCTCTCTCTTTATATTCGTATGATTATGGTTCATGTTTTATTGTACACTGTAACAAATAATATGCACATAAGTAACTTTTACTTATTTTTCCCATGTAGAATTTACTTCAAAACTTAGTTTTGCCACTTACACACTCGATTAAAGTCATAATAACTCAAATTTTGAATTTAGTAGAATATACGTGAAAATTTTAAGTAAAATTAAATACAAAAGAACATTTAAGTAATTTCAACTTGTATTAATTAAGTATTGTTAACTCAAAGTAAGAAAGTGTACGTATTACTCGAACAATTTATGTTGATTGTACTTATTTTATAAAGTAAAGACTGTTGCAGTGCGTAATATAAAAATTAACATAATTCATGAATATTCATTAAGACCAAGTTAATATCTTTTTTAGAATTAAACTGTTCTTTTCTGTGGTTGAATGAGAATTTAAGGAGTATTAAACATTTCCTAATTCATTAAGCAAAAATAAGAAGATAGGACAATTTGAAATTGTCACTCGATTCAAAACAAATAAAAACTTGATATTTCAGAAAAATTGTCAACCTTTTTTCTTTTAAGATGCTACGATCAAGTATATATCAAATTCGGAGCCCATTCAATAGTTGTCAACTTAAAGCGTATGTAATAGTATACTGTTAATACATGGTTGGGAGTGCGTTGGTGCGATCTGGCGGTACACCGTCGCTTGGTCTACCACCGCTTGGTCTAATTATCAGTTCGTCGAACTCAACGTGGTCTAACTTCATTTTGTCTACAACCAGTTTGTCTACTTACCATTTCGTCTAATTTCCATTTGGCCTAATAACCAATTCGTCTAATATCCAGTTTGGCTAACCCCATTTAGTCTAAAACCCATTTGGGCTAATTTTCACTTCGTCTATTCCCAAATAGTCTAACAGTCATTTTGTCTACAAGCCACATAGTCTAATATCCATTTGGGCTACACATACTTTGGCTGATATCATATGGTCTACCTATCATTTGGTCCAATTTCATTTAGTCTAATAACCAGTTGGGCTACTTATCATTTAGTCTTACTGTCATATGGTCTAATGACCATTTGGTCTAATATCCAATTCGTCTAATAACCAGTTAGGCTACTTATCATTTGGTCTAATTTTCATATAGTCTAATGACCATTTGGTCTAATTACTATTTATTCTTCTGGTCATTTAGTAGCAAGTTGAGAAAGGACAGGGAAATGAAACTTTAAAAAATGAAACTTCAAAGAAACGTAAATGAGCATTTTTCACCTTCTTGTATGCCGCTTATATCAATATTAATCAATATCCCTACATTTTATATATTAATTATTTAATTTATTAAAATAAATGATTTAGTATTATTTTTTAGTAATTAAAACATTCATATTTCATAGGTCTCCTCTTCCTTTCATGACTAAGTAGAAAAACCTTATTGTATTTTTTTATCGCACTTCAAATTATGTTTGTTTCGTTGATAAACTGTTATACATGTTTCTTATTGATATTCGATGTACAAATGTGTGTGCAAGTAGTCAATAAAAGCTAGGGGTGGTGCCAGGGTATTTTCATAGGAGGGGCAAGACGACCCACAGACTTGGGGTTTCAACGAACTGGGTATACCTTTTTTGGAAAAGGGGGAACTTAAGTATAAAGGGTGAAGACAAGAATGGAAAATGGCATTTTCATACTTTGCTGTACCCCAACATTGTATTTAACACACATTAAATTTTAAGGATATATTTTCTAATGCACAATATGCAATTCTGCTCTACTCCTAACTTGCAAGCGAGAGACCAAACATGTTCTTGTTAAAATTCATGCATGAAGCTTGCTATATACAGTGATTTCATGACGAAGATTCCGCAAAAGCGTTTAATTTCAAGCACAATCCCTCAATAAAAGAGACAGATAGGACTGCCATGAGTTACAATAAGTGAGTGCGAGCGAGCGTACCGAGCAAGCTTCTTAATTGCTGCAATATTATTAAACATTTGGGCACTGTGTCCCCAGCTCTCGCAAAGTTCCTGCTCAAAGGCATCACACTGTTGTCATACCAAGAACTACATATTCTGGCATTAAGCTTCTCTGATTCTTTTGAGCTATGCAAACTGTTTTTTTCAGGGACCGGCGCTACAGGACGGGGGGGGGGGGGGCAGGGGGCGGTTGCCCCCTATGATATTTTTCAAGTGATCAAAGAGAGAGAGGAAAAAAAAAACACGAAAGAGAAGGAGAAAGAAGAGTATGCAACTATTATTATTATTATTTTTATTATTATCTAAAACGTAAATGAACTCGCTCGTTGGTAGGGGGCACAATGCCCCTCCCCCTTCACCTTTCCAAGCACCCACAAAAATGTCACTCTTTATACTTGTTCACTGCCTTCTTTTTCTACTTTTAAGGCAGTGGCGTATCTAGGTATTATGACGCCCTGGGCAAACAGTGAATTTGCACCCCACCCCCTCCCCGGGGCAAATTATTTTGAGAAAGCGAAGCGACCGCGCAGCAATGTTTTTTACCCTTCCACGGGGTTCCTTTATTCATCATCAACATAACAATTTTTACAAAAGATCGTACCTACATATGTTTGTTCCCCCCCCCCCCCCCCATGGTTTGTCATGTCAATAGAGTATATTATAATATAACCAAATATGCAGCCGCCCAGCGGTGTTGGATAGTTTGGCAAAATACATGTATAGGCCTACGTTGTGTACAATAATATATTAGCCTACGTACAAAACAGGCTTTTTTTTCTAACAGATATCGGTATTTTTGGGTTTTTAGACGAAATACTTGTAGACCAACTAGTTTTAGACTGACTGGGAATTAGACAAACTGACATTAGAAGAACTGGTAGTAGACCAAGTGACCACAAAATAAAGTAGACGAAATGGTAATTAGACGAAATGGTATTTAGACCAAGTGATAATTAGCCCAAGTGGTCATTAGACCTTCTGGTTATTAGACCAAGTGCAAATTAGATCAAATGAAGAGTGCACCAAAAGGGTTTAGCCCGAATGAAGGTAGCCCATCAGGAAATTAGACCAAGTGATTTTAGCCCAAGCGTGCATAAACCGATCTTGCAACACACTACACGCACGAGGCGCAAGCCGAGTGCGTTGGACACCACGATAAAATCCTGCGTGTTGCCGGATCGCACTAATACACGAACTCACAACCAGGTATTAATAGTTTTATGAAACGGGTCGGCAATATGATTATGAAGTCTATAAAATTGGTTAGGAACCCCATAGAAACGCCAAGAGTCACACAGTCATGGAGTCTGCCATTTGCTTTCGTGGATGACATCACATAAGCGCAGCCAACAAAAGTCATGCGCGTTTCAGTGCGCGCATGTAATCCCTGCGCTAAAATGACAATTAAACTACGCGATTTCATTGCGTTTTAAGTTTGCACGCGCCAGAGGTACGCGTACGCGCAGCTCAGCCGTGCTTTAGATCCCTTTTGCCGTGCGTTAGTGCTTTTTTTGCACGGTCACGTGGTGTTATTTGACCAGTCAGGATGGCTATATTCTTAAATCTTAAATTGAAAGATTGTCAGTGAATGTTAGATGGGTACAAGTACAATCATGTCATAATAATTAAATTATTTACGTCAATGTAACTCAGTTTAATTGAGTAAAAGTTTATTAAGCAAAATAAGTAAATTTTACTTTAAAATTTCAGCGTTTTTTTTTTTTACAGTGTACACTGTATTTGTATTTCCATTAATATTTTGTAATGCCTTTTTAAATACACGCTCCTTTGCTGTTAATAGAGTTATACATACATTCTGTGATGTTATGCGTGTATATGTTAGTTTTATGATCGTAGTATAGATAACACATGAATCTGAATCTGCCTGCCATTGTTTGTTATTTGGCTACATTTTAATGAATCCTGCACTGTAAGTCAGGGGCGGATCCAGGATTTAGTAAAGGGGGGGGGGGGGAGGCACACAAATGTCCTTAAATTTTCTGACAAGCAAGCAAGCAAAAAAGAAAGAAAAAAAAAGGGTGTTTCCGTTCTAATAAGGGGGGGGGGGGGGCACACATTCACCAAAAGGGGGAGGCACAATGTATATTTTTCTTTCAAAAGGGGGACATGGGCCGGAATACCCCCCCCCCCCCCCAAAAAAAAAAAAAAAAAAAAAAAAAAAATCCCCCAATGCTGCAAGTAATCCGTACATTTGTGTGAAACAAAGGATGCCAATGAAATCATGCTATGTGAGGCCTCTCGGCGGTGGCGTATCTACGGGGGTCACGTACCCCGGGCGGCACTTGAAAGGGGGCGCAAAACACGTAAAAGAGAGAAAGAAAAGGGGGAGAAATACAAGAAAATTTATGGTCTTTGCGCCCTAGTCAAGGACAAAATGCGTAAGAAATGGTGTTTTATAGGGTTTAAAATGCGAAAATGTTCTAAAGCTCGGCCGCTTTGCTCCCTCGCTATTTTGCGCCCACAATGGCATTTTTCAAGTGTTAACCATAAATTGACTGGGGTTTCTCCCCCCCCCCCCCCCCCCCCGCATAAGGCAGGAGCTTGTTAAATTTTACACCCCCAGATGTGCATAAAAGCAATTTCAAAGTACATTCGACAGAAATCATAAAATTGCTTTGTAATTGCCTTGCTAAATTCCTCAAATATAATTATTTCTTTAGGGCTTTCATTCCTTTTGCGACCCCAAAATAGGGAATTTCAAAATTTAAAAAATATCTATTGCTAGGTCGGTGTATTCCCTTGGATTATTTTATCTAAGGGGAAAATACGTAACAAATTTCAAT
This sequence comes from Heliocidaris erythrogramma, assembly GCA_025617745.1. Lineage (NCBI taxonomy): Eukaryota > Metazoa > Echinodermata > Echinoidea > Camarodonta > Echinometridae > Heliocidaris > Heliocidaris erythrogramma. The sequence goes on along the minus strand of CM046865.1, from coordinate 13,824,189 downwards.
TTGAGGAGTGAAAAGGAAACAAAATCTGCCGCTCGGCCGCGTTGTTCCCTCGCCTATACAATTCATCATATTGGGGCTAACAATCCCGGGTTATGTGCAAGTAGTGCCATCATTTCGAAATAAAAACGCTCATTAATCTGAGTTTGGGCACGAGGGGGGGGGGGGGGGGGAGGGGTATGGCTTAGATTTGATAGTTTGCCCCGGGCACCAGAATCGTAGATACGCCACTGCCTCCCGGTGATTAAAAAAAATACATATTATAGTTACCAAATTATAGCTTTCAGTATATTTTACGTCATATATCCGCTCCTCTTTATTACTATTAAAACTCTAGATATAAGAGTTTCCATCTAAAAGATAATTCACACCGTCTTATTGTATTCTTCTTTTTCTTTTAATTTGTATTTTTTGATTGTTTTTTGATAGGCAATTATTAAAGTATGAAAAAGAAGTAATTTCCCAATGTTTGCTCATTTTCGTCTGTGTTGTTTTATTGATTTCATTCATAGCAAATAATAGTAAGTTTTTGTAACTTTTATCCGTCATCGTGCTCGAAAATTTACAAACAACGATGACAAATAAAAATTCTTCAGCCAAATGTTCAGCTAAAGTGCCACCTTTCCATGGTTCTTTTGACACAAATTTCGTTCCGTGATAATGTTAATTCGCAATTCAAGAATCCATTTGAAATTCAGTAAGGAAAACAGGCTTTTGGGGTTGTTTTCTCTTTCTTTTTCTCTTTTAGATATTAGATACAAAAGATGAAAGTATGGGGATAGTTTAGACCACGTGCATCACTGAAAGAGTAAACTGAATAATTATAAAACACCCCAGTCGCAGAGATTTTCTGGCTGTACACTCCCTATAGTTTTACCATGCAGGGACATCTGATGTTTTATTAGATCCTCTGTGAGTCACTCCCTGCCAAACCAAATAATGACAAATCTTCATCTATTTATGGTATTTTTTATGTCACATGACTTTGGTAACAAATTGTTTTTGAAAATAACAATCCTATAACTGGATACAAAGTGCTTTGAGAAACGGGTTTACCAACCTTTTTGTTTATTAATCATATATAAAGTACACCAATAAAGTACACCTGTGATATCCCAGCTAGCATGGGATAATCTTCATACCTGTCGGCTCTTGGACCAATGTGCATTTTTCTTTAAAATTCCCCATCATCTATAGTCTCTGTGCCAATGCCACATGGAATCCGTCTTGCTACCTACTACGGGCGACACGCTCCCAAGCATTCAGTCAGGCCACGACTGACGTCTACAAATAGGCCATATTGCCTTCTTTTCATGTTCCTTTCCCCACTTCCCTTCCCTTTATCCCTTTCTGTTTGGTAGCCCTTGATCCCCCCCCCCCCCCCCGCTTCACCAATGACATTTAATGTCCAGGGCCCTGTTTCATAAAACTTGCATCAATACCAAGTTGCAATAACTGTTATAAGCTACTGAAATCTTTGCATCGGATTGACTGAGAGCAAATTGTCGGTAAAAATCACCGACAAGAGTCTTGATGAAAAAAAAATATTTTTGAAGCAAAAAACGAAGCAGCAGAGACACATAGCAGATGGCTGGAGAAAACAACATGATGGCAGCGTCACCTTGTGTGGTGATTGGTTCGGGCGTCATATCGTCTGAGTAAATAAAACAACCTCGCCCCCCCCCCCCCCCCAAAAAAAAAAAAAAAAAATAATAAAAATAAGAAAAAAGATAAAATCAAATCCACAATAATTACATGTTACAGAAGGGAAAAATGTCAGTTTACACCCAAGAGCCACCCTCCCCCCCCCCCGCATGAAATGCACAAATCTACGATTACATTAGAAAAAGGGTAAATGGAAGGTCAAGAAGATACGATTACTTTCATTCAGGAGTAGTGTTTCAAATCAGTTATTCAAAAATAAAATCAATGGCGCATTGAAAAAATTAATAGGGACGGAATTCCCTCGCCTCCAGAGTCACTGGCTGAAAGTATCTGATCATCCACTTGTGACATTGACACACCGCAAGTAACATAGTGTTTTAGTTTGTTGTTTTTTCTAGGCCTTTGAACAGGAGGGGGCGTACGCCGTATCAACCTGGGCCCTGTTTCATAAAAACTTGTTATCAATTAAAAAAAAGTTGCAATAACTGTTATAAGCTACTGAAATCATTGCATCTGATTGGCTGAGAGCAAATTTGTCATAGAAATGTGACAGTTGCTCCTGATAATATAGGTTTCCCCGTCCAATTTCGCACTTAGTTGCATGCAAAAGTAAAGATAGGCCATTCAATTTTGCCCATAGTGCATAAGAAAAAGTAAATAGGTCATTCAAATTTGCGGATAGGGCAGCCAACACCACCAATCGCTATTCAAATTCGCTATAGTGCAGCCAAGATGGTCAATTGCAACCACATTCGCCAATTGTCATACAAATTCATACATAGTGCAACCAAGTTCGCCCGTGAACCCCCTCGAGCTAAGTTAAAGCGTTCAATTTCGCCATTGGGCATCCAGTTATACAATTTGTGCATCCAATTTAGCACATGTATTTTTTTTCACTTGCTTTTTCATGTTTACACATTCTTTCACTTTATGAGCTTACTCTTGCTTTAAGCTGGGGGGGGGGGGGTCATTCTTTTCATATTCATCCATAGTTGCCACATCTAGCATAATTATGCTTTTTAGCATAATTTTGACCCTCTTGGAATCTAGCATTATTCTTGGCATAATTTGGCCAAATCCAGCATTATTCTAGCATAATTCTGAATTTCGGACTTTAAATAGAGAATTTGCTTTTATTCAACAGATATCTAAGGCTGATCTAATAAACTAAGACTTTTCAGAGAATTTTGGACTGAAAAGGAGAGACTAAAATGCTGAGGACCTTTTTTTTTTTTTTTTTTTTTTTTTTTTGGCTTGTCAGAGAATTTTGGACTGAAAAGGAGACACTGAAATGCTGAGTTACGCTTCAAATGGATCTAGCATATTTTTTCTCAATTTAGCATAATTTGGGACGAGACTTCGCATAATTCCGATTTTTAGCTGTGGCAACACTGTATTCATCGCATGGCCCAAGGAGCGGACAAAAGCAAATGTATCAGCTTACTGCCGTGCTCCTTATTGGGCTAGTTGGTAAATTTAAGCAAATTTTGTATGTTTATATGTTATTTCATATGCCTTTTTATCTTTCTAAATTTTCTTTCATAATGTGTATTCTCTTGTGTTATTTTGCATCATCTCATCAATTACATGCATTGATTAGAGACATAAATCATAGGATGTGTACGATATCAGGATTTTCTTCTTTCATATGGTTAACATATTTACTTTTTCTGTTTTTATCTCATATTAAGACTTTCATCATGTAAAAGAATCTTGTCATCAAAATGTTAAAGTTCAAAGCTCAAAACTCAGTCTCGTTTTCAGCCATTGATGATTTCACGGGCCAGACAGCGGGCCATGTAACGCTGGGAGTGGTGGTACCAATTCCTACACTTTTCCTGGGTGATGAAGTCGATGTTCCGTTGAGCAACTGTTGTAAGCTGACTCCATCTCCATTGCTGGAGGTTGTCTCCACCCTCACGTGCAGCCTCCCGGTAAGCAGGATCAAGGCCGTACGCAGAAATTTTTTCCTGGGGGGGGGGGGGGGGGGGCAAGATGATCGCTTTCAAAGGAACTCATTACTTGAAGTCTAAAACCCGATTTAAAAAAGTATGATTTTGAAATTTCTGGGGGGCAACTGCATTTCTGTTGGATAATTCATCAAAGCAATCTCCTAATTCCATATATCCATGAATTTGCGTGTCGGAATAAACTTCAAACCAAACGATTCTTTGTCTACTGGGACCGTTGTGGTATATTTGTGAAGCTCTTAGCTCTCTTACGAGAGTCCGAGGTTCGATCCTAGCTCTGTTCTATCATTCCTGGACAAGTTGTTGACCGAATTATGTCCGTCTTGACCTAGCTGTATCAAATGGGTACTGGCAATACTGGGGTATAAGAACAATTGCAAAGTCCTCAGAAAAACTGATGTGAGCACTGAAGGGGCTACCCTGGGTTAATGAGACTATATTATTTTATTATATTATGATTATGTATGAGACACAATCTTATAACCGTGTCGTCGTAGACTTCATAGAGAGAAATAGTCCCACTAACTGTACTCGTCACCATTAACATGGGTATAGGCCTCTCACGATCATTGGTGCAGGGATGAATCTTTATAGTTTATAAGTAAATACGAAATATTTTGCATTTGAGTATAATTGTTATTGATGTTGTTCCACAATTTTATCCGCCTAAATTTGATTTAAAATAAATCTATTTTAATGAATTCAGTTATTTAGAAGAAAATATGGTGACTATTGCACGGACTGTCATCCGGAAAACTATCTCTAGAAAATTATTACAACCAAAAACAGTTAGTCTGGGGATTACACAGTAAAAAATATTTTAAACAACTTTTCAATTTCTTTAAACAACGCTGTTTAAGCCGGTCACTCTAACAACTATTGTTTAAAATGTTAACAACCAAGGTTGTTTAAACTTTAAACAGCCTCTTGTTTAAAATTTAAAACAAATTAAACAACAGCTTTTAAACAACTAGGTTTGTTGTTTAAAACAATTGTTTAAAACATATAGGTTGTTTAAATTAAGTAGTTTAAAACCTTTTTGCGCAACTATTGTTTAAAAAAAATACATTCAAAGTTGTTGTTAAAAATAATTCTCTAAAACACTATACAGAGATGATGTCTTCAAACATAGACGGTTGTTTAAGGCTGGTGTACACAAGTAAGTTCCAAATGCCAGAGCTGATTGATATGTTCAGAGATAAGCATTTATATTAAATATATTATAATCTGATCGAGTTTATACTAAAGACATATTTGTGCTGCGTGACATCTACATGATTCAAATAACTCTAGAAAGTGGTACAGTGTTTCATCATTAATCAGAGATGGAACCTCTATTCTGATTTACATGTATGTAGAAAATAACTACTTGAACATCAAGCACCACTACTTACTTTTTTTCTTATGTCTGATAAAGTAACAGAGGTAAAGTTCGAGATCTTCTCTTTCATTTAATTCGGATATCATGTTCATGTAATATTTATGTTTTTCTTGAGCATGAGAGTAAACCTAAAATTTTAACTTATGTCAGTCTTGCTGAATGGAATTCGAGTTCTAAAATGACATCCCGATAATTGAACGTAATGTTTTGTAAATTTGAGATTTGAATTGTGTGTCATCAATTAAGGACATCAAATAAATATGTAATATAATCTTCCATTTAGAAGATGGCTTGGCTTTAAACATTGTGATATACTAAATCTTCTTTATCCTGTGATTCAAGCTCGTTTGATCATTGCATCTCATAAATCTGAGATCTTATTTTTACTTTTGTAGAATACATTCACTTGGCTTTAAACATTATGATACAATAAATCTTCTTTATTCTGTGATGCAAGCTCATTGCTCAAATAGAGTAGCAGACACAAAGTTAGAAAATTTTTACTTAATTGATTTAGATACACTGTATGTTGTTCTTGAGAGTAAAGCAATCTCTACTCATACGAATCATATAGCTAAATAAACTCTTTTAGCTCTGTTTTTCAGAAGGTTGCTTAATAATAATAATAATAATAATATGTCTTGTTTACCCAGGGTAGCCTCATCAGTATTATATACTGTTCTCCCCGAGGGCCCTGCAATCATATTATTACCCCGGCTTGTTGAATGATGTTGATAACCCATGTGATAATTTTGGGAGATGGTGACTCAAATTGTATCCCCGGGTGGAGCCACTCCCCCGCAGAGGGGGACGCGTATGACCGTTAGCACAAATGCAAATAACCCCCTTTTGCAGTCAATTTCAAGAACATTTTGTGAAATTTAACCCCTTTTTTAAGTCAAAACAAGGACAAAATGGTACTTTGAAATACCCCTATTTTTAAGATTGTAAGGACACTTTCGGAAACTTACCCCTATTTTACCATATTTCAAGGACAAGACATTTATACCTTTTTTTCATTAACATAAATGTGTCCAAGACCCGATTCCTCAAATTACAAGTTCAAACCCCTGGGGAAAAACCACTGAACTCTATGGTTATTTGAAATAACCACTATTTCTGTGACCACTCACAAACAGGCGAGGTTAAATAACGTCATACCCACTTATACATGTACAAGCTTATCTGAAGATAACATTGTACTCCAGGCTAGCTTTTACGGGTGAATAGGCTTCAATAGCTTTTGTGTGTATCAGGGTGCCTTTTTCCAGTCTAGATCATTCATACACAAGAGGTAAATAATTATTTAAAATTTCACTTTCAGTTCTGAATCCCCAAATTTGTGGCACAGTATCTGAGTAAGACCATTGCCTATATATGCGGGACTGTGTCCAACATTCACTGTTGCAGCAGTGACAAACAGACAACAAAACTGCTCTAAGCAAGATCTGATTTTCTTAAATTTGCTAGATTACCTGATTCAGGGACTCTTCAACTCAGTCTTACTGTGCCACAAATTTGGGGATTCAGAATTGAAAATGAAATTTTAAATTATTATTTTCCTCTCATTTGGAAAAAGGCCCGCTGATAGTACACACAAAAGCTATTGAAGCCTATTCACCCGTAAAAGCTAGTCTGGAGTACAAGGTTATCTTCAGATAAGCTTGTACATGTATAAGTGGCAAGGGCCACTCATAGGTACACGCCATTGCCGACTGTGTAGGAACGCAGGCAGAATGCAGGCGGTACTAATAATGCATCACTGTGCATGTTTGGCTATATTTAAGTTAATACCTGCGGTTGAAATCTACTTAAATATAAAGAATTATCGTGAATAATAGATGATTAAAACTTACCAGTTTGTTTTGTGACCTTTGAAGAGGGTTTCCTGAAATTTTGGGTGCTTTTTGTCGATAACATCTATCGAGACTCGTCAGAGCATCCATTTAGTATTTTTCACGATTATGATGAAGGGAGCCTTCAGCGCTCGTAGTGGTACCGGCGCGATCGGTTCGTCGATCTCCTACGAAGACCTGGAAGGGCCAAACTGACGACGTAAAAAAATAAAAAATATTACGTACGTACGTAATAATTACTACGTACGTACGTAATATTTTTTATTTTTTTACGTCGTCAGTTTGGCCATTCCAGTCTTCGTAGAATAGCTTGTGTGCGTAACATTCTGCGTACGTATCTATGGTGCGTAACCATGTAGAGCGGCCTCACTAGTGCGCAACATATTGAGAGCAGTCGTCATACGTATCGATGTCTGTGTAACAACTACCAAAAACAAGGCTGTAAATGTAAGTTTTTATAACTTTCTACATTTTGTGTCTTAACGAACTTGTAAATTCATATGTATCGACTGATACCTAAGTATCAGTTTGCCAACAAAAACCTCCATTTCAAACAAAATTACATCTGTATTCCCAATACCCAGTATACACACATGTATATGATCCTAATGGTCAATATGACCATTGCTTGCTGATGTGACAAGGGCCTATGATTGCCTCATACCCATACACCCATAAACTAACATGAAAGCGATGAATGGGACTGTTACTAGTGACTAGTGTTACTTGTTTAGTTCTTCATGTTTATACCTGTGAAACTCCTTTCTCACGACTTTCACGAACATCACAATTCGTGCAGTTGACTGCACCGCAAGACGGCATCTTCTCAGTTCATCTTTGAAAGGCATAGGCTACATGTATGATGATTATATGAGTGAAAATAGTCCTTCAAACTTGGTCAAATTTACATACAGCGGCGACGTTCCGGAATAGTTTTGAGGGAAACAAGATGGCGCTGGCGAGCTGCCAGTGGATGGCGTCATGTTGCCTATGGCTAATCAGCGTGCAGCGAGCGATCGAGCCCATTCCAGTCCTAGAGTTCAGTGGGAAAAACTTACCTTCACGTCCGCCATCTTGCTGAGTGACGGCAGTGCGGAGATTTTTTTTCTCAACGATGAGCGCGCCCTCCCCGGCAGGCCCGCAGCTAGCGACTCGGCTCCGGGATTTTCCTTCATGGGTTTTCTTCCCTTTTCCTGACCCCTATTATAGCAATTTCGAGGACACATGCGCACCCCTATTTCGAGGAATATTCTGTCCGCGGACGTTCCTTGAAATTCACCCCTTTATACTCACCCCAAGTCACATTGAGTGGCTCCACCGGGATTGTATCTCATGCTTCAGAAATCAAATCTCTGTTTATTTAAAACACCATTGAGCATTAGATTGATTTAGACATACTCTTTATTGTTTTTGAACTGGAGAGTAAAAAGTAGGCTTTTTTTTCTGCATGTACCTTGATCGTCCTGCAATTGTTTCCCCTCATTGTGCCATCAGACAATTTGCGTGCCCAGCTGATATATACACTCACCTGGTTAAAGAATGTCTTCCTTTGTATTTTTCCGTGTAGATTACAGGGTTCTACCAAAGAGTTTAAATACGAAAAGTGCTCAGTGCCGAAATAAAGCACGCGTATATATCGTGGTACATGTCGATCGGCCCAGAGGGAAAGGTTATAGTCTTAATCAAGATGTTTGTATTTTTTTACTTTCTTTATTTTTTCTTCTTTTTCTGGACAGCGATTTTGCCTTTTGGTAAAGCCGTAACTAAAGGGCATAATCTTGATATTGTCCCTTCAAATACAAACTTATGTCCCAAAACAGATAGGAATCAACTCTAACTGCACCAGAGAGGAGAGGGAGAGAGTTGGGAGGGGGGGGGGGGGTGCCTCGGGCTAGATGTTTGTATTTTTGTTAAAGTTATTTGCTATGAAATTTCTATTAATATTTATGTGATGATGGGGGGGGGGGGTCCAAACATGTTCCCTGATATTAATCTCTATATGAGCAAACACTGCGATATCTGACGGGAATGTCAGATGAAAAGTTACTTAAAATTAATAATGTGCTATCTTTATTTTCTATTAAATCAGAGTTCATTTGATATGATTTATGGAAGCTATAGGGATTATAGACCTGCAATGTAATTTTTTAGCCTGATACTTTTTAAATTCAAGACAGAAAAGGCTTTAATAAAATGAGATTGCGTGCGAGCAATTCCTTATATAAATATAAAGATTACACTAAGAGTGGCGTATCCAAGATTATCCAGGAATGTACATGCCCCTATGTGCCAGCCAAAACAAAATCTGACATAATATGAAAGGAAGCCATCACCAACGCAATAGGGCCTTTACCGATTGTACGAAAAGGGGGATGGCCTCCGTGTTTTGAATTGAATTAACTGGTAACCAACAATATAGCAGCTGATGATATAATTTATTTATTACCAGTCCTATTCTGTGTTTGTAGGAATATCCCATTACTTTTGCCCCCATCTCTCTTTGTCCCCCCCCCCCCCTCCTTTTTCTCATACTCTCTTTTCTCTCTTACAACAGATCTGTAAAAAAATGACTCCAATAGAATTGAGGAAAAAGTAATGATCTCTTATTTTTTTAATTTGTGTTTTTATTCGGAAATCAACAAAAATCACAATTACAAGTGATTTACATGATTAAAAACAAAATCACTGAGCAAAAAAAAAAAAAAAAAAAAAAACCGGAACAAAAACAAACAGTAAAAATAAAACAATTTGAAAAAAAATAATAATAAATAAAAATGATCTCTTATTGCTCTCCCCCCCCCCCCCCCCCCCCCCCCAATCAAGAGGGACAAATCGGCCGCGGCCCCCTTGTTGAAACCCAAGTTGGCATATACGGGATCTTGCCTAAATTGTGAAAAAAACCCGGATCGAGCACCAAATATAGTTTGGAAGCTCAAGAGCCTAACAATGTCGTTCTATTAACCCTCCGAGAAAAAACTTGTAAAAAGGCCCACCCCGCAAGACTGACCTGACAGTCCGGGCATGGATCAGTGGCGGATTTAGGAGGCTTTTAAATAAAACTGTATCCCCCTTTTTTGGCTTGTCAGATAATTATGGAGGAAAACTGGACTAATAATATCTGATACCCTACACCCCTCCACTGAGCGACTTTCGGAGGGCTGGCGAGAAGAACAAAATGAATTTTGCCTCTGGTACATTAGAAATATAGTAGTGAACTGGAATTTAGTTAGATTTTCTTCTAACCGGCTAGGCTGGGTCTGCTTTCGGGCGGACGTACGTCTGCTACATGGTCGTCTGCTAGTGCACGATCTCATTGGATGTCGTCACTCACGTGATCGGTACACGCCCATTTACGTTAGGTCATCGATAACAAATTGGAATGCACGTATAGTATGGCAAATTATTTTTGGTAGAAAGCATGCATATTCCCCGGGATTTGTGCGGGGTTTATTGGACTCACCGAGCCTCAATTATACCCTTCCATAGCTTTAAATTTCATGTAAATCACATTTTTCCTAATTTCAAATAAATACTAGGGGAATTATAATCATTTCAAAAGCCCTGTTTTCATGTGTTAACCAATGGGAGCTGGAAGGCCAAAAGCATGCATATTCCCGGGGATTTATGGGGGGTTTGTTGGACTCATCGATCCTCAATTATACCCTTTCAGGGCTTTAAATTTCATGTAAATCACATTTTTCCTAATTTCAAATAAATACTAGGGAAATTAAAATCATTTCAAAACCCCTGTTTTCATGTGTTAACCTATAGGAGCTGGAAGGTCCAAAGCATGCATATTCCCGGGGATTTATGGGGGGTTTACTGGACTCATCAAGCTTAATTATACCTTTCCAGAGCTTGAATTTTTATGTAAATCACGTTTTTTATATTTTCAAATAAAAATTATGGGAATTATAATCACCCTAAAATTCCTTGTTTTCGCGTGTAAACCTATGACAGGAGAGACTTTTTAAGGGTAAAAAGCATGCATATTCCCGGGGATTTATGCGGGGTCTATTCAACTAGTTGAGTCTTAATTATACATTTTCAGAGCTTTAAATTTTATCCAAGGCACATTTTTAAAAATTTTGATTTAATTCTGCGGGAATTATAATCATTCAAATATTCCTGTTTTTGCGTGTTAACCTATGGGGGATGGAAGGCTAAAAGCATGCATATTCCCGGGGATTTATGCGGGGTCCCTTGCACCTTTTGAGCCTTCATTAAGCCTTTTCAGAGTCTCAAATTACATGTAAGCCACATTTGCACTAAATTCAAGGTAGTACTAGAGGAACTATGATCATTTTTAAAATCCATGTTTTCACGTGTTAACCCTATGGCAGATGACTCTGTCAAAAAGCAGGCATGATCCAAGGGATTCATGTGGGCATTTATTGACAAAAAAGGTTCAAGAAATGTTGTTTTAACTATCCATCCTTTTTCTCGTGCAAAAATCAGACTTGAAAAAGATAGAGTAAGATATGAAATATCAAGAAAAAGTGAGACATATTTTCACGTGTTATACCTATGGAGAACGTATTTTTCCGAGTCTGTTTTTAACACAGCAAAGTATGTCTCCAAAATGTACTACGGAAGTAGGTCAGAGTAATCTCTCTTGATACTATTTAAAGTCTTTGGTTCTACTTTACTGCATTCTAGCATGCGTATTTTACATGTACGTATTGATATCTCTCTAATGAAGCAGACACCTAGAGTACTCATAAGTCTTCATTTCTGTTATTCAAATGTGATTCAGCATATTTACACTCATGTAGTCATGGAATCACTTGCGATATGTATTTTCGTGCGAGGATTTGTTTGCCTTTTATTACTCATTTTTTTTCGCTCATTTCTTTGTCATGAAAGTGATGAACTGAAAATTCCTTTTTTTGCAAGCAGAGTACATTTCAAGGCGCATTACATTGCGTTTGACAGTAAAAATACATGGAAAGTGATTAATGATTCACTCAATCGGAAAAGTTCAAAAACTCAAATTCAAGAAATCAAGGTTGATAATGTCCCAGATGAAATTGCTGAAAGAATTAATGATATTTTTTTGTCGATATTGGACCCAAACTTGCCAAAAAAAATACCCCAATCAAATCGACCGTTTCGTTTAAGTTTAGACCAACCTAATGCACAATCTTTATTTCTAATCCCTATAGAGCCGGAAGAAATTATCAATATTAGTAATATTTATTATTTAAAGGATAAAAAAGCCGCTGGCTATGATGGCATTACTAATTCTCTTGAAACATACTATAACAGAAATTATTATCCCACTTACACACATATTCAATTTATGATTGTCCACTGGAACAGTCCCTTTTAAAATGTAAATAGCAAAAGTAGTTCCAAAAAGGTGACCCACTTGCTCGAGGGAATTACAGACCGATTTCTTTGCTAAGTTCATTTTCGAAAATCTTAGAAAAACTAGTTTATTCTCGCTTGATTAAATTCTTAACTTGTTCTAAAATATTATCAGATACTCAATTTGGATTTCGTAAAAAATCATGCAACAGTTCATGCTATGATAATTCTTATTCATCAGATTATTCTCATACAATAGGTTTGTTCCTGGACGTACGGTATTAGAGGGAGGGCCTTGGAGTGGTTCAGAAGCTACCTTACCGGAAAAAGGTAATTCACATGTATATACATGGGAGCCAATCCTCACAGGAATTCTATTCAAATGGGGGGGGGGACACCCCATTGTTGCATCCAGGCGTGTCCCCCCCCCCCCCCCCCCCCACTAGAATTCCTGTGAGGATTGGCGCCCATGTGTATATATAAACAATACCAAATCTTAAACTAAAAACATTAAATGCGGTGTTCCGCAGGGTTCTCTTTTAGGTCCATTCCTTTTTATTTCATACATTAATGATTTTAAAAGATCGTGCAATATCTCATTATTTATACTATTTATCGATGACTCAGGGAACGTAATCCTCAAACTCTCCTCAGTAGAATAAATTCTGAATTAGTTTATGTACAAGATTGGACAAAAGCAAACAAATTATCCTTAAATATCAATAAAACACATTATATGATATTCAGTAATTCTATTGATTCTCTTCCAGGCAAAATTAATGGAAATGAAAGGGTACAACATACTGAGTTTCCTTGCGATTTTAATTGATGATAGTCTTGCATCCAACTGAAGTAGAAAATACCCGGTCCCCACCTCTTATTAAACCGGATCTTTGATTCATATACCCACACAAAAAAATCAAAAAATATTTTTGCACTTGTAAGACATTGTTTTCTATTGTGCCCCCCCCCCCAAACACACACACACACACACACACACATCGTGTTTTGTTTTTCCTTTTTAAAAAAATTGATACAGAATCCTGGATCTATCCAGGGTTGTACAGTGAAGCGTTTCAATCAGTGTTTTTCAGTAATTTTTACCGACAACTGTTATAAGCTACTGAAATCCTTGCATCTGACTGGCTGAGAGCAGATTTGTCGGTAAAAATCACTGAAAAAACACTTGATGAAACGCTCCCCTGGTCATGACTCTAACTAATTTTAATACAAATTATTGCAAAAGGTGCTACATATAGTAGACAGGTGTATAATATATTCCATAAAGCTAGTACTTCGTGGCTGGCAAACATTCTACTGTTTTTTCTTCAAGCAGTCGTACAAAGTGTCGGCCAGGCCTTGACTTCTTGCATCCCCGGAATGCATGTAGGGTGACATGGAGCTGCTGACGAAAGAAAAGCCTATCTTATTCTTGGGATCGGCCCACGCTTTCTGTCCTCCCGCGCCCTCATGACCGAATCCTGTGACCGGGCCGTCCTAGAGAGAAGAGAGAGAGGGAGAGAGATTTAAATACATAATGACAGTGACAGTCAGTCTGGGGGAAGTGGTGAGGGGGAGAAGGGGTGTGACAACCCTCCCCCCCCCCCCCCATTAAAAAAAAATCTGTTCGCAAATTCGGCATTATTTGGCTGTCAGCAAATCATAAAAATTGATGACCATTCCCCCCCCCCCCCTTTACCTTTACCTTTACCTATTCCTATTTCGGTGATGACAATACTTTACTCCTCAACGATAGCATGCTACGGGTTTAGAACAATTCGTACCGCCATTGAAGCATAAAATTGCCGTTATTCATGTTGAAAATGAACATTATCCTTTTCCTGATTCAACGTTCTTTTTTTTTTCCTTAAAAAAAATTCAGACATATGTTTCCTACATTCTAAGACAAGTCACAAACAATTCATCTACTTTCTCTACCGTTTCAAGATATGACACAATGAGCGATTTCGTATTGTACTGTATTTATTATTCACGGTTTAAAAATAAAACTCACATTCAGTCAAAAAGCAGACTGCTTTTCAGCGAGCCCGTGAAGGAAAAATGAATAGGTAAAATGTAAAAAATGTCATTGGAAAAACACAAATGATATATAATAAAAACATGGAAAATGATTTAACAAATGGAAATTCAAACATTCACATCAAAAATTGTCAAGAAAAGATTGAGAGTTTCAGTTTGCGACCCCCCCCCCCCCCTAACACACACACACACACACACACCCTCACATACTCACGCACACATCTATGTTTTCTATTGTTCGAATTTCAACGGATGACTCCACTATTGAATTGCGTCACAAAATTCATCGACGGAATAAACCTCACCAATTGTTGACAACCGATGACCCATTGTTGTCTTTGTTCGATATCATCGGTTTGAACGCGTATACATATACAGGTATACTTGTGTGTCTTTCCCTTTGTTCTCTCTATTGTTCAAATAGCCACACAAGCCTGACGGAATAAAGGCATCTATTGTGTTTGATTGTCCAATTAGTCACACAAGTATACCTCTGTTGGTACACACAAACACAGAGTTAAAAGTCGATGAGGTTGACGGACATAACAAAGAGAGTGAGCTTATCCATTCCGCGAGTATTTTTCTTTACCTGCATGTCCAATTTAATATGACGACATAACTACATTTATAACGTACGCTACCAACTAAAAAAAACAAAACAAAACAATTTAGTTATTGTTATATACTTTGAAAAATGAAAATGAAATAAAATAAAATACTTCAAACTTCAAATTTCTTACTGTTCCAGTGGCATAGTAGGTTGTAACCATCCCTAAAGTATGTGACATCTCGATCCCGAGTACTTCATCCTTCGATACCACGCTCGCATTCATAAACCCATCAATCCTCTGTTTAGATAGAAGCGTCTTCTTTGTTTCTGGATCACTTCCTCCTGCGGCTAATATGCCGTAAACCTGACAGAATGGAAAGGAAGACAAATGTTTTCATTATGTAATGAAAAATGAGCAGTTTAATCACTTAACTTGGAAAAGGGTTGTGGGTTCGAGCCCCGCCGAGGGCTGGCATTGATGTCACTAAGCCGTGCATTGTATATATTTATTTGTTATCATCTGACCCATAACTATTTCACAAATCTCCTAAACAGATAAGAGACCAATTCAGATTATTGTATTCAAAATTATGTCCGTTTCTACTTCAAGGATAAGAAGACCAATTCCTGCATTAACTTGTTTAAAGTACTTTAGAAATAGATCAGAACATTTATATATGTTACATACAGTATGTCACCTATTAGCTAGCAATTACATGTATTTAAAGGGAATAAAAGGCAACAAAGACATTATCCAATAGGGGCTGCCATTTTTCTTTACAAAATAATGTCAGATACCCACTGACCTATACACTAGCTAACATGACATGTAGATAATTGTCAGCCTATTACAAATATCTTGAAATTACTCCTATTTGATTATTTAAGAAGTAGAACAGTGTCTCCAAAAGTTGCAGTTTCCTTGCTTGACATTATCCCATGGGGGCTGCCATTTTCTTTACAAAATAATGTCAGATACCCACTGACCTATACACTAGCTAACATGACGCCTATGATCAGCTGTGGATTGCACGACACTGGATTTTCTCATATTAAAACCATTTTGTAGTCATGTACATTCAAATGAAGATACTTTTATCCTGTCATATAACCTATTTGTGTCAAGATATTTGGTTCAGCTGTTAATTTGTGTAAGCAGGATTTTGCGTGCACTTGTAAGTTGCTTGGTCTGGCAAATGTTTGTCAATTCTTCAAAGAAGTGACAAAGACCTATAACTGCTCTTAGATATCACCTGTGCGAGGCAATGGGTACAAGATGGCTGCCATTTTGCATGGGTGGCTTTAGTTGTACAATAGCTATTCATTATACAACATCTTATCCATTGTGTACAGGTAAATGGACATGTACCACAATGACATCACAGTTTGTTTTTTTTTCAAAATGGTAGCCCCATGGGATAATACCAAGCAAGAAATATGCAAACTTTAGAGAGACTGTTCTCCTTACTGAGTAATCAAATCAGAGTATTTCAAGATATTTTAAACAGGCTGACAATTTTCCACATGATTATCAGCTAATGTACGTTGAATTTCATTCTCCTTTAACAAACTTTTATTAGGGTTGCCGTTCTGTCATTCATTTATTTATCCTCTCATGGGTGTAGAGGCAAGCATAGTATTTCAATTCATTTGTGAACGGGTCCGTTGAACCTAAATTTGTATACACCGCTTCTCTTTTGCAAGTTTTTAAACTTTTTAAAAACTTTTTTTTAATTATTTATTTAATTGGATTATGACAGAAATAAAATTAAGTTCATTCCTTTTTCCAAAAAACCTGTTTACTAATATGTTTCAATTTATGCATGTTTCTCTCCAGAACCCCTAGTTACCAACTATTTCGTGCACCTGTTATCCACAACGGCATCTCTATGGATGGAATCCATTTTGCATACATTAGTTATCGCTATGTCGGGCAAGTCTCTGGCAAGCTTTTGAGTGTCAAGAGAATTTTTTGTTCAAGAAGTATGCATAAAATTAGTAAACAGGTCTATTGATGGTTGTGATCTTTACACTATGAACACGATGACAAAAGAGAGCGGACAAAATATACAGCTCCTCATTGTACCCTCCACAATTGTTCTGGTAGACAAAAGAACATCCCTTCATTGCTATTATGTAAAATAAGTAGAACAGGTGAATATGCATGTGACACCTGTTCTACATATTTTTACATAATAGCAATGACGGGATGTTCTTTTGTGTACCAGAGCAAGTGTGGAAGGTACAATGAGGAGGTGTATATTTTGTTGCTTCATGGTTTGCCATGTTCATAGTGTTACCTTCGCGATGGCTCGGGCTGTGCCAATACCATTGGCAGACGGCAGTTCCACAGCTCGGAAATGCGGATTGTTGTAGACCATATACTAATTAAGTAAGTCGAAAGAAACAAATCGTTTACTATATGTTGTATATTTTTGAGATCTTCATGCAGAAACTGACACATCGACAGAATGTATTCTACTTCTTCTTCTTTTTCTTCTCCTTCTTCTTCTTTTCTTCTTCTTCTTCTTCTTCTTCTAATTCTTCATCTTCTACTTCTTCATCTTCTTCCTTTTCTTCTTCTCCTTCTCCTCCTTCTCCTCCAGCTTCTCACCCTCCTCCCTCCTTCTCCTTATTCTTCTCTTCTTATTATTATTATTCTTCTCCTCATTTTCCTTCTTCTTCTTCTTTTTCTTCTTCTTCTTCTCCTCCTTCTCCTTCTCCTCCTTCTTCTAGTCCGCCTTCCCCGTCTACTTCTACATCTATGCAGGGTAGATTTGTGACCAATTAAAGGAGGTGATGGACATACTCTCTTTCAGTTATACAGTGTAACAGTGACATTATCGCAAAGGATCGCATACTTACCCATAAAGGTAATACCACTTTCTGAAAATACAATTTGGTCGGAGAAAAAAAAGATTATTTTACGTTTGTAATCTTAATGATTCTTGTTAATGAGAAAGTTGACTACTGACAAAGATAAAAATTAGTTTGGGAGTTTCTCTCGTTCTTTATATGCCCATTGTGAAAGAAGAGCGTAATACATAGTTATAGTATGTTAACATGGGAAAGATTGCTCTGAAAATAAATAAATAAATACCTGGCATTTATAAAGCGCCTTTCCCAAGTACTGGCTCAAAGCTCTATAGATATATATTATTACCCCGGTCATTGGATTCTGGCACGCCCGCACACAGTGTATGCACATTCTCCACTCCCTGGGGAGCATTCCAGCCAGTCGCCTGTTAAGCGCACACATGCTAAGCAAAGGACATTACCTTTCGCCATCCTACCGGGTACCCATTTAACACCTGGGTGGAGAGTGGCAAATGTAGATTAACGTCTTGCCAAAGGACGCTAGTGCTGCAGTGAGATTCGAACCCCGAACCTCGTGGTCACAGTCCGGGACTTATCCACTGATCCACAACTGATCCACAGCACTCATATTCGACAGAGGTATGACTAACAGAGGTAACATACAACTTTGAAGCAATGTTGATGCCTCCTCTGTGTATATGGTCCACAAATCCATATCTATGTGCATATTGAGTAGTAATTATACGGTTACCTTTCATTGCTGTTCGAAGTTTGAGACAAATTGTTAAGGTATAACTTCTGAATTGTTTGTCTTTCCTTTTAACGCCGCCTTATAATCCTGTTCTTTTCCAGAATGTATCCCAAAGGAAACTTACAATAGCAGACCTTCTTTCCAAAATTCAATTTATTTTGTGGTGGATGGAGTGGGCATGGTTTGGGGGGGGGGGGGGGGGGTTGGATGGGGTATGTGCTCCCTGACCGATATATATATAAATATATATATATATATATAATAAACGACTAACGGGTACATTAGGAGGACAGTTTTTGTTCTTTTTTTGTTCAACTGTCGACCTAATGTACCAACTGTCGACCTAATGTAGGGGTCTCTATTATGACGAAATAAACTGCATTGTTAGGTGTCGACTTAATGTACCCGTTAGTCAAATATAATATATTCTATACATATATATATATATAAATCACACTCGTAGTTGTATACCCCCCCCCCCCATCATCCACCTTCCTGCCAAGTATAATAACATGCTTGCAAAAGAAGTGCTTCAACTTTCCCCCCACTTGTATTACCCTACTTTCTGAATGTGGAGGAGTGACAAATCCACTCTATATATTATGATTATAGGAATCGTTAGAGGGATTACTTAGTTTCAGTCCAGTCCACACCAAAGATCAAGGCCGTACGCAGAAATTTTTTCCTGGGGGGCAAGATGATCACTTTTTATTATTGGATCATTTAAAAGTCTAAAACCCTATTTAAAAAATGTATGATTTTGAAATTTCTGGGGGGGCAACTGCCCCCCTGCCCCCCCCCCCCCCCCCCCGCTGCGTACGGCCTTGCCAAAGATCTGAATAACATCACTCCCAAAAGAGTGGATTCCCCATTCCTGTCCATTTAGAAAGTTAGTCTCTGTCAAGTTGATGATTTAAAAGATACTTACATTGCCAACCATATCGGCATAACCATTCTGAATATTGTTTAAATGTGGAGTTGTTATAGCATGCCATGTGATCTGTCGCATTATGTCTTGGTCTAAGCCCCCGAGCCTACCTATCTTTCCCTCCCTCACTCTCGCTACTCGATAGTTTTGATTCAATGGAAGACCAATATGGAAGTCAACCCCTGTCAAGAAAAAAAAAACAGAGCAAAACACCGTTGTACAAATAACTGATTATTAGCATCAAAGAGAAGGTTGAGTTCCGGAGTAATGGTGAAATTGCTGTGTGTTTGTTTGTTTGTTGTTTGGGTGTTTGTTTGTTTTTGTTTTTTTTTTGGGGGGGGGGGTGGGGTTGGTGTGGAAGAAAATGCCCCCTGACAAGGATTGATCTTCAGATGTTTGAATGAGGGCATATGAATGCGGGTTACAACCGGTAATGTCACAATGACGCATAATGTCGCAACAAACGAAAGTAGTACTATTTTCGGCTGAATTGATTGGTTTCTGGCACTGAAGTTAATGGTCTAGTGGTTGTCTTGCAGGTTCGAATCTCAGGTTCAGGTTCATTCAATCGGGAAGATCGCTACAGTCTTTTCCATTATCATTATATTGTTAGCATGGTGCTCCGACATATGCTCCGGTGGCATTTGCTCCGGAAAGCTAAAATTATGCAATGCTATATAATTTGTTTTTCAAACTTAAAGTCTACGTCGTAACTAAATTGATTTAACTTTAAATTTCAGTTCCAGCAATTAGTTTATGCAGGCCAAAAACTACTTTATGTTTCACTGTGACGTTATGCGTCATTGTGACATTACCGGTTGTAATTGTTACCACATGCAGAAGACTGTCACTTGTGTTACACCTGTTTCGTGTGATATGAAACTGCGAAAGATTAGGTGATGTTTCGCTGACCACACGGTGTATGTGTGCGTGCCCATTACATGGAGAGAGTTCTCCGGCTTGCGAACCAGCGAACCAGCATTAAAATGAAATTTTAATTAAAAGTTGATTAAAATGCCGTATGTATGGTATGGACAGTAGTTTTCATGTATTTACCGAAAGGTTCTGCGATCTCTTCTGCAAAGAACTGACCCATGGTGCGGTGCTGTGGGTCGACACGACGTATGAGCTCGTTGGTGAGCGGCCGAATGATATGGCGTGGTAGCCATGTTTCACA